>JAFIRS010000355.1:0-600000 GCA_018342105.1 Gonioctena quinquepunctata | reverse complement strand
GCACTTTTCTTGAACACATTTTGTCTTTGAGGTATCAGTCTGTTTCACACGAAAAGTTTATCAGTTGTTAAAAATTCACTTCGCGAATTCTTTTCCACGGGCCACCAGTCTATTGTCTGTTTCACGCTAACAGTGTATCAGTTTATATTCCCACGCACAATTGTCCACTTCGCGAAAACCGGGCCACTGTCTATTTTGGGCGTACAAAAAGGTCTATCAATTTATTTTTTCTGACTATCCACTCCACGATCACTTGTTTATTTTCAAAATCTCGCTTCCGACACCAATTGTAACGTAAATAAACTTAACTTGGTTTTACTAATTTATTTCACACTTAAATTTACAACTAATTTATATTACCAGCTACGCCACTGTATCGCTCGATGTTATCGACTCGCCGAGACTGAGACTGAGACTCCCTCTTGAGGGCTGCCTATTTATCTCCGGTACAGAATTCTCGATGTTTCCAATTCTGGCGGTTGGCGAACAGCATGTTCCAGTTGTTTCCAATATTGACCGTTGTTATCCGCGGCAGCGCGACTGGATTGTTCTCGAATATCTCCGGGGATGACATCATCGTTGTCGATGGCAACGAGTGAGGCGACAGGTCCGGCCTAGGTTCGTTACATTATGAATCTCCGAAAAAAAAATACGTGTAGGTGGCGCCCCCTCAAGATTCGACAACTCAAGATACCTCTCAATACCAATTTTGGTTCAATGAAGGTCAGTATTTCGGAAGTAATAAAAAAAAACGAAAATAAAAATAAAACTTCAATACCCTGTATCTTGGAAACGAAGCGTTTCCGGACTATATTTATTTGGACAATTCATATTAGAATCTTGTGACGAATCAATCTCCTGAAGTTTGTCAAAGTACTTTTGAATCACCCTGTATATCGATAAAAGTCAAATCAAAAGTCGTGTTGCTATGAACAAAATCCATAACAATCGTAAACAGAACGATCAAGCCAATTTTCACCGTTTTTATAATGAATAACCATTATCATCAAAAGCTTAGATGAAACTAACCATGAATTATGACGGAGAATAGAAAACATTTCGATGAACCTACATTAATTTTTGTCGATTCCTTTTACAGATACCAGACGATGTATACATCCTCTTTAACCCTTGGTGCCCTGAAGATAGCGTTTACATGGAAAATGAGGAAGAACGGAATGAGTACGTTCTGAACGAGACTGGAAAAGTTTGGTACGGATCTTACAAGAAGCCAACTGGAAAACATTGGATATTCGGTCAGTTTGACGAAATATGTTTACCTGCGGCAGTTTTCCTTTTGGAAAAATCTAAGCTACTCCGAGCAAGAAGAGGAAATCCGATCATGGTGACGAGATCCATTTCGGCTATAGTAAGTTCTATGTCCATTTTGGATGAGATATGTGTGTACGTGTTTTTGGAAATACTCCATGTTCTTTTAGTGGTTTCCAGAATGAAACGAATTCTCCACAGAAATGTATTTGGTTGAAATCAAAATTCATTTTTCTTTTTACAACAAACAACAAATAAATCAATTACAGTTCACCACACAAAAAATGCGGACGACACTGTATCCGTACTATAATTCACTTGTTTCTCTGAACAGCAGTGATCAACTGAATGAATTCAAGCGGCAAGCAGCTTTTTTTACAGTCAAAAGACTAGAACTCTCATACAGTCGTTTCCTGAAGCATATAGACTTCTTGAAACTCGCAACGGTTTGGTTGGGAAGTCTGGTGACGTCAACCCGTCGGAAACAAGGAGAGTGGCGTAGATGATTTGTAACAGTATTATTGCAGGTGCTATAATTGAATTGACTGTGGTTCCAAGATTGGATCAAAATTGATTCCATAATTATTATCCAATTGCAATTGCCCTGTGTCATAAATACAACAAAGAAATCGGCTTAAGAAAAGTGATAATACTGACCCGGGATCTTGGTATTTTTGAATCTGGTATTTTGAGTATTTATTGCATGTTATCACATAATTCTGGAACTGTGGTGGTTATTTGATCTGTGGGAGCGGAAAACCAAATGTATTTCTCGAATTACTACGATATTTGACACAATCGTAAAAACATGGAAGGAGCACCGGTGATTCATTTACAATTTCAGCTCATATGGTTCACCACTTGGAAATAATAGTGTTACGAAAACAAATGCACTGCGACTGCATGTTTGTCTCCTGTCTGGTCGACGTGACCGCAATAATCCAGGCAGTTTTCAGAAAAGGCCCCGGATTCCAAACTCTAAACTTGACTATGGCTATACAAATGATAACGCTTCGCGTAACAGGTTTTCAAATTCAGAAACGCGAGTTGAACGAAAGATTCAGAGTTCAGTGGGCGGTATATTTTTACAGTGAATTTTGATTGATTTATTTAATTGTCAGAGTTCATCATTGTTTTGTATTATGAGGTGTTGATAAATTGAGAAAATATTGAAATCCCGCTTCTACCATATCTGAAGCAGTTTCTTCTTGATTGGTTGATAGCGCTCCTATTTCTGGGTTCCAGTGTTTCTATTATTATGTCCAGCATATTTATTATTTTGTCACTTTGTATATCTTCCTGTGGTGGCTCTTCGACAGCCCTACAAAAGCCGCTCCCAAGAAACGAACAAGAGCTTCACTGAATTTCTTGAAGTGTTTTCATCTTAGGGTACTTTTATTTCAATATCTCTCGAAGTCTAAATACCTGCACCGCCAATTGTTTCTTGAAATTCTTTGGGGCTTCGGGGTAGGCAAGTTGAATGAGTCTCTGGACGTCTGCTTCAAACTCCTGTAGACTTTCATCAGATTTCTTCACGTGTGCCGTCAACTGTGCTCGGTACAACTGTTCTCTATGTTGGTCGCCCTACCTCAACTCTAGAACACCAACCAGGTCTCCATACTTTGCGATGCTGATCATTCGGGATGGCTGGAACTTTCGAAGCCACATTTTCTTCATAGACCAATCCATTGACTGTTGAAGCAGCTTCAAATTGCTTACGACCATGGCGACTGTCCATCAAATGTCGGTGATTTTACGGCATTGTGCGATGTGGCAACCCTGTCACGGCAATCTTGGATCTTCAGTGGAGCAATTTCATTTCCTAGTTCTTTCCATACCGCCCACACTTCCTCCTTTGCTTCTTCTCTCATTTTCCTGACTTCTTTTCTCGCTTGGTCCCGTACCGCTGCTTCTTCTCGTACTGCATCAACTTCTTCTTTTAGTTCTGCGATTTTTCCCTTAGTGTTCTGAAACATTTACTCGGGAAATACTTGTTATTCTCGTGGTTCCATCTCCTCTTATATATTATCTTTTTCGTCGTTCCATTTTATCTTGCTAATCTCTCAGTCTACGCCCAACCTATATATCCTCATTTCTAGTTTCCAAAATCTTCGAGCAATTCCATGGTTCCATGACGTCATCGGAAACCCCCAACGGCTGCATCGTCCAGCACGTGCGAGATGAACAGAGCCGTACTTTTTTTATTTACATATCCGTATTTAATACCCACTAACCCCAGATTTGTAATATGAACATACATATGGAAGTTCCTTTCGATTTTCAACCGACGAAACCAAAAACGAGGAGGTTCTCTATTCGACGCGTATATTTAATTTTCAACCGACGAAATCAAAAAGGAGGAGGTTCTCTAGTCGACGCGTATATATATATATATATATATATATATATTTTATATATGATCACGGATTACTTTTCACAGAGCAGTTCGATCCCCATGATTCTTTTTCCATTGGATAGGGTGTACTTCGAAGTTGGTCCCATCTGAATTTCAATAAAAAAATTCAACCCTACTCGTAGCAAAATGGAGGATATTGATCGTTCACCCTCTGAATTTTGGTCCGTTAACCGATTCTATCAGCCATGACTTTGTAGTGGGTTTTCCGATTTGGATTATTCTTATTTCATTATACCTCATAGTTGATCATATTTCAATTTGGAATGAAATGATCCACCCGTATAAGTAGAAAAATAGGGGATGATTGATTTTTCACTTGTGAACATTGTCACACATATGTAGTTGACATTGACAAATCCTCCTACATCCGTCACAATAATTATATTCTATGAAAGGATGGAATTATATACAAAGTGATGAAATCAACTAACCAGAACTTTTAAAAATTATTTATATTATATAACAATAAATAGTTGAAGTAGATAATCATATCATTCAATGGTTAATAGTTGAAGTAAGCTAGGTAAGTAAGTATTTTGGAAGTAATCAAAAATTAAGTAGGTAGTAATTTCAGCCACAGAAAATTGAAAAATAAAAACTTTTTAACAAAAAATTAAACTGAGAAAAAATTATGATTGAGCTTCTAAAATAATGTGAGTGACTAATTTTGGGTCGGCGCCAAACAAACAAGCAATCGGCGTTTTGATTACTTATTTAAAGTGATATAATGATCTTCGATAACTGTTTGTTTGGCGCCGACTCAAAATTACTGAGACTACAAAGTTTATTTTATTTTTTGCTTTTCAGTTGATTTTTTCGTTGGTTTAATGTTTTGTTAAAAAGTTTTCTTTTGCCTTGTTCTCGTTAGCCTATTAATGTTTCTCAAGTAGTAGTCTAATATTTCAGATTAACTCAATAGATGACCGTGGTCTTCTGACAGGCAAATGGTATGGTGATTATAGCGATGGAACTTCTCCCGTCGTATGGACTGGATCGACTGCCATTCTGGATCAGTATTTATCCACTGGAGGAACTCCCGTGAAATATGCACAATGTTGGGTATATTCCGCAGCCACTGTTACTGTATGTAGAGCATTAGGCATACCCTGTAGATCTACAACGAACTACGAGTCAGCGCATGATGCAAATAGTTCGCTGACAATTGAAGAGTAAGTCTGTTATGTATGATTTGGGAAATATTCTAGATTTGAATAATAATACCATAACGAGGTTTTCTATAGTATATTGGTAGTAGGTACAATGATGGATGATATTCAATGAAAATGGATTTTCATTTGTTTCTATATTTTCTAACGAAGTCATTATCATTGTTTCAGGTATTTTGACGCATCCGGGAATCGACTGGAAAGAAATCCATTTGGAACCTCCAGCGACTCTATTTGGAACTTCCACGTCTGGAACGAGGTCTGGATGACGAGACCCGATCTTCCCATAGGATATGGCGGATGGCAGATCATAGACGCAACGCCCCAAGAACGGAGCGACGGGGCGATGAGATGCGGGCCAGCCTCCTTAGCTGCCGTCAAGAATGGGGAAGTCGATTACCGTTACGACACCCCGTTCGTGTTTTCGGAAGTCAACGCGGATATCATTCATTTCAAGGAAGACAAGGAATCCGATTTGGGATTCACCAGGACGTCTGTGAATCAATATCGGTAAGTAATGGAGTTGAACCTTATGGTGAAGAATGTATTATGCATTCCTCAGAAAATGTTATTCTAAAAAACTGATCTAGTCATCTACGTCACCGTCTTTCCTGCCATGTGGTAACGACAAATCTATTCAACACGATCGCGAACATTGGCGCACGATAACCACATACAAGAAGACTTAGATTATATCGAAACAATCCTCTAGAAGAATTTATGTTTCAAGTAAACTATGAAAGTAGAATCCAAAATCATACGAAGAGAACAATGAGTTCTGGAGCCATATATAAATAAATAACTATAATAAATGATCTTAATTTTTTCTCGTGGGTCAGAGGATAGGTACGAAACAACAAGGCAAATTGTATGCCGACGTTTCGTTTATTGGCTTCAAAGAAAAAGGTTACTGACTAAGCTTTCTCTTTGAAGCCCAGAAGAAGAATAAAATATATAGACGAAACGCCGTCATGGAATTAGCGTTGTTGTCTGTTCTCTAACCCACCAATTTTTTTGAGATTATAATCTAAGGTCGAAAAACCTCATTTACATAATAAAATAATCCCAGCAACATTTGGAATTATATTGTAGATTGTAGGAGGGTCGATATGACTCTTCAGCCTCTCTGTACTTCAACCTGAGGTATTTTTTACATTACCCTTCATATCTAAGAGACCCAGGATTCCGAGACCATTTGCGAAGCGTATCAGTTTCCTGGGAGCTGATGTCTTAGGGCGTTAATGAAACCTCTTGGAGGGTGGGAGCCTTTTGTAAAACTGCGCTTGGCAAAACAGGTATTCAGCAACGTTCTCGCAGCCCAGTTCACTGTCTGATCTATCCATTCATTTGGGGTGATACCTCCCGTTACCAGTTTCAAGTCTTTCTGTCCAACTCGACGAGATGCTTAGCTATCTTCGGCGATGGGCTCAGAAGCCTTTTCGCTTGTCTTTGCCCTGAAACCTTATTTCAGTGGGTATCGATTTGGTTAGCTTCCCAGCGCCTGAACTCCTTCTCGATGTGGGCTTTCAAAAGACCACAGAAGAGTTCTGAACCAGAAAACTGAGTGTTTGCTCCTTTCATAGCAAGGCTGTCCGCTTCCTCATTTCCTTCGATTCCCTTGTCACCTGATTGTTCGTAGCCAGTTGTCTTAGGGAGGGTTTGCAGTCCCAAGTCAGGACTCTTTAGAGCTTTTAGGGCTGATTGGGTGTCTGAGAGGAATTAGATCTTTGCCTCCCCTGGAGCCTCTTACAAGGTATTCTTGGGTGCAAACTCCATAGCATGGGTTTCTGCTTGAAAAATTGGGGCTTTGCCTAGGAGTTTCGAAAGCCTTGAACACGTTACTTCCACTCCAGCCCTTTCGTCCATTTTGGAAACATCAGTATACCATACTGATGGTTTCCTTTCCAGTTGAGGCCCGTTCGTTGTGAATATAGTGGTTGTTTATAACCACTCCGTAATTCACTTCAAAGTCGTGCCTAGCTGGCATAATATTTGACGGCTTGTACTAGGATTCTAGCGGAATATTTTTGAAATCTTCAGATATCCGATCAGATTTCCAGCTTTCAAGTTCGATGCCTGGTGTAGTCTGAAGGCACTTTTTGCCGCTTTCTCATTTAATAGCTATGAATGAACAGAAAGAGAAAGGAACATATTTTCTTGAGATAACATTTGATAACATATTATTCTTCCACCCCTTCCAAATTTGTGAGGTTTCGGAAATTAAGTTCTTTACTCCCTTGTGGAAAAACATGGATCACCAATTTAGACTGCAGATCTTGGATATATCTATCGACCTCAAAATTTCAGATTTATATCCCAATTACTACAGAAAATATGGTAGTGTTTCCATGATATTGAAATATATTCGGATTTTTCAGAACTGAATATTTCTCTGCAAAAATGTTATCAGTATCAAATTCGATGTCCTGATCACGAATCGTGACAGAATACTGTGGAAAAAGATTCTGGGGATAACCAAAATATTTCCCAGAGATGCTTCGCGGGAACAAATTATTGAGGTTCATTGTTTAGGAACTGAGAAAGACCGGGGCAGATGGATCTGTATATTTTCTTGTTGGTGATCGATCACCGATTGATTTCAGAAAAAGATGGCTCGATATTTCATAACATGTAATTGTTTCAAATCGATACACCTATTATAATTAATATTCTTTTCACCATAAGGTATAATTATGCTCCAACTTCGCAACTTGCTCCCAACTTCTCACAAATGGATATTGCTCCTATGATTCCCAGACAGGTTAACCGCTGCACTTTCTGCAGCTTGATTTGTGCCGAGTACTATTAGGTTTAAGGCCATCATCATAATGAGACCATGGGTTTGATATAACCACTAGATCATTTTCGGCTTCAAACCCCACGTCTTGCCAAAAACTCTATGGTATGTCCAGGTTGCCGCTTTGGCCTTGGAAATAATGTAATTGATATGATTGTTCCTTGTTAATTTTCGGTCCATTATATGTGACTTCCTTGGAAAAAGTCAGCTGATTTCCATTCAGGGTTGGGGCCTTTCAGTGCGTACTTTTGCCTCCTTGTGGATGGAACCAGCCCTGTTTTGCTAGGATTTACATTTAGTCACCAGCACCAGCTTCTGATTATATTCAGTACTGTCTGCATGCCATTGGATATTATCCTGTCATGTTTGCCCCTAATAGTGATGACTTTGTTATCGGCGTAACCTTGAAACGTAATTCCAGATTCATGTAACTTCACTATCAGATTATCCACAGTCAGTGACCACAACAAAGGTAGACAACCTTTCGCCGCTGTCATTCGGACCATTTCCTCTTCCTCTTCTACAATGATTCTGCTTTTTAGCATTGAATGTATCCATCCGATCATATTCCGTTCATATTCCTTTTCTTTAGTTCGATGATGGAGTCATGTGAGGTGTTATCGAAAGCATCCTCTATATCTATGAATGCACATAGAGCCATTTCTTTGGCCAAGCATTGTAGAGCGCTGATTTGTCTGCTTTTTGTGAAGCAGTTTGTCCAAGAGGATTTCACTTCTTATATTGAAATCTTTAATTTTCTCCATTGTTTTCAGGAGAAAGAAGGTGATACTGATGGGACCATAAGACTTTGGTTCGTCTGCTGGATGTCTCCCAGTCTTTGGTATGGACATAACTGCAGCCTCCTTCCAGGCTTTCGGTATGTGACCGAAAATGAAGCTGACCTTGAACAGCTTCCTCAAGAAGGCCATTTTGTAGTAAGGCGGAAAATATTTCATCCTTTCCGGTCCATTGAAAAGGTTTCATGCTCTTAGTGGCCCATTTGATCTTTTGGATGGTGGTAAATTTTCCCTGCTGGACTCCTGCTGGATCTGTTGGGGTTAGTGACAACCCTTTCCAGCTTGGAAGGGTTTTTTCGGAATCTTGGGGAGTGATAGTCCAGAAAATCGAACATGAACTTCAAAATATCGCTAATACGACGAATTCAAAAGTTGACTGAAAATGTCAGATTCTTCCGTATTATTTTCACACCAATGAGCATATTCTACTAATGTGGACTATATTTAATTTCCTGTTCTCCTTTATTTTCAGTGTTGGACAAAAACTTGTCACAAAAAATCTGGGCCCCTCCGACGATGATGGAGACAGTGACCTTCTAGACATAACCAGGCTCTACAAGTACCCAGAAGAAACAGAGGAAGAACGCTTGGCCGTTTACATTGCGGTGCGGGGTATTCCCAAAACCCGAGAGTTATACGAAATCCCAGAAAGAGCCAACGAAGATGTGTTTTTCGACCTGATCGACATCGACACCATACCTTTCGGAGACACTTTCTTTTTTGAAGTAAAAGTGGAGAACAAATCCAAGGAAGAGAGAACAATCAGAGCGGTTCTTTCGGCTAGCTCTGTTTATTATACGGGAACGACGGCAAAGGACCTGAAGAAGTTTAAGGAGAATGTGAAGGTTCAACCTGGGCGAAAGAGTACTTTGAAATTGGGGATAACTGCGGCTGAGTATACAGGAAAGCTTGTGGATCACAGTTT
The DNA here is from genome assembly GCA_018342105.1 of Gonioctena quinquepunctata. Taxonomy (NCBI): domain Eukaryota; kingdom Metazoa; phylum Arthropoda; class Insecta; order Coleoptera; family Chrysomelidae; genus Gonioctena; species Gonioctena quinquepunctata. Next base: position 590,630 of record JAFIRS010000355.1, on the reverse strand, counting down.
CATAAAATTGTACGCTATAGCTTACGTGGAGGAGACCAAGCAAGTCTGGAGAGAGGAGGATGACTTCACTTTCATTATGCCCTCTGTGACGATCACTGTGGCTGGAGTTTGTAAAATTGGGGAATCATGTGAAGTCAACTTCAGGTATTGTTCGATTGAATATTGTTTGTGACCCCCCTTATAGACCAGTAGAAATAGGCAAAAAATTAACAATAATTACAAATGTTTTCAAATGAGTTTTATGAATAGGGACTAGTAATAATATCAACCCAAATTTGCAAAATGGTTTATAATAATATTTTTTTTGTTTATTGCTGTTCTGCGATAATATATAACATTTGCAAACCATTCGGATTTTGGCTTTGGCATTTTTTTTATTAAGCTAGTAAAAATGTCTGACATTTTGCAGAATGTACAGTTATTTTGAAAAAAGTACACATAAATTCTGCTGCAATTCTGCTAAGAAAAATCCAAACACTCAGGATGTAGGTAGCAAATGCTTTGAATACTCTTTATGAGGCAGTAGTAATTTTTCGATAATTTACACCCTTTTTGCAATTTTGAAAATTGCAAACTTTTTGCAAAACAAAATTTCTTCTGATTTATTATAAAAAAAGAGTGCAACTCAATACATATACTAAAAGTGATCTTTGGGGATCTAAACCTGGATTTGTAAAGGGATGAAACGACAGAAAGAGAGAGAGAGAGAAAAAGAGGAAAATATTCTGAAATAGTTATGGTATTTATAGAATTTAAGGATAGTATTTGAAGGATCGAAATAAGAACAATATATACAAAATACCAATGCTTGATTCGGTTCCATTCCTGCTCGAAGTTGTTTTTTTCAGAATTTAAGAATTTGTCTACACTTCCACAATTTTTTTCTCACTTCTATATATATTCACAGACATCGAAAATTCACTCTTGTAATTACATTTGGCATAAAATCTCGTGTTCAGTGGCCGGAGAACAGCGCCTGAACATCGACTGAAGTCGGCAAAGTCGGCGACGTCGGCGATAGTTGGAATTTGTTCTTGACGACCATTGATAACATATGTAGATTCGTTACAATTCATATTTCATTTTCATATTCCAACAACTAACATTAAATTAACTTTTGGGGAAAGAACGGTATTGCGAAACGCAGATGTGAACCCTGTGTCTTCGATAGCTCAGTTGGTAGTGCATGAGACTAGCAATATAGAGGTTGTGGGTTCGATTCCTGCTCGAAAATGTTTTTTTCCTAGAATTTACATATTTTTCTGCAATGCGACCATTGCCTCCTCACTTCTATATATATATATATATATATATATATATATATATATATATATATATATATATATATATACATATATATATATATATGTATATATATACATATATATATATATATATACAGTGCTTCTCAAAAGTCCCCTCTTATATTTGGAACGATGATACATAAACAAGTGAAATTTGGAAACTGAATATTAAAGGTTGTAAACTTCCCTACTAGTGATGATAGATGACGAAATCGTCAAAGATGACGTCACAAGGCCATTGTGCCCAATTATTTTAAATGGAACCCTATGGCAAGTGACAACTCTTTTGAAAGGTATCGAAAAAACCTATTCAATGATACCAATTTTGTTTGTGTTTATGGCAGTTTTAATGGCTCATTAGTAAACATTAAAATTTAAATTCCATTCAGTATGATATTAATTACAGATTCAAGAATCAGTATCTACTTGAAGGAATTGCTCGAAGTGACCTCCATTTACTTCATGACAGTGAAATATCCTATTTTTAAACTCTTCTCGTACTTTTGCAAATGTGTCTGCGGAAACAGCCTCACATTCTGCAACAATACGTTGCTTCAAAACGTCAATATTGCCAGGTTCAGTGGCGTGAACCTTCGATTTAAGGTACCCCCACAGAAAAAATCCAAAGGTGTGAGGTCCGGTGATCGAGCTGGCCATTCCGTTGAACCTCGTCGTCCAATCCATCTACCATCACTTCACATCATCACATCACTTCACATCATCACTTCACATCATCACTTCACATAGTCACTTTCCAAAGACTCATTCATCCAACGAACTGCGAGGCTTTGGAACTCATTGCCTAGGGAGGTGTTTCCCGAGGCATACAACCTTCAGAAATTTAAGAAGAACACCAACTCCTACCTTCTTTCCCTCGGTTCCCACGATGTTCTCTGAACATTACAGGATATCCCTTTTCGTGGGAACCAGAACATAAAAAAAAAAAAAAAAACACGATATTCCTCATCCAAATACCGTCTTACTGCACCGTTATAGTGTGGAGGAGCACCATCCTGTTGGAATATTATTCCCAAATTGCCGAATTCATCTGGATTATCTTCCAAAATTTCAAGGATTAACGGTTCTATTGCGTTTTGCAACAGCTCCAGATAAACCTCACCAGTTAAATTATTATTTAAAGAAAGAGGCCCCACGATGTGGTTTCCCAGGATACCTGCCCAAACATTCACCTTCTGGGGAAATTGGGTATGTGTTTCACGAAACAGGTGAGGATTTGCGTCACTCCAATACCTCACATTCTGTGTATTTACATTTCCATTCAGATAGAAAGTACTTTCGTCAACAAAACAAATTGTTTTGACATAGTCTGGCTGTTGGTTAATTTTAGTTTCATATTTTCACAAAATTCTAGTCTTCGGTCTGGGTCTGAGAGTTGATGAACCATTTTTAATTTGTATGGATGAAATTTGTTTTTTTCAACACCCTGTGTACTGTACTTCGACTGACTTCACAGGTAGATGCAACGTGAGTTGTTGAAGAAGTAGGATTAACTATTACTTCTGCCAGTATATCAATTTTTTGCTCATCATTGAGAAAGGCAAAACCCTGGCTGAAACGTCTGGAATTAATCAATAAATAGTATGAAATAACAACCTCTGCTTTTTAAATGAACCTCATGTCCTAGAAAGGAAAAACAAAAAAAAAACATATACAGTGGTTCAAGAAAATAAACAACTAACTATATATATATATATATATATATATATATATATATATCGAACCTATCAGACAAGTCTAGAATATTAGGTGTATCAAAATGAGATTTGGTATAGGTAAATGGTATGTAAAGAGGAGAGTTTACGCATATTTTTCACTTTCCGGTCACTTCCGGTTTAAGCAGAAATGGCTTCTCGGTTTTGAATTTTTAAATGGAACACCCTGAATATTGTCACATTTTTGAATTTCTGAGACAATTCTGAATCAGAATGTGATATTTTGAGAAGTTTTTACGCTTACTTAATTTTTTTAGGGTCACTCTTAATATTGCATCATGATCGGACGTAAACTCAGGTGATGTCAGAAAATTACAATCGCAAAGTTTTAGTGACTAGCATGATAGATAGAAACAAGACAAGTTGGCAAAACTACATTTTCGTGTCTAACCATAATTTTTCAAATGGCGACCATTTTTTGACAAAGCTCTTTTTGAAAAAAAGATTTTTTGACGAACCTAACGATACTAATTTATTTGCGATTGGATTAAAAATAGGAACATAAATTAAATACTACTAATGAAAATACTGGATAATAATTCATTTACTTTTGTCAAGTGTGCCGTGGATAATAATTTATCAATTTTCAGAGTGCATTCCTCCTTGGTACAAGACACATTTCAGCTCGTTCAATTGTTTTTCTCAACACGTTTCGTAACATTTGAGGCGCTATACTTGTAAATGCTCGTATAATTATTTCTTATGAGATTTCAAGAGTGGCTGGGGTTATTGCATAGTAAACTTTTTCTTTAACATAGCCCCAAATAAAGAAATCGAGCACACTGAGATCTATTGGTTGCAAAAACTTGATAATTAAAATGCTCTATTAAGTAATTAAGAACTTCTCTAGTATTACGGGGGGGTGCTCCATCTTGTTGGAAGTAAATTCGCCGTAAAACCGCTAAAGGTAGATTATTAAGATGATCCTCGATTTCATTTTGAAGAAAACCTGAAAACCTAACCTCTGTTAACTGACCTAGGAAATTAGCCCAATTATTATGTTTCCAACGATACCAGCCCAGACATTGACGCCAAACCTTTCTTGAGAATTGCCCTCTCTCATTGCATGTTGATATTTTTTATTTTTTTTTTATTTAGATATAAGCGCATCAACCGCTAGGGTTATCAGCGCTACGTTTAATTTACATTTCATTATAGGTAAAGTCATATAGATTGTAACATATTGATTCTTGTTAAAAAAGACATGAGGTTCCTAACATTACAATGTTCACTAAGAGTTTCGAGTAGTTCTTTTGGTATTTGAAGTTTTGTTCTTACTTCTTGGAACTTGGGGCAGATTTGAAGTACCTGTTTTACAGTTACTGTTGGAACATGTTGATTTTGTTGGGCCCAGTACCAAGTATTTTGCTTATTGAATATACCACTATTTGTAAATCGCGATTCGTCGGAAAATAGGATAAAGTTGATAAGATTCGGGTTAACTCTATAATTTTGAAGCAGCCAATCACAAAACACTACCCGTCTATCATCGTTGATGTAACTGATATTCAAATGCTCGATATCCGTGCTTTTTCACTCTTTTTCTTGCTGATTCGTGACTTACCCGCATTTTTCGACTAATTTATCTTGAAGAAACCATTTTATCAACCTCAACCATAGCAAGAACGTTAATCTGAGTCTCTTCATTTATGATAAACCTCTGTTCCGCCTCTCGATTTCCTTCTTGCCTAAAACGATTCTCAACATACGGAAAAAACTGTTGGGCTGGATGTTGCCGATTGGGATATCTCTGAGCATACAACTCAGCAGCATTCCTTGAATTTCTATGACATTCTCCAAATATTCATAACATATCCATTTTTTCACTTTGAGTATACATTATTTTGAAGAAAAATTATCCTGAAACTTAACGAAAATTGAGAAACATTTACTGTCTGCTCATTAAGCTTATGTCACTGTCATTACCTAAGTGAGTGTTTTGTTTTACAAAGAAGACTTGATGGAAATAACTACAAAATATCATGCATTATGGCAAAATTGACAAAAGTAAATAAATTATTATCCAGTATTTTCCTTGGTAAAATTTAATTTATGTTCTTATTTTAAATCCAATCGCAAATAAATTAGTATCGTTAGATTCGTCAAAAAATCATTTTTTCGAAAAGTGCTTGTCAAAAAATGGTCGCCATTTGAAAAATAATAGTTAGACACGAAAATGTAATTTTGTCAACTTGTCTCATTCTATCTATCGTACTAGTCACTAAAATTTTGCGACGATTGTAATTTTCTGTAATTTTCTGACGTCCTCAGATTAGTTTACGTACGATAAAGGCCACCTAGATGCAATATCAAAAGTGACTCTACAAAAATGAAGTAGGCGTAAAAACTTTTTTGAATGTCACATTCTGAACCAGAATTGTCTCAGAAATCCAAAAATTTTAGAAAATACAGGGTGTTCTATTTAAAAATTCAAAACCGGAGCCATTTCTGGTTAAACCGGAAGTGACTGGAAAGTGAATAATATGCAAAAACTCTCCTCTTCACATACCATTCACCTACACCAAATCTCAATTTGATTCACCTAATATTCTAGAAGTTATGACTTGTCTGATAGGTTCGTCTAATAGACACCTGGTATATATATATATATATATATATATATATATATATATATATATATATATATATATATATATATATATAGTGAACGATAGAGTCGTTAATGCCATTTAACAAGATAGCATTGAACATCACATTGTTTTCGTTACTGTTTAGGTATTTCAAAATCCTAGTCTTATTTATATTTATTAGAAGTTTGATCAGAATGAAGATAAATAAACATGAGTCAACAAAAATATTACTCAATTTAAAATAACTGATCACCATATAAACAATTATTGACTAATGTGCTTGTAATATTCTTCAATCTATCAAAACCGCCTTTTATTACTCGTATCTCATTAGTCCATATCTTCCAAGTTATAACGGGATGTCTCACCCCAGTAACTTTTGGCTCAGTGATATCGTTCGTGTGCTGGGCCATTAGGAGATATTATCAAACTCCAAATATATCTACTTTTCAATTTCCTTGGAGACAGCTAACAATTGCATCTGTACTAGATTCAGATCTTTTTCATGCTACTGTTATAAAAATAATTTCGTGTGACTCAAGATACTAGGGCCGGTATCACATGTTTACTTGATGTTTATCTCAAACCGATTTTGTTTTCATGGCATTAATTTGACATAACTTTATGTTCCAACTCTGTAGTTCGTCATTTAATATACTGTATAAAAAATTACCAAACCAAATATTTTCAGCTTCCGGAATCCCCTCGATCTACCTTTGACCGAATGTTTCTACTCAGCGGAAGGACCAGGTATGAGAAAACCGGAAAACATCAAACACCGAGATATTCAGCCCAAAGAATTGGTTAATTTTTCGCAAACCTTCATAGCCAAACGGAGTGGGGTGAAAAGAATTGTTTTTAATTTCACTTCAAAGGAAATATACAATATCCATGGAAGTACGAAGGTCGAAATAGAAGAATGATTCATTCTGTTTCTTCATTCAAATAGTTTTAGTCGGGTATATTACAAATTAAATTACGCCTTCCTAATGTCTGATTGGTAAATAGGTGCTTGAATTTTATTATAATATTGTTTATATTCAATAGCCATATTAGTATAACTGATAATATAAATCAGAATGTTTATTATTTATATATATATATATATATATATATATATATATATATATATATTCTAAGTTTGTAATAATAAACTGATATAAATATTTGTTGTATATTTCAATTGTCCCCTGTATTCCAAATATGAGTTTATATTATGAAGATTTCTTGTAAATATAAATATTCGTAAATGAATGCATATATGAGCAAAATTGAGGTTTAGATTGATTGTAACAGATAAGTTACAAAAACTTCCTATACTTGCAGAGCGAATGCTTGTGGCGACTGATAACACGTCTACGCAGTATTTTCATACATAAACGCTCACCGTGGGACATCTCAACATTTGATTCTAGGTTATCTGCGGCCGAATCGTTCACTGTCGTTTATTTTTTATACGCGCACTTTCGACACTCTTTGATACGAAGCTTTTACCCGCTGAATAACAATACAAATGTCGTTTTGACGTTTGCGACCAAAAAATGTAAACTATCGCACTTTGTAGACACCCTTTTTATCACAGCGGTAAATGGGGATAAGTGATACTGTCTGGACCAGTTTGTCTGATTCCGCCACTACGGCGCTGCACGTCAAACTCCTCTCCCGTGCTCCAAGTCCATACCTGCTCTGTGAAACGACTGTTTCAAATCCCATGGAACGAAACCTGAAGTATCCATACACTAATATCAATAATACTTTGTATACATTCATGTAACAGTGTCAGTAGAAAAATGTATACGCAACAGAAAAATCACTTCAATACGAAGAATATTGGGACTAGGCACTTATCAACCGATTTGAATGAAATTCTCTACATACATATGAGATACAATTTCAAATTGACAGACATATGGCCTACTTCCGGTTTCACCTGAATAGCCACCAACTTCGATTTTTCAAATGGAACGCCCTGTATGTTTGATGTTTTCCGGATTCCACGGCTCAAATTACATACGACAGTGTTGCCAAATGTTCATTTTACAATTGAAAAAAAATAATTTCCTGATAATTTTTTTTTGCCCAGGAGGCCATGATCTGGTTAAAATATATACTAATTCACATTATTAGCTCATAGTAATAGTCGTTTCATCGATAAGTGCAATAACAAATCCTACAGCAGGAATTGAAATTTTCTAAACGCATTTTGAACGAAAAAATATTTTTTTTCAAATGGTACCTACCGAGGGCCATCTTGCCATTCGATAGATAATTTAATTACCAATGCAACGATATACATTATGTACCACTTTCTGTTTGTTCAAAACTAAAAACGATCAATTTTTGAATTTGTACAGTATTTTATACGATATCTACAAATTTCAATGAGTTATCCGTTTAGGTTTGATGAAATGAAAGGTAGCCGTGGAATCATGGAAAACAGTGTGTGATTAATGTCATGTCGAAAGTGAAATACCAATTTTACTTGTCATCTCGTTTCGTTTGTAACAAGTTTTTTTGAAATGGAAAAAAATAATCGTTATTCTCGAAACGAACAAATCGATATGATATTGATATACGGAGAATGTCAGAAGAACGCTGTCAATGCTAGAATGCTATACGCTGTTCGTTATCCGTTGAGAGGACCTATTTCAGGAAATTGGAAATATTGCTAAGGAAAGAACCAGCTGTTCAAAACCACATCAACTCCATTGTCAGTGAAGAAGCGGAAACTAATGTTTTAGCATATTTTAATTTTTTTCCATCTGCCTCAGTGCGAGAATTGGAAATTGAATGTGGGATCAGCAGGAAAAGTACCAGAAAGGTATTGAAAAAACATAAATATCCCTCCTATAAATACAGTTTGCATCAGCATATATATATGAAGATGACCCAGAACTTATTGCGTCATCATGATTTGAATAATGGTTTTGTCTCGAAGATGCTGTTCACAGATGAGTCTAGGTTCACGAATAATGGTATGTTCAATAGGAATAATACAAGGTATTGGGCTCAAGAAAATCCTAGGTTGCTGAGAGAAGGTAATTTTCAAGAAAGATTTGGATTCAACGTCTGGGTAGAAATCATCGGGACAAGAATCATTGGACCAATTCTTTTCGGCTGGCCAAAGATATCTACAATTCTCAGAAAACGATATTTAAAATGATATCAACGATTTACCTGAGAACATCAGGGAAAATATGTTTTTTCAGCAAGGTGGTGTAGGACCACATAATGCTAATATTGTTCAGCAATATCTTAGTGATACCTATGGGCAGAGATGGATTGGAACAAATGGTTCAATCAGATGGCCAGCCAGATCGCCCGATTTAACCCCTATTGATTTTTATTCATAGGGTCACATAAAATCCAAAGTATACTCGAGGAGACCAACTTCTTTGGAGGAAATTCCTGCTCACGAACTGATAAATGTGATCAGGTGTACAATAAAAACTTTTTAACAAAAAATTAAACCGACGAAAAAATCAACTGAAAAGCAAAAAATAAAATAAACCTTTTTAGTCTAAATGATAATTGATCTCCTAAACTAATGTAAGTAACTGATTTTGAGTTGGCGCCAAACAAACAATTATCGAAGATCATTATCTATGAAAGAAGTCATCAAAACGCAGCCGTGCATCTCGCTGCCATCATTTTACGTTTCACCTGATTCAATTTGTAGTTTGTTTGGCGCCGACTCAAAATCAGTTACTTATATTAGTTTAGGAGCTCAATTATCATTTAGACTAAGAAGGTTTATTTTATTTTTTGCTTTTCAGTTGATTTTTTTGTTAAAAAGTTTTTATTCTTTACTTTCCAGTTCCGTATTTCGTCGGTTCAATTATTTGTTAAAAAGTTTTTATTTTTCAATTTTTTGTGGGTAAAATCTACCAATTACTACCTACTTGTTTTTTGATTACTTCCAAAATACTTACTTACCCACCTTACTTCAACTATTACCAGTTAAATAATATGATTATCTACTTTTACTATTTGTTGTAATATAAACTATTTCCGTTGTTCTGGTTAGTTTACTTCATTACCTTGTATATCATTCCATCCTCTCATAAAATATACTGATTTTGACGGAACAAGAATAATGTCAGCAGCGATCTGTCATTGTCAACTACGTATGTGTGTGCTAATGTTCACTAGTAAAAAATCAATTATCCCCTATTTTTCCACGAGGGTGGCTAATTCCTTTCGAAATCCAAATATAAGGTATACCCTATCTATTAAAAAAAGAATCATGCAAATCGAAGAACCCAGTACAAAGTTATGCCTGATAGAATCGGTTAACGGACCAGAATTCAGAGGGTGAGTGATCAATATCCTTCATTTCGCTACCCTTAGGGAAGGATTTCATCTTTAAAATTCAAATGGGACCAAAGTCGAAGTACACCCTATCCACTGAATTATCGGAATCGGACGCCTCAGTAAAAAGTTATGCGTGATCATACATAAAAAAATATGATGGAAAAACATAAAATATACGGGTCGAATAGAGAACCTCCTCCTTTTTGGTTTCGTCGGTTAATAAATAGAACTAGTGTGTTAGGGAACACGGGCAACACTTCGAACATATCATTGGTCATTAATAAATAAAATAACTTTTCGATGGTTGTGAAACTCTTTTATTGAAAACAGGATAATGGTATTGTGAGTAATAATTTGTACGTTGAATGTTTCACTGTTTCAGTGTTAGATTTATTCAAACAGTTTGATTATCTTTTCTGTAATGGGTTTATGATCATTATGTATTGTCAAGTCGATTATTTTTGGCAATTCATTGTTACCATTCTGAAGTATAGTTTGAAAGAATGAATAGATGTCATGTTACCTAACAATTTTTTCAGATTGATTTCATTTTGTTAGATGGCTCTCTACGTTTTGAACAAAAAGAAAGTGGTACATACTGTATATCGTTGAATTGATAATTAAATTCTCTATCGAATGGCGAGATGGCCCTCGGTAGGTACCATTTGGAAAAAACGATTTTTTCGTTAAAAATGCGTTCAGAAAATTTCAATTCCTGCTTTAGGATTTGTTATTGACCTTATCGATGAAATGACTATTACTATGAGTTACTGATGTAAATTAGTATAGATTTTAACCTGAACAAGGCCTCCTGGGCTAAAAAAAATATTGTAAAATTATTTTTTTTCAATTGTACAATACAAATTTGGCAACAGTGTCGTATGTAAGTTGAGCCGTAGAATCCGAAAAACATCAAACATACAGGGTGTTCTTTTTGAAAAATCGAAGTTGGTGGCTATTCTGGCGAAACTGCAAATCGGCCATTTTGTTTTCACATGTCTGTCAATTAGAAATCGTGTCTCATATCTATGTACAAATTTTCATTTAAATCGGTTGATAAGTGAAGGAGATACAGGCATGGCTCTAGTCCCATTGTCACTCGGTATAATGTTATTGTAAAAATATTAAGTTGGACGCATTTTTGAAAGAATATTCACGTTTCCTCCGCTGTAACTCGTTACACATCAGACTTACAAAAAAGTGTACACACGAAAAATGTAGGGAATTTAAACTTCTTCAAATTTGTGCGGATCATTTTTGTCGTAAGATCAACCGTTGAGAAATTATAACGAAAAAAACATTTTTTTCCACCGTTAATTCAAGGTCCCACCCCAAGGTCGAAAACTTCCCTAAACTCTACCCTACAAACCGTAGGGTAGAGGCCCATTGATTGTATTATTATGCCATATTGATAACTGATGATTTGAGGGGGCTGTGCTGACTGTCAATCGGGTAGAAAAACGTTCCTACCAAAGTTTTCATCTTCCTACAGAACACCTAAAAGAGGATCTGTATTCGTTTATAATTGTTTTTTGTGTAGTTATTTCGAAGGTCACTAATGGAGGAAATATCCCATAAAGTTTATAGGAATTCTAGGCATCTTTCCATGCAGTCGTTTTACCTTCAATGATTCCAAACTTACACTTGATTGATTAATGAATATCCTTTCATAACAGATTGCCACAACTGTGTCAACATCTTCTCTGTACAGAAATTGTACATATGTTTATCAACAAAAAGACTGAATCACCGATACCTCCTTCAATCTTACAAAACGAAACCAGTGGCGTCTAGTAGTTGACTATCATTTTATTGGTCAGTTGAATTGGTATAGACTTTTCATAAGTGCCAGGGATTTTATCATTCATGAATTTTTCAAATTTTCGAGAATGCAATTGGCTTGGAAATTTCACTGATTGCCATTTGCAGTCTTATTATCTGATCAAATCACGAAGTGAAAACCAACTAGTTAATGTATTGTGACGTGTTTTCCTAGGGTTTGTTTTAATAACCCTCAAACTCCTAGAATATCACGTTACTTATGACGCCAGAATTTTAGGCAGGAAATATTTTCCTTTCTCTATTTCAAATCTCGGGCGCCAGATTTTATAGTGGTTTTCTCCACGCACTAGGGTAGTATAGCTACAGATGGAGATACGGAACGTCCAGGGGTCTGGTATATCGACACTTTTTGAATCTTTACAAAATACTGTAGGCTTTTAGTACAAATTTTGGATACTGAACGCCGATTGCTTTTATGTCTCCCAAAGAGACAGACAGACAAAAATGTCTTTGTTTGCTTTTTTTTTCTTTACAAATTTCTTTTTCTACAACTTGACTAAATACGTCTGTTGCGTAACTTCAATACTTTAGAGGAAATAGAAAGGTTTTTTTTTCAATGTAAACACAGTGTGTAATAGGTATTAAATTAACTGGGATGTTCAATAAGATTTGGTACAACAATTTTCGTAATACAAATAATTTTGCTTAAAAGAAACCGGTCTGACACATTTAAATGGGGGTGATATATACACCGCTATCTATATATATATATATATATATATAAATATATATATATATATGAATATATATATATGTATATATATATATATATATATATATATATAATCCTATCAATCCAATAGTATCGAAATGATATTTACCTTCACGCTATATATTACTGGCCAAATGAACAGTAATTTTCCGACAATTCAGGGAATAAAATGGACTACTCTTAAGAGCAAAGAAAAACGGTTTCTTCCTGAACACGGTTATCTGACTGACTCAGAAAGTGATTTCTCAAGTTTGTAAGCAAATGGCTTATAACATCCCGATTTCCCCTTGTTAACCCTAACACAAAATTTGAATACTACGTGTCACTTGTATATTACCTAAGCTTCACGTTGGTAATAATCCCGGCTGTGATATTTTTTCTCTGTTCCTTAAAATAGCCCTTTTTTTCTACGACTTTTCTCGTTAACAAGAATTAAATTTTTGCCTTTGTTTTCCTATTGTTTATGCTCGGCGATTTTCCTGAGCTTAAACAATATTAACAACTGGGCGTGGATACAGACGACAAAGCATCCCTTATTTCCCCCTAATGTAATCAACAACGTTTTTTCACCCAAATCACCTTCTCAAGTCGCTAAATGAATTATTCTTCCTGAATATGACTACAACTTGTGAAATTCGTGAATTTTGTTTTGCTTGGAACGTATTTTCAGGGACAAATAAACTTTTCAACGCATTTATCGCGGCCGATGTTCCGATTTGGTTAGTGCCTGAATCGGGACAGCGGAAAACAATAATTATTGTTATGTAATTGGTTTATACGTCAATTGCTTAAATTCGGTGTTTTCCCCGAACTTAAGACAATAGAAAATTTAAATTCACTGATTTAAGTGATGTAAATATTCGCGTCAGTTGTTTGCATTCGGCGTTTTCCCTGAACTCAAATAACTGAAAACATAACTCAATAATTTTAATAACGGGCAAATGAAAGAACTATTTATGTAAGATTTCCCCTGACAAGAAAAAGAAAACACCTGCCAGAGCTTATGTGAAAATTGTTTTCCGCGGGGACACAAAATAAAATGGTCAACTTTATACTGTTCAATTTGGCAAATAAATCATATAGTTCTACACGTAAAAACAACCAATAATTGACTAAAATGTCAGTACTACCCAAAATTAAACACTCAATCGATTTCACAAAAAAAATCGATTGAACCACCCAAAAATAAAATAAATCAATATTCACTCTGTAGTCGTCTGACCAACTTAAACTTTTCGGCAAATCCTCGAATAAAGGAAATTATAATAATGCAGAAAATATATTCAACTTCTCAGGTAACGAATTAAATCAAATAAAGAATATTGTGGCAGAACGAAACCGTGAATGCCACGACAGATAATTAACTAAATGAAATAATAATAATACATATAATAATATTTAAACTCCCGGAAAATTAATTGAATCAAATCGAATAATAATAAATGTAGAAATAATAAACTTCAAGTGCTTCAGCACACGGAGAAACCCAGCTCAAATACAAATTATTCATTATTTCCACTTATGGATACCTCAACGCTTCTGGGCCTCGAATCGCTTTTCACACTTTTACTAAACTTCGAACCGGACTTGGTATCACCACAGGACTCCAGTAACAACTTACAAGTCTCACGGAAGAACAACAGGAACAAGCCCCGATGAGAGCTTCATAGTGCCTTTTTATAGATCTCGAATGTATGACCAAACTAGACGAAAAAGCCCAGTAAGAAAGGCGCGGTTTTTTGTCCGATGAACTGAAACTGGACCGAAAATCTGAAGGATGATTTCGTTCCTGATACAAAAAATGATTTGGCTTTTCCCATCGCGATCTTTATTTCTTTCTCGTCTTTTACCAAAACTATCACCGGAACTTTTCACCCTTTTTATAAGATCTAGAGAAAAACTCTGTTATGTTTTATGCATGATGTTGACGTGAATTCCAGTAGCTTTGGGTATGTACCTTAATTTCTAACAGGGAATGAAATATTTTGCCAGACCGGAACCAATAGGAACCCCAAATAGGCAGGGACGTACCAAAGTTAGATTGAAAATTCTTTAGCCGTTCTTAGTAACGGAGCTCTAAAAAAATGCTTCGTTACAGTATTATATCTGAACCACCTTTCTATGACTCTAAAGCCGTACTCCGCTCCATAGAATGTAGCAGTATAATCTGTACAGCTCAGAATTCTACGTCTTGTTCCTGCAGTTATCAAAGTGTTTATATACAGAGTGAACAAGAGTGGACCAAGTACACTCCGTTGAGGAACCTACAATCACTCAACTCTCCATCAATACTGACTTTCTGCTCACGATCTGTTGAAAAAAATTACATTCTGTAAATATTTCCTCTTATCCCACACAGAAAAAAATTAAAAATGAGACATTCAGAAACAGACGTCGCAACGATGATAAGTTGGCTTTGCTTATTGGTAACATTATCTGAGTCAGGATCAGTTGTGCGAAAGCTGCGCCATCTAACGCATATAATTCAAACAATATATTATTATTCAATCTATATCCGTTGTTCGATTCAAATAAATATTCTATTTGTGCTGAAACAAATGTTCATTCAGAATGAGTTGGAGATTGTTTCAATAGATGAACATATATTCAAATCAAAGAAATGTTAGCATCGCATTGAAATCCATTTTGTCACCGCAATATAATAATTTCATCAATCGAATACACCTGTATTTTGGGATGATTTTTATTCAGTCGGATCAAGCCAGTAAGAGTGATGAAATAAATTTGATTGAATCAAAAAATCCCTTTTTTCCGTGCATAGGTGTCTAATTTATCGAGCAGTTTTCTGAGGCACACGGAATCGAGGACTGTAGAGAGGTCAACAACATAAAGATGGTTTACTCTTATCCACTGAGTTATAGATATAGGACGTATTGGTGTCCTATTCTATTCTATTTGACAGGAGTGTCAATACACTGAGACCTGATATAAGGTCTATTGTGTTTCCTTCTGCTGCCCAGCCGTTTAGGAAGTCTCAACATCTAGAGCAGTTCGTCCAGTCCAATGACTTTTAATAAGTTCAGGATGTTGGAAGGCTTCAGGTTAGGTAGCTCTCAATATCCTCTTCAATGTTCTCCAAGGTATCGTACCCTCGGATTTTGCAGGATAATGCATTCTGAAATAATGTGGAAAGAGGTTTCGTCCTTTTCCTCGCTAAACTAATCCGAGTTTGTTATGGTACCCTCTCAATCGGCAATACCCTGTTAGAATTCCAGTTAGTATTCTGAGATAATTTTTACTCTTGCTGGTGCAGTCATTTGATCACTTCTTGTTGTAGTTTCCCAGTAGTTTCTTGGCCTGCCTCACTCTTTGTGGTTCAAACCAGTATTGAGATTTTTGTTATGTACTTCTTCAAGTTCGTCCAGTATTGTGCTGGTACTTATTCCGCAGGAGAGTTCAGGTCCCAGATATGGTGTTTCAGCCCCTTTTTCAACCTACGAAACCACAAAGGAGGAGGTTCTCTATTCGACGCGTATATTTCATTTTTTTTATAATTTTTTTATGTATGATCACGCATAACTTTTTACTGAGGCGTCCGATTCCGATAATTTTTTTCAGTGGATAGGGTGTACTTCGAAGTTGGTCCCATTTGAATTTAAAAGATGGAATCCACCCCTAAGGGTAGCAAAGTGAAGGATATTGATCACTCACCCTCTGAATTCTGGTCCGTTAACCGATTCTATCAGGCATAACTTTGTACTGGGATCTTCGATTTGGATGATTCTTTTTTTATCAGATAGAGTATACCTCATAGTTAATCATATTTGGATTTCGAATGGAATTATCCACCCTTACGGGTAGAAAAATAGGGGATAATTGATTTTTCACTTGTGAACATTGGCACACATATGTAGTTGACAATGACAGATCGCTATTGTCATTATTTTTGTTCTCCTACATCCGTCACAATTATTATATTCTATGAGAGGATGGAATGATATACAAAGTAATGGAATAAACTAACCAGAGCAACAAAAATAATTTATATTACAACAAATAGTAAAAGTAGATAATCATATTATTTAACTGGTAATAGTTGAAGTAAGGTGGCGGGTAAGTGAGTATTTTGGAAGTAATAAAAAAACAAGTAGGTAATAATTAGTAGATTTCTGCCACAAAAAATTGAAAAATAAAAACTTTTCAACAAAAAATTGTACCGACGAAATACGGAACTGAAAATTAAAAAATTAAATGAATCTTCTTAGTCTCAATAACTAAGCTCCTAAACTAATGTAAGTAACTTAATTTGAGTCGGCACGAAACGAATAATCACTTCAAAAAAATTATCAGAATGTCACCGCGCAACTCGATGCCATCATTTTACGCCTTACCTAATTAATTTGCTTGTTTGTTTGGCGCCGACTCGAAATTAGTTACTTACATTAGTTTCGGAGCTTAGTTATTGAGACTAAGAAGATTTATTTTATTTTTTACTTTTCAGTTCCGTATTTTGTCGGTTCAATTTTTTGTTAAAAAGTTTTTTTTATAGAGAGATTCGATAATTTGCCATATGAAAATTCATTCATGCTTTATGAAATTTATGAGGCCAATATTTCTATAGATATTAATGAGTGTAGTGGAGTTTCAAATAGACGATGACGGCACTTGTTTTTATTATAACTCTGAGCCGATTTTCACGAAATATATTGAAAATTGACAAAAAAATCTTCTTATCATGAAGTATTTTTCGATCTCAGAAAAATATTTTCGCCATTATCTATACAGTAGAATCCGTTTATTATAACCGTAATTACACAACGAAGTTTGGTTTTCTTATAAAATTATTTGTAACAAAGTCGGATATAATGACTTCGCTTACAGTGACATGTCGCTTAATATGACCCATTTTTACACGCTTTATATTAGCTTCACTTGTATGTTTGTTTGTTGTGTAACCGACTTCTTTGGGCACGATTTTGGCCCGCTTCCAGACGTCCGAATGATGTGAAATTTGGCAGGTGTACATAATTCCGGTGACAATGCATTGAGACATTTTTGTGTGAAAAAAAGACAAAATGGCGGCTCCAATATGGCGTACGAGTTTTGTGATTATGGTCCGATTCGCTTCAAAATTGGTCAAAATTGGAAAATTCAAAATGGCGGCTTCAAAATGGTGGACGAGTTTTGTGATTATGGTCTGATTCTATTCAAAATTGGTATGTGGGGGTTTTTGGGGTCGAATATTAGATTCTTTTGTAAAAATTGAAAAATTTAAGATGGCGGCTTCAAAATGGCGGCCGAGTTCTGTGATTATGGTCTGATTCTATTCAAAATTGGTGAGGGTTTTTGGGGTCGGAGATTATGATTACCTAATTTGATGAGATTATTCAATTTTGTTATTTGC
Source organism: Gonioctena quinquepunctata (assembly GCA_018342105.1). NCBI lineage: Eukaryota > Metazoa > Arthropoda > Insecta > Coleoptera > Chrysomelidae > Gonioctena > Gonioctena quinquepunctata. The sequence continues at coordinate 572,769 of JAFIRS010000355.1, read as the reverse complement.
AAAAAAATAATTAAAATAATAGTTTAAAAAAATGAAAAACACCCTTTTATAAATAAACCACACTAAAAAGTAGGGAATAAATAATAGTTTGAAAAAACTAAAAAGCACACTTTTATAGAAAACCAGACTAAAAAAATATAAAATAAGAAAAAAATGTATTTTATTCAAAAAAAAAGCGTGGGGTGCATGGTATCAATAATTATATAGTACATTACACACCTAGGGCAGTGAAGTAAGAAATGTCTCAGATCACAGGTAATTGTTAGCCGAGGCCATACCATGCATTAATAAATTTTGTCCGTTTATAGTGACCGACATGATTATTTACACCTTCGGCAATGTTCGTTGATTCCCGACGACGACGGTCGGTACGGCAGTGGCTTGTTTTTGTTTGGAATCTCAGTGAGTAATCGATAGTTGAACGTCACGCATTGTTTTTAGTGATATCCTATGTAAAAAAAATGTCATCTCAACGTCGTAAAGCATTTACAATCGAGGAGAAAGGCGCAATAATATGCAGATTAGAAAATGGAGAATCAAACTCATCTCTCGCAAAGGAATTTGGCGTGGGTCATCTCAATGATTTTCAAAAACAAGAGCCGGATCAAGCAATCGTTCAATTCAAATGTTTTGAAACCGAAGAGGCTTTGAAGGTTTTGAAACCATGGCAATGTCTTCTATACACAATAGTATTAGAGACTGTTATTACAATAAAATGAAAAAACAAAAGCAGAGAAAAATTACAGGTTTCTCAAGTAAATGAAAAATATACATACAATACATACATGTATTACGTGCAATTTTTATTTTGATTTAAAATGCTATGATTCTCTATTGAAATAAGTATTTACCTAAAAAAAAGAAGCTGTGTTTTTTTCACAAAAATGCTTTGTATGACGTGTTTGTCAATTCCCTTCGATGTCATTATAAACGGATTCCACTGTATATATATATATATATATATATATATATATATACGGGGCTTTTGGCTCAGTGGACGTCGGTCTTGTGTCAACTGTTTCCACCTGGCGCGGGTTCGATTCCCGCAGCTGGTGAAAAATTTTTTCAAGGTCCCAAGAGTGGTTTCGGATCCCACTATAAAAGGTAAGGTCCCCGTGATCTTAACTCGTACAAGTTTTCATTAACTTCTGAGGGTTGGTCAAACATATATATATATATATATATATATATATATATATATATATATATATATATATATATATAGAAGAATCCTTTTTAAATTCGGGTATGCAGTCAACAGGGGTATGGAAAAAGTGTACTCTTTTTTCTATTCAAGCTTTCGAGTCATTTATTGTCTCTTCATCAGGAACTCTACAATGAATTAAATTGAACATTATAATATTTGAAAACCAATTAGGCATGTGTACTTACAAAAGTGAGGTTAAAAATCCCTTTCACTTGCAGCAAATTATAAAATACCATGTCACAACAGACAAATCAGGAATCTACAGTCATATATAGTTAAAACTTTGATCGAAATTGATCAAGATTACTTAAACATAAGTGTATAAACATTTTAAAATTCCAAATGGGCTCTTATGGAGGACATGTTGGATTCAAGAGGCAGTGGTGCCAAATGAAAAATGGATGATTATTGAAGTAAATGAAGTTGACAATTGACAAGTATGAAAAATAGATCTACGACCTGTTGCCAACATACAATGCGATGAAAAATAATATCATATCATCGCATTGTATGTTGGTAACAGGTCGTAGATCTATTTATCAACTCAGTTCAACTCATTACTTCAATAATCATCCATTTTCATTGTCACCACTGCTCTGAATCAACATGTCCTCCATAAACCCTATTTTATGTTACCTATTTTAAGTAATCTTGATCAATTTCGATCAAAGTTAACTATATATGACTTTACCAATGTTGTCTGTTATGCATGTATTTAATTTGCTGCAATGAAAGAACCTCACTGTAATACACTCTAATGTTCAAATTAAATGTTCAATTTTCATGTAAGTTCCTGATGAAGACATAATGACTCAACTGAATAAAAAAAATACACTTTCCATACCTGTTGACTCATACCGAATTTAAAAATGATTCTTCATTAACTTAGACAGTCGTCTATCCTTCACAATATATATATATATATATATATATATATATATATATATATATATATATATATATATATATATATATATATATATATATATACTAGCTGACCCGACAGACGTTGTCCTGTCCAAATTTCTATGTTCCCTAAAATGTTTTTCCCGAAAACTCTGGTCCGCGTAGATTTTGTTTTTCTATGTTTTCCTTTATATTGTTCCATCTAGATTATGCTTTTGACTCCTTCCGCTTCCTGTTGTCCCGTTATCCCGTTTTTCCTTTATCCCCTTATCCCGTTTTCCCGTTATCCCCTTATCCTGTCATCCCATTATCCCGTTTTTTTATTATCCCGTTATTCCCGTTATCAGATTTTCCTGTTATCCCGTTTTTCTTTATCCCGTTTTCCCGTTATCCCCTTATCCTTTCATCCCGTTTTTTCGTTATCCCGTTATTCCCGTTATCCCGTTTCCCTGTTATCCCGTTTTTTATTCATCCAGTTATTCCGTTTTCCCGTTATTCCGTTTATTATGACAAATTAACCAAAATTATACAAGACACCTCATGGGACCTCGTATATACACATAAAGACCCAAACGCCGCAACGAATGCCTTCATTAATGAAATAAAACTAGCAATCGAAAATTGCACTGAAAAAAAGTTAGTTGAGCGCAAAACTACGCCCTTTGCCCCGTGGCTCCAAATAGTATGTGAGAATGATAACAAAAAAATGAAATGCACGAGGAACTAAGATCCATCCTGAAAACCAACCCTAAAAACAATAAAAATAAAAAAGAAAAAAAAAAAAAAAAAAAAAACTTTATGAGCAGCAGATAAAAAAACAAAAATCAAACACAAAGTATTTGTGGGACATGGTACGAAAACTCAGTGGGAGGAAACACAAAAAAATAAATATTGACACTATCGCGAATGAAAATGGAATTCTACTAACAAACAATGAGGAAAAAGCAGATGAATTCAATAGAAATTTTGTGAGTTTTGGGAAAATACTTGCTGACAGAATTGAAAGAGACCCTCACTTCGAAAGAACGCCAAAGATCCTGCCCAATACTATGCTACTAGCCCCTACGGATGCAAATGAGGTATACAATTTGATAAATGAGCTCAAAAACAATAAATCGCCCGGAATTGATGACATACGAACAGAACTTTTGAAAGAAATATCATGCCATATCTCTACCCCACTAGCATACATAATAAATGAGAGCATTGAAAAGGGAATTTGGCCTGATGCCTTCAAAATATCTATTGTTGTGCCAGTATTCAAAGATGGTGACAGAACATCCGTAAGTAACTATAGACCAATTTCTCTCATTAGCCACTTGGCAAAAATATTCGAAAAACTTTTAAAAAACAGAATAACTTCATTCATGAATAAATTTAACTTGTTGTCTGATAAACAATTGGGTTTTAGGGAAAAAACCTCAACTGTGGATGCCATACTCAACCTAACAAAAAAAATCCATACATCTCTAGAAAGAGGTAGGCCTAGCCTGTGCCTATTTATTGATCTGAGTAAGGCTTTTGACACTGTGAGCCACCCTTTATTAATTCAAGCGTTAGAGAACTCGGGTATCAGAGGTATAGTGCTAAATTTATTTGAGAGCTATTTGAGTTCAAGAAAGCAAGTTGTTAGAGTAGGGGATAAAATAAGTCAAAAACTGACACTGAATATGGAGTACCAGTAGGAACGGTCTTGGGACCAACATTATTCAATCTATACCTTAACGACTTATTCAGCTTGAAAATAAGTGGAGAAATAATAGGTTTCGCAGACGACACTGCTGTTTTATATGAAGCAGATACTTGGGCAATTCTAAGGAAAAAAGTAGAGAAAGACCTCAAGGTAATAAAAGACTGGTTTGATCACAAACTCCTTACCATGAATCTCAAAAAAAATAAATTTCTGCCTTTTAGCTGTAATGCTGCCGGCATGACAAATATGCAACAGATCAATATAAACATCAACGGAAGGACACATGGTATCCAATCAGTGAAAGAAATAAAATACCTAGGGGTATATCTAGATCGGCATCTGAGATGGGATAGACATATCAACTAGGTGATAAAAAAATTACAAAATATAATATTTACCTTCAAACACATGAAAGAGTACCTACCAACGGAAAACTTGAAAACCTTGTATTTTGCCCTTGTAGAGAGTCATCTCAGATACGGAATACAGGCATGGGGAGCAGCTGCGCGTACATACATCAATCCACTCGAAATTCTACAGAAAAGATTCCTGAAAATAGTTATGTCAAAACCGCAAAGATATTCTACTGAGGATCTGTACAGTACATCACAGATTATGGATATCCGTCAGCTTTTCTTTTTTAATACGTGTATAACATCATTTCAGTATAGATAAAGCACCTCACCCCTCTCATCAGTATATGACTCGAGGGCGCCAACTACTAACCCACCCATTATTGAAAAAATCACTGTCACAGAGGAGCTACTCCTATATTGGCACTAAAATGTATAACACCATCCCTGAAAGCATAAAACCTATTACCAACAATTTTTTTTTTTAAATGTACCTGAAAAAGTTTTTACTACAGACTCCCAGAACATTTTTTATTACCATGATAGAATCCAATGGTTGTTAAAAAAAAAGTGGATAACCCTATCCTACTCTTTGCACATTAAATTAAATTGTATTTTTATTTTCTTTTATTCTATTGTATCCCATACTATTCAACTATGGGTCTTTGTGTTTTATTGTATTTTCATTACTGTATTTTATTATATATCATGTATTTTATATTTTAGTCATCATTCATTCTTTTTTCAGTGGAATTTATGTATCTTATCTGTTTTGTTTATATTTATCTGTACTATATTTATCTGTATTTTTTATATATTTATCTGTATTTTTTCATTTATCTTTTTTTATGGGAAACAAGTGCTTGCACTTATCCCTTACTACTTTATTCACTCCTAACATGTAGCCTTTTAGCTGTATTTATTTATCATGAATAATAGTATATTAAAGTATAAGTGGATAAAAAGGGCTTTAAAACACGCGCGATTTTTCGAGCACGACGGCGCAGCCGGAGTGCTCGAAATAGAGCAAGTGTTTTTAAAACCAGTTATCCACGAATACTTTACGTTATTTTTTTTTATTGGTGCACTTTGAAATCATATATACTGGTATTATAAAAAGTTATATTAATATTATTATTATTATTCCCTTACCCTGTCATCCTGTTATCCCGTTTTTTCGTTATCCCGTTATTCCCGTTATCCCGTTGTCCTGTTATCCCGTTTTTTCTTTATCCCGTTATCCCGTTCTCAATTTATCGTACTACAATTATTATATTCGATTGCCATCTTGCAACCCTATTGCGGATCTGTGGATAAAATAAAATCAAAATCGCTATGGAAAAATAGGGGTTGATCGTAGAAGGGTGAAAATTCAGGGTTGTATGTATTTTTGAATGCTGTATCATAGAAAAATAAAAACAAAAAATTTTGTCCAAAAATTAAAAAAAAATGTTAAGGGTGAACAACCCTTATCACTTAGGGGTATGAAAAATAGCTAGTAGCCGATTCTCAGACCTACTGCGTATAAAATTTGGTGAAAATCAGTAGAACCGTTTCGGAGGAGTAAGGTAACTAACATTGTGACACGAGAATTTTATATATATATATATATATATATATAAATCCAAACTATTTACCATAAATTTTGATAAAACGTATTTCTTACCCTTCTCTAGTTACAAAAATGGACTCCCCGAATTCGATAAATTACTGATATCTAACCAAATTGAAATTAATATAACAGATAAAATAAGTACCTTGGTTAATTCCTAAGATGGGACATAAGTCCAACATATGCAAAATTATTAGATGTTTATTGCCAAAATTCAAATTTCTACGTACCATTATGAATCTCACTCACCTGCGAACAATTTATTACTCACTAGTACAATCACGACTACAATATGGTATCCTGAGTTGGGGTGGAGTAACTTATAGTCATCTGAAACAACTGGACGTTCTACAAAAAAAATATTGACTTACCCGTCAGATGAATTATTTGTAGAGACACGAATTATGGATATAAGACAGATATATATGTATAATATAATACTATATCTATACAATAATAGGAAAACACTTGAGCGAGTTGACCACAATTATCCGACGCGTAACAAACTGAAAGAAAATCTCAAAATACTGCTAGCCAACAAAACGATAGGCCAGAAATATTATCTATATTTGTCATCAAGAATATATAATGCATTGCCTGATATATACAAAATGTATCTGAAAACCATTAACTCAGTTAACCTATTGAAAAAAATATTTAAAACATATATCCTTCATCTACCTAGAACCGACGTCAGAAAACTTGTTGAATAAAATACCTTTGCTTGGAGTTGAGACTAAGTAAAGTGAGACAAGGTCAATATATTGGTAATCCATATCGATTCACCTAGTAGATTCAATGATGCTATTGTTATTGTATATCATAAACATAATAATCTCTATTTCATTATTATTTTCCTCCACATTAAAAACTCATTATATATTTTTTTATTTCCTTCTAATCAATATTCACCACTATGTATAATTACCGCATCTATTATTAGTATTACTAACACCACAATTGTATTATTTTTATCACTGTTTTCCTATATTACTATTTAAACAGAAAATGTATAACAATGTATTCCACACCTACATATAGGTAATTGTAGATAATGATGTGGAGAGAACCCACGCACGACCATAGGTTCTAATGGGTTTACTCTACATGTTTGTTTGCAAGTTTCACTAACCATGCTACCTTTACCATAATCTGTTACCATGTCTTTGTTACCGTAATCTGTTATATTCGTAAAATTCGTAAAAAAAATATATTTTCTATTTTTTATTTTATATCGTAATATTATATACTCATATGTTGTATTTTAAAATGTTGTGTTGTTCATCATTTTATTATATTGTAAAACCATATTAGAATTAAGTTTTACTATCATGCACAAGCTGTGATTACCACAACTTCAGTGATTATCTTTGTTTATTCATGTAGTGATTGGCTCATATTATATATTTTGTGAATCATTCTGGGTAAATAAACATATTTATTTATTAAAAAAAATAAAAAAAATAAAAAAAAAATATATATATATATATATCTAATTTTCAACTAGCGTAGCCGGATGATATTTCGTATCGCCGACTATGACTACATGTTGTGTGGGATACCCATTACCAGACATCGCTAAGATTGTTATTGAGACGCTGGATGTAGACTTTTGAAGGTCCACGCCTGATGCGCGCGTGCAGTAATCTGGTCAAGTTTAACGAAAGTGAATCTGAGATTATTTGACCTACTGAATCGTGCGTTCAACTTGTCTCTGGATCGAAAATAAGAATATTTTTTTCAAATGGGGAAAGTTAAATTTCCCAAGTGCTGTTCGGGGAGACTGTCGTGTTTTCGTGCCAGCTGGAGCCCCAACAGTGATGTCCAGTTGCAGCCACTGCCAAAGCCCAAAGAAGCAGGTAGGTTTCAAAATGGTAATAGTTTATTTTGCTAGACACTTGAATCGATGAGTCTCGTCTATGTTCTCTTTTGCTTGGGGATTTGATGAACAATTAACAAAGTTGCATTAATGTAGCAGAAAAATCATTGAAACTTTTGTTATATTCAATTAATCAAAATCAGAAACATAAACTATTGGACAAATCTTTTTTAAACTCCAAATATTTTTTTTGCAGAAGTTCAGATTTTTATATATCCGTAATGGAAACAATTTTGGAGAAATGTGGAAGTCTTTTTTGGTGGTCTTTCAGAAGAGAATCGATCTAGATGATTCATGGGGTCAGATACACATCTGAAAAAATGTGTATGCAATAAATGAATTGTCATTGAACTTGTGTATAATATTTTTTTTCAAGTGTGGCGAGTAGTGGCGAGGTTGCTGCTGCAGTATTTTGCGATTTTTCGAAGGCTTTCGACTGTGTGGATCACGAAATACTGTTGCGGAAGCTTCCTTACTACGGCTTCAGAGGAGTGATACTGAGCTGGTTCAGCTCATATTTGTCAGGTCGTAGTCAGATGGTGAAAACAAACCATCGCTCAGAAATTGGGAAAATACATAATGGTGTGCCTCAAGGTTCAATACTAGGGCCAACATTGTTCCTCATCTACGTCAACGATTTGACAAGTATAAATATCGCAGGAAAATTCACACTATTTGCAGACGATACTACCATTTTTTGGCAATCAGACAATGCAAATGATTTAAGACGATACTACCATTTTTTGGCAATCAGACAATGGAATTGATTTAATTCAAATCGTCTTTCTCTAAATATTTCGAAAACTAATATAGTAACTTTCAAGATGGTGAACTTGACAATATACCCATGGGGAATGACATATTTCGAGAACAAAAGTTTTCAGATGTGAAATTTTTAATATACCCATGGGGACCATGGTTGTTATGCAGTCAGAGTAGTCGCAAATGAACTTGGTTTAACAGTAGCTAAGACTGTTTATTTTTCTCTGATGGAATCTCACCTGAGATATGGAATTTCATTTTGGGGCGTATGTAGTGGTTATCTACTACAGAATATTTTAATTTTGCAAAAACGAGCCGTAAGATATATGTGCAAATCAAAACGTAGAGACTCTTGTAGATTACTCTTTACCACTCATGGAATTCTAACAGTGATTTCTATCTTTATAATGGAAACAGTGTGTTTAATTAAAAAATATTTGAACAAATTTCAATCCTTACCAACCCATTATGTGACAAGGCAATCCAACAACATTAAGTTGCCAATACCAATGACATCAGTCATAAAGGATTCCATTATCTATAATGGTTGTAAAATGTTCAACCATTTGGCAAAGAATGTAACAGAAATAAAATCTTTACAATGCTTCAGGAAGGCTGTGAAATGTTTTTTAAGTGATAAACCATACTATAATATACAAGAATTTTATAATGATAATTTTTAAATAACCAATCAATACTGTGATTTTAAATTTTATTTGGGGTATATTTCATTGTGACTTATATATTTTATTTATTTTTATATTTATATGAATTTATGTTATGGGTTAAGACAAACTTGTTTATTTTTTACTAGTATTTTGTACGACTTATATGTTTTTATATATACAAACTGACTTCATGTATTAAGTGAAAATTGATTGTTTTAAATGCATTTTATTTTTACATATAAAGTGCCTTATAGATTAAGATTAAGTGAAACTTTGTCCACAAGATTACTCTTATGGCAATAAAGTATATTCTCTCTCTCTCTCTATCTCTCTCTCATATAATTTTTTTTAAGGTATAAATACAGAAAAACCGCAAACCAACAGTTTTGGGTAATATAACATTTCAATTAATTCAAAACAGGAAACAAACTGGTTTCTTATTGGAATTTGTGACTCTTCATTGTCGTTTATAGGTGAATAATTATCCACCTAAGTCATTATCAATTTTATTGCACTGCAAATGATACGAACTGTTGTGTGAGTTTTCTCAAAGGCAGCTACTCCTTACACTCCTTAGTATTTTGCATGCGCCCCACGTTTTTCGTTTGAAATCTCACAAGTATTTTCATAGCTATAAGAAATTTACAATCAAAAATTCTCAGGATCATTTGTATGGGTTTGGGAATCTGTATGGGATTATAAATCTGTATGGAGCTAGAAGAAATTATTTTATACTATTTAAACTGTTTTAAAAACGTGATATATTAATAAAAATGTATTTATTTAAATTTTCTGGTTTTTAGCTTTGGGGGTGTCAAATTTCGAAATCGATTTTAAACATTTTGATGAAATTATGACAAAGACATGTGCAAATTTCAGGTTTATACCAGTTTTTTTTCTCCTGATGCAAAATTTGTACCAAACAAACAACCATTATGACAAAGACATGTGCAAATTTCAGGTTTATACCAGTTATTTTTCTCCTGATGCAAAATTTGTACCAAACAAACAAACAAACTAGATATCGAAATAATATGGGAAAGCGACTTAAATTGTCAACCAGTTCTGAGCTATATTTAATGTTTCAAATCTCTAGCTCATCGGGAAGTAATCAAGTTGAGGTGAAAAACAATAACAAGATTTATTCAAATAATATGAAGAAAAACAAATAGTACTCACATAATAATATATTATAATAGTTAACCTAAAAAATATAAAATATTAATATCATAGCTTGGAGTTTGGTTGGGAAAAGGTCAATTAACTGAAACCACTATGGATCTGTTGCCGACGTTTCAACTTTTATAAAGTTATCCTCAGGGCACTACAATAGGGATTGTGAATATTACAAGGGTGAATAGTAGAGTAGCTTAGTACATGATAAATTACATGATAAAAACCCCAATAGAGATATAAAGTACAAACAACTTAAGCTGTAAATAGGCCAAATCTTATGAAAATATTTATATATAAAATTGACATGAATAAAAATCATTGTAAAGTTGTAAAACAAATCATTTAGTAAAACAACAGGATATTTACAAGAAAAATATCATAACAAAATTCAAAAAATAACTGAAGAAAAACATTTTGTCAACGATCCCTTCATAATTTATGATTTATGTCAACTGTTAAATATTTTTTATATTCAGTGCTCGATACTGATTTAACTGCTATAAATCTTTTGACTTTGACAAACAAACAAACAGAGAAGAAAACGAGTTAATGAAAATTTTGTAAAATTGCTGAAGTTCCTTGCACTGCAAACCATACTTGTGGGAGAGCAATAAAGACCACCCTTTGTACAGCTACATGCTGGACCAAATCCAGTTTTGCAAGAATGAGATATTTCTAAGATATTGACCGGTGTTGCGGTATAACTAATTGACCATAAATAAAAATTATTTTTATTCGATCTCCGTACTAGTACTGAGAAAATTCAATTCTGCAGAATCTTCTATAGATGTTGGCAGCTCTCTTGTGACTTTAACAACAAATCTATAATCTATTTATTGAAAAATGACAAATATACTTTTCAGAATTCACAGAAAATATCACATGCAAAAAATATCGCAACTAAAACCATGGATAACCACAAGACTGATCAACTCGATCAGAACTAGAAACAACTCGAAAAAAAAATTGAATAAACATACGGATGCGCTAGAGAATCAATATAAACAATATCGAAACAGACCCAACAAGCTAATAAAACACACACAAAATGGATACTATAAAGAAAAACTCAATGAGGTAAAGATAAAGCAAAAACTTCTAATGACTACTTTGTAAATATCGGCAAAGAAATGGCAACAAATATTGAGAATTGCAACCTATTGAGAAATTTTCTGAACATGCTCTTGGAACCTATTGATGAAAATGGAATTATTTTATTATAATTCAACCTTAAGGATAACAATATGGTCACATTTTCATAGCCAGGCTTGTGATCTTTTGAAAAAGTATGTTCAGCTAAAGTACAACTTTTTTGAGATTTCTTATGTCACTTTTATGTGAGCAAAGTCGGTCTTTAAGTTTTCTTTTAGTTTGATCAATATATTTTTTATCACATTGTGAGCAGGGGATGTAATATACTACATTGGATTGATCTAAAGGAGGATCTTTATCCTTAAGTTTTGAAAATATATTGTTTACGGGTAAAGTTGGGATTTTTTTTTGTGATGTGATGTTTGAATGTGAGATAAAGAAAGGAAAAGTTTTTTTCCCCAGGAATTGGGGGGTTGACAATTATTGGGGGCTCAATATCTATGGGGGCTTCACTAAACAATAGTTTATGAACTAATTTATTGGGGTAACCACTATAAGTGAGAAGTTTCGCCAGTTCATTGAGATTTTCAGTGCGGACAGAAGTGTGACAAGTTTTAATAACTCTATTTTCCATGCCTAATACGAGGTTGATTTTTTTATTTTGTTGATGGTAAGATTTATAATGAAGAAATCTTCCAGAAGCACCTGGTTTAGTGTGCCAACTGGTAATAACTGTGTTGTCAACCCTCCTGATCAACTTTGTGTCTAGGAAAGGAGCGCTGCAATGTTCATCTTCTTTCGATCGTAAATTGTAAGGCTTTATGATATGAGTTGAAAACGAGTAAAACTCTCATTACACTATGCCTTTTTCGTGCCTATTTTTGTGCTTAGTTTCAGGGCTATTTGTTGGATAAATTTCCCCAAATAACTGGCACTATTACACCGTGCCTTTTTGATGATTGTTTCAGACACTAATTTCAAAGCTGCAAACCTAAGGAAAATTGACGTTTAACTCAAATGATTAAGTAATTTATTATACCTGGACTATTTGTTTCAACTTTTTCCTTACCTGCTACAAGATTTTTCCTTCTGTTCTGTCATACTAAACAATACGAAAACTATGTGATTGATTTCATTTATTTGTTGGTTATGTCAAGTCCAATAGATAATTACTGTGTTATCAAACCTGACATTTCCACAAACGTCTTCGAAATCCCCTCGATTCAGGGGAAAAATAGAACCAGTCCTATTTATTTTCATGCCTGAAACAATCAACAAAATACTCTCGCGCGCATGCGTATTTGTTTTAAATTTCAGACACCGGCAGTCAGGTAGACAAATAGGCACGAAAATGCATAGTGTAATAAGGATTTAACACTTGTACTTTAGTCTTCCGGTACACTTAGAATTATGACATCGACATATTTTGTTTAAGGAATATTGAATTGGATTTTGTAAATGCCCTTGTTAATTAGATCATCAATGACATATTGAGCTATGATTGGAGAAACGAGGCTAATGTTTGTTTGTTTTAGAAAAAAGTTTCTTTCTCATATAAAATGATTAATTGTACAAAGACACCTCACGTTTTCCCCTTTTTTAACTATGTATTGTTACTAATGCTGTATCTGAATGTTGTCTACAGTAGTGTTACATGTCTGTGAAAAGCAATGCTCACTTTTAACCTCAAATTTCGTAAGTAAACAATAATTGTTCATTATTAATTGTACTGAAATCTAACAATTGTAGAGTTCCTGAAGAAGAGCCAATAAAGACTCGAAAGCTTGAATAGAAACAAGAGTTCACTTTACTTCAGCCCTATTGATTGCATACCCGAATATAACCCGGGTTTATATATACAGGGCTATTCAAATTCGAGTCTATGCATGGGGATTTCGATAACGGTAAGAGATAGAGGGTTGGTTAAATAGGGGCAAAGTAGCGTATTTCAGAGGTTATTTATATGGATGACAAAAATCTGACCTAGCTTCTTTAGTTCTGGAGTTATACAGGAAAAATCGAAAATTTCTAAATTCTTCTTTTGCCTATATCTTTTTATTTTACGAAGATTTTTTTTTCAAATTTTGCCACTTTCCCATAGCAATTTTTTGTGGGCTATCCAAATATCTGAATAAAAATTATATACAGGGTATCGTAACAATTGGGCCACCCTCAACTTTTAATTTTCAAATACGGACCTGTATTTTTTATTGCATTTTTTTGAATGCCAAGAGTCATGTTTCATATTGACGTAGTATTTCCATCTGAATTACAGAGTGTTTTGGAAATATTGAACTAATACCATTCCATAATTTTTTTATTCCATAACAACTGTAATTGAATCATATCAGAGACTGAGAGGTGAATCAGACCAATCGATTCTTTAGGCATAATCAATTTCAGAATTTCCAGATTATCTAGTCTCACTACTTGTTCGGAATAACAATAAAATAAAATCAACATTTCCAAGAGACATTTTTCTCTACCATAATGTAGCACTAGTAGAATAATTATTCATCCCCATGTCGATTGACCTCAGTAGGTATGAAGAATATCTGTTATATGTATTCTGCTGAGAACTCACAAACATCATCTGTCACAAACATAACATTGTATTTGATCATATAGCTTTTCATATTTTATAACTAATCACACAAGAACTTGTTTAATTATTATCAAGAATTGAAAGAACAGCCATTATAAGTATTCATAATCGAAATAAATGTTCAAATTGACGACCTTCTCGTTCCAGACATTTACGTCATTGTTTTAAGTCATTATTTGCTCTGAAAATATCTCTTCGCCGTAGTGATGCGAAAGCGTTCATGATTTTAATTCTTAAATCTACTCTATTTTCAATATCGTTTTGACATATTCTATTTTTTAGTGTACCCCATAAAAAAAAGTCAAGTACACTGACATCAGGGGATCTTGCAGACCATCTTATAGGCCCATTATTTGCTATCCATATGTCTTGAAATGTTTCTTGTAAAAATTGATTAACGTCTCTTGTGCGATGTGGGCGAGCTCCATCGTGTTGAAACCACAACCGATTTAAATTAGCAATGGGAATATCATCGAAATATTCACTGAAAGTTTGTCCGAGGAAGTCAAGATAACGTTCGCCATTGAGCGTCCCGGCAAAGATGTAGGGACCTAGAACTCGATCCTTCAAAATTCCAGCCCATACATTTAGACCAAACCGCACTTGAGATATCGTTTCTCTGAAATTATTTCCATTGATTTGTGACCAAACAGGCTCGTTGTTCCTATTGAAAACACCACAATTTGTGAAACGAGTTTCATCCTACCAAATAATACTATTCAAAAAGTTTCTGTCATCGCCCAATTTTTGCAACATCCAATTACAATAATTTTGCCGCTTTTGCCGCTTTATGAACAATTTTAACTTTATAGCATTTGAATCTGTTTTTTTTTTAAAGTACGCCATACTGTAGTTTGCGGCAAATTCAATTCCTCAGCAATTTGTACTGTTGATTTTGATTGATTTGTATTGATCTGAAATATGGAGATGAGCCTAATTAACATTTTTTCAGTATTACCTACTTACCGCTTGAAGTATGTTTTCCTGTGACTCAATAGGAGTCTTGTTCCCATATTTTCTCCTTGGTTTTGTCAAAGATCCATATTCGCGAAGGTTTCTATCCAAAAGTCTGAAATATGTGGAATGCGGCTGATGTCTTTCTGGGTACAGATCTAAATGATTTTCAGCGGAAAGATGAATGTTCCTATTATTTCTGTAGAAAACGTTAACCATATATCTCTTTTCTGCTCTGTGGGGAAACCCATTTTCAGTACTAACAGATTTTTCATCAAATACCAACGATAATTTCCAAGAAACTGTCAAAATATTGACAAGTGAGGTGAACTAAATATTTATTTTCCAAAGCATACTATGAGAACTCAAATGGTTTAATCATAATTGTTGTATATAGCAACAGAATGCCCATGAGTTTGCTGAAAAATATAGGTAGTTCGAGAAGTGAGTAACAATGAAATACTTCCAAATTGGTGTCTGGAGTATAAAGATTGCCATTCGAAGATTTTTTTTTTGAAAATGATTATATGCACTAGGAAAAATAAATTTTCACATTTTCGCACATTGATCATGGGTTGCGTGAACTGAAATGTGGATGAATTCTTGAAGAAGACATTCTTCGTCGAATAATGTTGATTTTCTTCCAAATCCCAGGCATTCTATACCTCATTCTATGATATATTCTTTTAATTACAGCTGGAATTTAAAAAAAAAATTGAAATTTTACTGGTAATAGTTGAATATTTCCAAAACACTCTGTAATTCAGATGAAAATACTACGTCAATATGGAACATGACTCTTGGCATTCAAAAAAATGCAATAAAAAATACAGGTCCGTATTTGAAAATTAAAAGTTGAGGATGGTCCAATTTATACGATACCCTGTATATAATTTTTATTCAGATATTGGGATAGCCTACAAAAAGTTGCAATGGCAAAGTGACAATTTGAAAAAAAAATCCCGAAATAAAAAGATATAGGCAAAAGAAGAATTTAGAAATTTTCGATTTTTCCTGTATAACTCCTGAACTAAAGAAGCTAGATCAGATTTTTTTTATCCATTCAATTGACCTCTGAAATATGCTACTTTGCCCCCATGGTATTCACACATGTAGAATATTCATTTTGATTTTTCTCACTCGAGGCTCGTAAGGAACTAATAAGATTTTCGTGATGTTCAGGATCAATTGGAGGTAGGGTTTAATAGAAGATGATGATGAGTGTCCCGTTATCTTTATAAGTTGTTGGTCACTTACTCCTGCTTTGGCTGACTGGGAAACTGTACTAGCACGGTTCGAATGATTGGTAATTTTATTATTTGTAATGTCGAGTCCAATTTTAGTTGCAGAATATTTGGTCCAAGTAGAAATCGTATTAATACCCAGTGGAACATTTTTGTACCAACCTTTAGAATTTTTGTTTTTCCAAAAGGGATTTGGAGGTAAAAAAAGTCGTTCAGATGTTATGTTTTCATTTCTTTTTTGTAACAGTAATTTTAACAATGCAACGGGACAAATACCTTCATCCATTTCTTTTTTTGTTATCCATTTGCTGTCTGCCAATTTTTTCGACCCACCCTGTGTCGTTTTTGAAAATATTGTATTGTATTTAAATCTTCTTGTTGAAGTTCCATCTTGATTTTTTTCTTCTTTAAAATGGTAAATTTCATAGTTTGCAGCTTCTCCCCCCCCTCCAAGCTAATTCATAAGAAGCTATATGAATGAATCTTTTTTGTAATCCCTCTGGGTTGTCTATATTCCACAATTTTGCCATTTTTACTATATCTTTTTTGTTCAATGCTACAGAACTTACTTTTCATTTCTCTGGAATAACTTGTAATTCTTTCCGTTTACTATTTCTTGCATCACGAGCTTCTTTAAAAGTTATGTCGGCAAAAGGATCAAATTTAATATTGTATTCATTGAAATATTTTTCTTGAATCATCTTCGCAGTTGAATTCCAAATTGATTCAACTGCATATTCTTTATAATCTTCTCCCTTCCTCTTTTTCATATTATAGGCCCAATCCTTTAATATATCTGCTACTCTTTGTAACGGAGTTATTTTCGACAGTTCGTAATGTACTTGACAAAACTCCATAAATTGTCTCCATATTAACGCTTTAGTATTTTTTGTGGATTGCGGGATTGCTTTTTTTATATTTTTTGTTATTTGTTGAGTCGAAACTTCCCCAAAACGACTCATGTTGTAATGTTTCAGTATAAATGATCAACAATACTTAAATTACTGACAGGGCAGACATCAAAGTGACGTAAGCATACTAGATGTAGACGCTTAAGAGGATCAGGCGGTGATAAAAAACGATGCACCTTTTTTATCGCTGTCAAAATGACAAAACAGTCATCTTTAAATGACACATTATATAGGAGTTAATTTATCAGTATAAATCAGCGAGAAGAAATTTATCACTATAAAACTGATCTGATTGGTTCAAAATAATGAGGGAAATAGTCTCTTAAATTATACAGTTGTGAATTTGAATTGAATTAGGGAACCCCCTGTTGATTGTTCCGATACCATTCATTACATAGAATCGGCCCTATAAAAATTTTCACGAATCTTCAAAGAGCCAGTCTGCCCCTGTTTTTGTGTCCAATATCCTTCCTAATCGATTTTTCCAGTCTGGAATATTGAATTTGTGTTAATTACCCATTGGCTCGGCACCAACTGTTTCATAATTTGTTAACTATTGTAAATCACAGAATAAAAATAAACTGTATTGCCAAAACAACTCTCGAAATTATCAAGGTCATGGGTAAATCATTCGAGTTTATTGAAATATCTAAAAATAAAACTCAAACAAAAATTGATTGAACAGAATTTGTAAACTAGACAGAAATAATTTATACCGATTTTCACAAGAAGCCTGAAATATATATATAGTTCGATATGACTACAGTTCATGATGAAGATAAACAAAGTGTTTCTTAGTAATTTCCGAAAATTTGAGTTGACCAATAACAGCTACTCTTTTCAAAATAAATATTTTGTACATGAGGTATATAATTTACAGTGGTTGTTTCAACTACTGTGGATTGTTTTCAACAATTTCATTTGCATCCCTGTTATTACTTTTGGATTTTACAAACTAATCGGAACAATATCAAGAGAGAAACACAGTGCATATGAAACCTTCCAAGAGGTTATCTTAAACGAAAGAAGAAAGTTAAAATTTATCTTTTAGTCGCATCTAATTTTATGAACAATTCTGTTCCTGTTTTCACAGAAATCAATATTCAGCTTGTTCGAACCCCTTATAGACCGTGTAGTCCATTGAAATGTTACATTAGCTTTGCATTTTTTAGAGGACGCAATTTTATTTTTGGGACATGTGTGAGGGGTCAATAGAAGCTTAACCTCAAGTTTGTGGGGTCCGCCACCCTTGTCCCCCGGCCGCCATCTTGGAAAAAGGGGTGAAAACACTTTTTTCGCGATATCTCGGAAACTATGCGTCTTAATTTGTAAAATCATAATTTGTAGCAAATTGTTTTGCCTACAAATATGTTTATATAATTTTTGCCCTAAATTAAAAATTAAAGAAGTTATAAGCAAAAAAGTGAGAAAATTTCTGTAAAAATTTTCTTTTTTGCTCTATAACTTTTTTTATAGATTTTACAAAAAAATTACCTCAGACCAATCTTGTAGATGATCTTTTGAGGAATTTTTTCTTTAATTTCATCCATTTAAAACGCTGTTACAGCGTCCAAAGTTGACCGGGTTCGTCAATGCTCATGAGAATCCGGTCGAAACGAAATGTTTAACTTATTTTTTTTTTTTTTATTGTAAATATATTCTTACAAAATGTTTGTTAAATTCGAACAACTTTACTTATTCATTCCTAACTCTTTTCCCCGCCACCTATGAGGTAGAGTCTGTAAGCGCGTTTTTTTTAACGTGGTATCCCCAGTAGGCCTACTCCACGGACATCTTGCTTATAAGGTAATCCTCGTCATCTAATATTTTTAATCACTTATTAGCTAGCTACTCTAATCGACTTTTCTTCGATGGTCCAGGCTGTGGCTCAGAATCAAAATCAACGTCAAATGTGAAAGTGTGAGGAATGACAGGAGTTAAAATTGGAGTCATAGTTGGAAGTTCATCTTCAAATTCATTTTCTTCCATTAACTTTGATATTTCCATAATGTTGCTGCATGTTTCGCCAGAACAATGGAGGCATACTGTAGAGCATTTCAGGCCTGCTTTTCTGCAGCCACACATGCTTCCACAGTTTCCTTTGCATCTGCAGAAAATTAATTTCATGAGATCGGGGGTGCTGGAGGCTTGGAAGCTTGTATTGGCATCCAAATGTTTGCATGCTTCTTCCAGCCCCAATCTTCAGGATTTTGATATCTTCCGAGCCACGACTGGACCTGGTGATATACTCGGAGACTGTGAAAACGAGCAGCATCTTGTGTTGGAGGCAACGATGATAAATTAAATGAATTTTTAGTCACTGTCTTGGCAAATCGTTTGTATCGCAAGCCGTCTAGTGAGTCGTCTTTATTACCGCCGTATAAAGCTATGAAAAAACGTTCGCCAACAAGAGTGAGCAAAGTTGGATCGACTTTCTCACTCAGGAATAGCGCGGTACCACCAGCTAATTCAGGATGTTTCTCCATTATTTTTATAAATTTTAATTTCCCCATATTATAGGCTGCTGATGTTGTATCACATCCTGAAAAAGCATGAAGAAACAGCAAATTCTGTGTTATGAGATCTCCATACATAAAACTTGAAGGGCTATATAACTGAGCAGATGTGCGCCCTTTTGAAGGTTTTGAAAAATAAATTTTAGGCTGTCTTGTACCTAATGCCGTGAGCAATACAAGAATGTCAATGTCCTCTGCCACAATAATAACAGATTCATGAGATCGGGATGCAGTAAGCGCAGCAGAGACGATGATTGAATCTGCATCTGATTCAGCTTGGTTGACAGAAAAACCAACCTCTGAAAGAGCAGTTTTGAGAAGATCTATCAAGTTTGATTTGTTTTTTTCATTACCAATAAATTTTTCTTGAGATATTGTTAGTACGGTACACTTATCAAACTTAATTTCAGTACATTGGTGTTTTTTCGTGCGACGCATACGTTCTCATGACTTTGTTCCTGCTATATCAGGATTTTCGGAGTAACCATCAAATATTATTGTTGCAGATAGTCCATAATGTTCTTGCACATACCGGACATACTTCTCAAGGATGTTGTTTAATGACAAATTCTGATCCGAAATCACTTTATGCAATAGAAAACCACCATCGATAACAAAATGACTTCTGTGAATGTTTTCAAAGGATTGGTCCAGTGGTGTAAAAACATTGAACAAAGACGACTTAGTACCTTTCCTCATGCCATCCTCAGCGAATAATGCCAATGGAAAAGGTGCTAATTCATACGCCATATATTGTTTAATATCGCCAACTGTTTGTTTCGAAATACACATCCGTTGAAATAAAAGTAAGGGATTGATGACGACAGGAGATTTTTCTACTTCAATAGTGCTTGCCATAGCACCAAAGGGAAGAACCTTTGATTTGCGACTAAATGACAGTCCTTGAAAATTAGATCCAATGATGTTAGTTATTAAGCCTTCTCCTATTTCAAAAGCACGATGACAATTGACGAACCCGGTCAACTTTGGAGCGCTGTAACAGCGTTTTAAATAAATGGAATTGAAAAAAATTATGAGGAAAAATTTTCCTCAAAAAATTACCTACAAGATTGGTCTCAGGTAATTTTTTTGTAAAATGAATTAAAAAAAAGTTATAGAGCAAAAAAGAAAACTTTTACAGAAATTTTCTCACTTTTTTGCTTATAACTTCTTTAATTTTCAATTTAGTGCAAAAAGTTAGATGAACATATTTGTAGGCAAAACAATTGCGAAAAAAGTGTTTTCACCCCTTTTTCCAAGATGGCGGAAAAACATCCCAGATTTATAGTTTAACAATTATCGAACTTTCAATGTTGATGTTCGTGCTACAAAAAATTGTTAATTAATTAAGGGATAACTAATTCAAAAATCGCGATAAAATTTTTTGATTGGCGGATTATTGTTCATTGATCTATTCTGTAAGTGCCTGAATTTTTTAAGTTCTTAATTATCATATTTAATAAGTTTGAATAATATTTTTTTATTAAAGGTCCGAAGTGGGCGGAGCTTACGCAAGCGAGAGTTTCCGTTTTCGGCCGTATTTTCAACCCTCTAGAAAAATTATAAATATTGGTCCTAGAGTCCCGAGAGATGGGACTTTTTTTTAGGAAATTTCTTTTTCTTTCTGGATTTTTTCCAAATTTCAAAAATTTCGTTTTTTTTTTGAGATATTCGCAAAAAACCAAACCCCTCTTTTTTTTTACTTAATTGTTTATAACTTTTGTGATTTTTGCAAGCGCCACTCCAAATTTTTCAAAAAGTTTCTACATGCGATGGCGAATCGAATGACACCTCGATCATAATTTTCCGAGGCGAATAAAAAATTTTGAGCTAAAAGGCACATGTTGACTAGAGTACTACACGGCTCTCATTTTGGGACACGTTGTTAGAAGTACTTGTCATGATAATAAACCAGTACGGATGTAAATATTCGTTAATCTCACATAAATCTAAGCTACTAAGCAATTTACCTTTTACTGTGGGATCCACTAATAGAATTTCTAAATTGTAGTATTTTTATAGCATTTCTGTCTGACTGACAGACAGAAGGCAATCCAATCGAATAAAAATCTAAAAATCATGTTCATAAAAAAAACCTGAATCTGAAATAAACTTATTCAATTTCAAAAAGAATCCGAATGACTAAAATCTACTAAAAATAAATTTTATATCAGAAAAATATATTCACCTTCAAAACAGGATCACATGGACTGTCATTTCTAAGTTGAATGGTGAATCATGCATTGATAGGAATATTTCTCAAAATCAATGATCCGCAAGTTACATCGGAAGCCTTCAAGAACTTTTTCATATAGAAAACACAAGAAAACTGGATAATTTCCTACAAATCTGACAGGAGTATACACAACAGTTATTTTTCTTCATACAGTGCGCGTCAAAATTATGGAATAAATTCGATATTTCGCAAGCCATGTACTTTCGACAAAAATCCTAAAATAGGTCGATTTTTATTTTAAAATGACGATTTTTTTATGTATATTCTAAAGAGGTTATATCACTGGTTTTGACACCGTAATCGGTATTTTTTTAAATTGGAATAGATGTCTTGTGATACCTCATCTGAAAGGCCTTTCAATACTGCATTCAATGATAATAAGAGAATAGCTTTATATCCAACAAAATAGAACAGTTAAATAAGATGTTCGAATTGCCATCCACCAGTCTCTTGACAATAAGCAAATCTACGGACACATTCCTCTTGCACATTGCGAATAACTTCCGGAATAATTCTGTTAATTTCGATCCTAATTCGATTTTTCAACTCTTGTAGATTTTGCGACCTATCTACATAGACCTTCGATTTCAAATAACCCCACAAGAAAAAATCCAGGGGCGTAAGATCTGGAGATCTTAGGGGCCACTCTATCGGTCCGCGTCTACCAATCCACCTCCTAGGAAAACAGTTATTCAAAAACTCGCGAACATCACGTGCATAGTGCGGGGGTGCACCATCTTGTTGCAACCAAATACTTTCATTTGGTGAGTTAGGATTGTTGGCGTTTGGAAAAATATATTTTCATTATTATTACATTATGATTATGAAATTCTTGTATTGTCATCGGTTCTTGATATGTGTGACAAATTTCAGATTATTCGGAAGATTGGAAGTGGGTGAATATTTACTTCCGAGATTTTATTACATTGTGAGTTATTTAGTTACAAGTAAAGATATTAAAAGCGTGTTAAAAAAATGCAAAATTTTACTTTTTTGAGCCAAGGCTCTAATCCCTTAGACTGCCCTGGCAGACTAGTGAGTCAGTGCTCTACTACACCAATGGATCCTTTCCAAATATTATTAGTTTGCTATTTCCTAGTCTAAAATAGAAACAAAAGACAATCACAAATTAATGCCATAATAGGCAAGTTAGTGTCAAATAAATGTCAGTTGAAATATCAACAAATATTCTTCACAAATTCTAAGTGAAAAGGTTCCAAAAGTAAACTATGGCTACTTTGAGTGAAACCCAACGCATATAAATTTTAATTTTTATTGGATGCGGAGATAGAACCAGAACTCAGCAAGAGGTATGCGACTTGTTCAATGCGAAGTATCCAAATAGACCTATCAGTCGTTCAACAGTCAGTAAGATTAAGAAAAATTTAGAGAAACTGGTCATGTCAAACATATTCCGAATGCTGGACGTCCTAAAATAGAAGAAAACGTGAAACTTGATGTTCCATTGGGTGTAGAGAATAATCCTCACAATACTTCACGACAAATTGCAGCAGACCTTGACTTATCCCAAAGTTCTGTATCACGTATTCTAAAAGCAGAAAAGTACCATCCATACAAAATATAGCTACATCAACAACTCAATGATGATGATCCCGATCGCCGTGTGGAGTTCTGTGAAATAATGCAGGATTTGTGTAACCGCAATCCATGTTTTATAAAACAAATTCTGTTTTCCGATGAGGCTACGTTTTGCCTAAATGGTTCAGTAAATCTTCAGAATTGCAGGTATTGGAGTAGGGATAATCCTCACTGGATGATGGACGGGCATACTCAATACCCTCAGAAAGTCAATGTTTGGGCAGGGATAATAAACGACAGGATTATTGGCCCGTATTTTTTCGAAGGAAATCTCACAGGGGAGCGTTACTTGGAATTTTTAAGAAATGAACTCATACCTAGCCTTGCCGATATTTTTCCAAACGCCAACAATCCTAACTCACCAAATGAAAGTATTTGGTTGCAACAAGATGGTGCACCTCCGCACTATGCACGTGATTTTCGCGAGTTTTTGAATAACTGTTTTTCTAGGAGGTGGATTGGTAGACGCGGACCGATAGAGTGGCCCCCAAGATATCCAGATCTTACGCCCCTGGATTTTTTCTTGTGGGGTTATTTGAAATCGAAGGTCTATGTAGATAGGCCGCAAAATCTTCGAGAGTTGAAAAATCGAATTAGGATCGAAATTAACAGAATTACTCCTGAAGTTATTCGCAATGTGCAAGAGGAATGTGTCCGTAGATTTGCTCATTGTCAAGAGACTAGTGGATGGCATTTCGAACATCTTATTTAACTGTTCTATTTTGTTGGATATAAAGTTATTCTCTTATTGAAATGAAATATTAATTTTTGTTCACCCTGTAAAAAAATATCCAATTAATTATTATCATTGAATGCAGTATCGAAAGGCCTTCTAGATGAGGTATCACGAGACATATATTCCAATGTAAAAAAATTACCGATTACGTCACCATGTCAAAACCAGTGACATAACCTCTTCAGAATACACATAAAAAAATCGGCATTTCAAAATAAAAATCGACCTATTTCAGGATTTTTGTCAAAAGTACATGGCTTGCGAAATATCGAATTTGTTCCATAATTTTGACGCGCACTGTATATCACAGAACAAGAGATCATGAACATTATGAAATATAAACTGAAATACAATTTGGGGTTATTTAATGAAAAAAATTACTGATTACATCATAGAGACATATTAATATCATATAAATTATTTTTTGATAGAATGGCAATTTTTTTAAAAGTCAGAGACAATAATGTTCAAATTAATTCTGGTGCACATCGCGTACCTTTTTCTGATCGCTTGTTAGTTGAGATCTAAAGATATTTCATTCACCAGCCAATCAGAAAACACTAGTAAAATCTAACAAACTTTCGTTCGTAGACAGCTTTGTAAACCGTGCATGCGAGAATCTTGATTGGCAACAGTGTTCAGTTCACATGTTCTAAATATCTGAATCACTACAATGGTCGTGATATTATTTTTCAAAACAATATTAAATTGTAAATGTTTCCCTTTCCAATACTGCTTGTGTTGTTTGTTTCTTACAAGTGACTGATAATTATGATAAGTGCCTCAAAGCAGAGTATGAAGTCAACTAGTTCCGACTCCATCACCAGTTTGGATATAACAAACTTAGTTGTTTTCTCCACTTAGAAATTGAATATCTATGTCGGGCAGCCTGCAATGTATTTATTTACCACACAAATCAGTTCAACATTCTACATTATTCAAACGTTGAGTTAAATATTCATTGCATTCGGCAATTGCCGAAGTTTTCCTCTGAGTAGGTCACCTGAAATTAGGCGGTGGCGTTACCCAGAATTTCGTCGAATTTTATAAAGAAAAAAACATGT
This sequence comes from Gonioctena quinquepunctata, assembly GCA_018342105.1. Classification (NCBI taxonomy): domain Eukaryota; kingdom Metazoa; phylum Arthropoda; class Insecta; order Coleoptera; family Chrysomelidae; genus Gonioctena; species Gonioctena quinquepunctata. The sequence continues at coordinate 547,556 of JAFIRS010000355.1, read as the reverse complement.
TTTAATTTTTTTTCAGATTTATAAAACCCTTTCAATACGACTTTTTGTTTTTAGAGATGAAAATCAATAAATGTTGTAAATAATATCACTAGATATAGATAAGCACATATCAAAAATGCTCGAATTTTTAAACCACGTGTTTTTGAAAAAAAATACTCTGGATGACTTAATCACAACAGTAATATAGATTGGGATAAATAAATCCCAACAGTACTTATAAATACATATATTTAGAGAAAATTCGACTAACATTCCAATAACGTTTCAAAATCAAGTATGGTATGGAGTGAAACACTCAATACAAAGCGGTACCAAACAACTTTGACATACAATTTGTGTTCTTTTTTTTAATTTTATTTGATTGGCATCGGACACACCTTCTTCTGCCCCCCTTTGTTACATGTAAGTGATCCCATATATTGGCAAGAAACTTGACTCTTTTGAAGGGTCTTCCTTGCCTACGGAATTTTTTTCTTTGGGGAATTCTAACCAAACTTATTAGGCTTTCTGTCACATCTATTACAAAACTTTTTTTTCACCATTTTCCGCTTTTTCTGTCGTGCTCATATAAAGTTATCATCTGATCTACAAGATCTACTCCGCCCATGTTACAGTCATAAAAAACTATTGCTTCAGGACAATCAATTTCTTTAGACGTGCCACCTTTCATTTTTCTACATACAACTCCAACAGTGCTGTCATGACAATTGCTCATCAAGCAAACATATTTGGTATCTTTCCGACAAATTCCAAGAATGCCCTCTTCACAACCAACCATTTCACATTCTCCCCTTTGATCTAATTTTCAAAAAAATTTGGGAGTATTTATTCTTGTTCTAATAAATGTCCCAAGAGCAGGAAAGCGGATATTGTCTAATAACTTTACTGATGTGAAAAAACGATCGAAACATAAAACAACGTTATTTTTTTTTATCGTTTCCGAGAGCTTCAGAACAACTCGCTCCCCAAGTGTTCCTTCATTCTCTTTACCACTATATATGCTTGTTTCATATACATATCCAGTGGTTTAATCACATCTAGTCCAAAGCTTTATTCCCCTTTTGACGGGTTTCAAGGGCTTCAGACTGGAACGTCCTTTGAATTTCGCCATGGATTCATCTATTGACTGAAATGAGCTGTCAGTTCTGGACTTCAGGAATTTTTCCCGCAAACAGTTAACAACTTCATCGATGTAATAAGTTTTTGGTGCATCATTTGGTTTTTCAGGTTGGTTGAAATACAATTTGGAAGATATTAGTAAAAACCTATCTTGTGATATATTCTTACTTATTGCTTGAGTGCCCAGAGATATATTTCTGGACCAATACATATGCATTGAGGGTACCCGATTGTATGACATCACAATACTACATCCCAATATGACCATCACTTCACCAGTGCAGGTGGGTTCCAATGTCTTCGACTTGGATTTTGCAAGTATATCCAAGCGTTGGTTAGTATAACTAGCAATTTGCATAAAAATACTCTTCGGAAACAATTTTAGGAAGCATTGTATGGCAGTTGCACCTCTGGAAATATTTTCAACTACAAGACCTGACTCTTCGGGTGGAATTGAGTATTTGGGTTGAAAATTCTCGACATTTACAGACCATTTATACTTTTCAGGGGTAGCTTTAGGGGTTGCTTAGCTTGTCGAGAATTTGAATTATTGAGGGTGTCACTTTCATCTTCTTGCTCCGACTGGTCATCACTTTCATCAAGTCTTGAAGAGTTGTCTCTCTAGGATCATTCTCACAATCTGATTCACTATTGGAGCTTTCTTCATAGTCGGGATCCCTGCTATCGTCACTTTCATGAAAAGGATCCTCATCATCAATTTCTGACAAGTTTTCTGCAATATATTCTAACTCTTCTGGGCGCAAGGCTCTTTTTCTAGATGAATTCATTCTGAAAAAGACAAAATTGCATGTGGTGTCGTGTAACACTACAGGGATAATTATATCCCAAAGGCCATTACTGCAGGGATCTATTCATCCCACCATCACAAAAACTAATAAAAAAACTCTTTTTCCTATGGAAACTCACCTGTATATCGATAACTACATTCACATAACTTGTAACCATGAAACTGCACTGAAACAATCTTAAGTACTATCAAAATAACCAAGTATCCATAAAAAAACAGTAACAGCCACCTGTTCACAACGAAACTCTCTCCACAACACCGATTAATTTCAATGCGTTGATGCCAATTCTTGTCATGTAGCAATATAACAAAGAAATCAGATGCACTACGGTACGATATTATCCCATCCCCGTGCTTTTCAAATAACGCATTTGATTTACAGAAATTTGTGGAGTTTGCCTGGGACATACCTATATATCCCCTCAGAATTAAAAGGGTTAATCACTGAAATTCGTTATGAAAGGCATTATACATTCGTCATTCACGGGTGTGCAAGGGGTTAGATTACACCCTGTATATGCATGGAGGTGTTGAAATTCGAGATGCATCCAGTGACAAGTATGCAGTAAACGATGATGTGGAAATAATAATAATATTTTTCTACTGGTAAAAATAAGACATCAGCTCTCGTTAACCTTATTAAAATATTTTATTTTTGAAGGGATCTTCTTGGGGATAGTGATCTGTCATGGAAAACAAGAAAATCATGAAATTAGACAATCACATATCCAGTCCATGCTTTTTTCCTCGAAATATATTGAACGTTATCCGAGTGTACTTCCTTCTAAAATTTGATTCATGTTTATGATATGGAAATTAATGGGAATATTGTTTGTGTGCACTGATATCTGCATTCGATTATGACGATTATGAAATATGAATCAAATGAACCATTAACAAGTATCATTTATTCATTTATTCACATGTGCATATTTGTGTATTCAAATAATATGGCAAATCCAAGGCGAACTTCCTGGAAAATGACTAACAGAGTGAACTCTGGAGTACCTAAAAGATAATTACATTTGTCACACGCGTGCCTTTCAAAAGCAATAAAAATACCAACGAGTAAGTTGAAGTGAGGGTGTCGAATTGTTTGTATAAACAATATTATATTTCTTTGTTAAGTTACGTCATCGAACTGAAATGCGTTTTCTATAATTAGCGATTTGAGTATTGGCACCAAGGATTTATTCATAGCATGATGTGAACACATGAAGAGTTGCAAAATAAAAATAAATAAATCCTCTACATAGCAAATTTGAATTTGGCATGGTAATGAAGTTTTTGAGGGGGCAAATAGTGGTAGATTTTTTGGGTTGATTTCATGAAATGAAATACATTTTTTAATTGATGAGGTCGATATTTGATGAAAATCCATAATGAAGAAAACAAATAAAGACATCACTAAATGATTTCCACCAAACGTGTTTCGTTATGAAATTGCATATTCAGGTGGAGATAATACTTACTCAACAATTAAGATGTATCATGTTGAATAATCAAAGCAGGCAGTAGTAGGTATAATAATAATTTGATTATGGATATTAAGGATATCAAGCATTATCCAATAGATGACAAATATAATGGAGGTTTTGTATAGTTAAACCATTTACAATTGCAGAAGCATAAACAACAAGTTTCGCAGTCTAGAAGCGGTATCCTTTGAGCAGAAGAGGCGGAGATAACTAATTTCATTCAGATATTTAATTATTTCAAAAATACGTTAAATAAAAAAATAAATGCTATTAGCGAGGAAGTATGTATTAATAGGCAATCGGATCATCATAATTTCATTTTCCTATGGTCGAAAATAGTACATTTTTCAATAAAACACAACAGAACTATAGAATATTTTAAAATCTATTTCGATCCCAGACCAGAGACGCTACTGGCTTTCATTCATTCAGACCTCTTCAAACACAAATGAAAGTCGTGATTTATTAGTTTTCTTGACCTCCAACGTATGGACACACCTACAAGCATTATCATTGACAGCTGTCACGCAAACCCACGTTGACTGTCTGTCGCCTCTTTTGATCTTCTTTTTATCTCCTTTTGCCGACGGAGAATGTTTACGAGTAGTATAGTTTTCCCAATATCAATTGCAGAAGATTAAAAAAGTCTTGCGGTGAAATCGTGTGAGCAGCAGTGGCGGAGATAACTTATTTTATCTAGATATTTTAAGATTTTAAAAATACTTCATAAATAATGAGAAATGAAAAAAAATTAAAGACAAGCTTTTATTTATACAAATACATTAAGAAAGAAAAATAATTTCTTTCATTGTTTGATGTAGGTTATTATCATATCCTAAAACGTATTTCGATCGGCATACACCAAGACCATAGACGCTACTGGTTTTTAATCTTTCAGAGCTAACAAAACACAAATATACCGCGTGATTTATGACCTCCCATCGTATAGACACACCTGCCAGCATTGATGTCCGACTTGATTGGCCCAGACGAATCGGTTGAACAACAGACAGCCGTCACTCAAGTCCACGTTGACTATCGGCTCTTTTGATCTACCGTTTGCCGACGGAGAATGTTTACGAGTAGTACATATTATTTTTCGTTCCATTTCTTCGCATATACGCTCATGTTAGCGAAGTGAGTTTTTATTTGCTCCCTATAGAAACAGCTTCTGCAATTGATATTGGATGGACTATACACATTATTTTTCGTTCCGTCACTTCGCATATACGCCCAGATTATGGGTATACAATTCTGACGCGTTCTTCACATTGAAATGGTCTTATTCAGTGTATTCAGATTTTGTTGAAAAAATGCTTGAGCCAAAAAGGTTCAAGGTATCTGCAGAAAGGCAAGCGGTCTTTCAGATCAGGAGTTATGCTGTCTAGAAAATATTCCCCTCCGGTTCTCTGCTGAATGGTGCCATGAGTCTGCCAATACAATTATAATTTGAAGGTGCTATACAATTTCGTTCCAGAAGTGCAGCACTTGAGGAAGAAGCACATTCATAATCATTATTGTTGGTATCAGTACATGAGATTACATGCTGACTGTTATTTTCAGTGTGTTTTTGCCAAATAATCTTCCAGTACCAAAAAAGCAATTATACATGTGATAAAAGTGTACGAGAGAAACAGTAACTGAAATCAATGAAATGTTTTTCAAGTCTACAGAAGATTGTTTTTGCTTCAAATATTCACTTTCAAAAAACTTAAATATTTCCATCAATACCATTTTTGCTCAAATGTTAGCAGTTGATGCTTATGTCATTTTCGTAAATCATCAGATTTTTCGAATTTGTGGAAGATTTTGGGGAGGTTCAAGACCACTGCTTCAGATGAGTACTACCACCAAGATGCCCTGGATAACTTGCTAAGCACTATTTCATTGTGAATAACCGACTAGAAACACAATCAGATCCTTGTTGTAGTTATAATTGTACGAATCAACAAAAATAGGTTAAACTCCGATTCTTTGAAGACGTCAGGCTTCTTTTTTGCTTCGTTTATTGAGTTGTAATCATATCATCATGAAATTAACAGCTAGATCTGGAGAATAACCTGATATTAACGGTTTAATTCTGAAAAATACATGTGCTTCGATATCAATCCATACAGATGTATGCTTTGGTTTGAATTTACGATTTGTCTTTATGTTCAATAACCTAACGTAACGACCTAACATCAATCTAAGAAAAGGGCGGTTTGAACTTCACGAAGATAAAACTGCACCACTTTAATATCTCGCGCCACCCTTTGTCAAAGTCCAAACTACGTGTTATCACACTCCTGATCTACCTCTAGCTAAATACCAACTTAGCAGGAAGCAGTTATACGGCTAGGATTCTGCGTACGAGACATCAAAGCGTATTACTTATTATATTCACAATTACTTTAACTTGGAAAATTCAAGTATCTTATAAAACCAACTCCAGAAACTCTATTCTGGATTAAAAAGCCCTAATATCTATATATTATATAATTTTATAAATAACAATTTTCTATTACAGATATCACTGATGGAGTGTCTGTCGATGAACCTGACATTTTAATAATAAGAGAAATTGACCCTTGCATCGTAATAAACGGAACTTTCCATCACACCGCACGTTATGACCTTATGAACCGCCAATTCCAACCGCAACTGGTCGTCAGAAGAGGTCAAAGTTTTCAACTCGACATCAAATTGAGTCGCCCCTATAATGAAGAAAAAGATGGAATATCATTTATATTCACTGTGGAAGGTGAGTAGTGTCCAACAGTGATGTTTCGTCTAACTGTCTCCTCCATATTGGAATGAGAGTTAACTTTTCGTTCCCCAAATGTATTTTCACAACTTACTCAATATTACAATTCGAAACTGAGAGTTCTGAAGGTTAGTAAAGAAATTGACACAGGAATGGTGTCAATATTTAGCGAAGAATTTATTAATAAACTGATTTAATATCTATGAAAACACTTCTTTCTATGAAGGAATTTGGATATCAGCATTTCCATGAGTTATCATAATTGTATTGATTCATAATCATACCAAATGCGATACCATCGGATCAACCGGAATTATTGACATCGACTTTATATTTTCAGTGGATGGAAGGTTTATCATTTTTCATTATATTCCACAACAATTCGGTATGTTCTATATTTGTTCCAAAGTAAACATTCGAATATTATGAAATTTATAAATCATATTTTGATATCTTGCCGATTTCTAGAAATAGAAATATTACTCCAGTCAATGGGGACTAAAAAGGCTGTACAAAAAGTGGGGTAGAAACTATTTTGATATATATTAGTTAGTTCCGGGCCCCGATGAAAAATACAAGTTTTCGACCTTGGATTGAAAGTAAAAAAAAAATTTTTTTTTTAATAATTTCTTGAAGGTTGATCCTGCGACAAAAATGTCTTATAAAAATTTGAAGAAGATCGAATTCCCTTCATTTTTTGTATCAACACTTTTTTGTAAGTCTGATGTCCAAGGAGTTACAGCAACGCAAACATTCTTCCACAAAAATGGTCCAACTCAACTTTTTTACTACCACTGTGGCATGAATTCATATAAAGTATTATTGAGATTAGTGCATGAATTTTTGTTCCATGGGTTTTGTAACAGCCGTTTCATAGAGCAAGTATAGACTGTCCCTCGACGAAAATCGCTATTTTTTTATTTTCGGACACCCAAGTAACATTGAAAATCTCCAGGCATTCATTGTATTCATATAGGCGAATTAATAAGTTCCGTGGATATTATACATGGTCCACAAGACACGAACTAATGTTTTTTTAGGAAAGATTTCACGTGGTTGAATATCTTTAAATATCATATTTATTTCTTGTTTAGGATTACCCAATTCAAATTTCAGCAAGAGCCTATGTTATATTTTGTTTGGATTATTGAAATCCCGAAGGTTATTACCAGATTACCAATCTCTAATTGCTTCTCTTGTAGAACAAATCATTATTGAGTGTTTCTTAAAGATACTAATGGTCACCATTTTAAATTTTACAGACTCTTAATTTATTTCTAGGTGCGAAAGACGCATATAAAAGTGGTCAATTTTCGTTCTCCGAGTGATAAGGCCGGTTTTTTTACGGAGAGTTGGTCTTATGTGTGATCAAAATGCACACTTTTAATTGTAGCTCTGAAGGTGAAAATTTCTCCGAAACGTTGACAATTAAACTGTAAAATTTTCAGTAATGCGTTTCACTAGTCCACTCACTTGTGATCTTGAAACAAAAAAAACATATTTAGACGTGAAAACAGAATACCTACGTAACAGAACATGCTTGGCGTCATACTCTCACTCGATCAAAATTATTATCAAATATTGATTTAAAGATTGTCTGAGAGAACTCATTTCCATTTCAGTAGAGGAAAAGCCCACACATGGTAACGGGACCCTTGTCGCAGTGCCACTTTTGAACAGGGCCGACGAATACCTTCCTTGGAATGCCACACTGGAAAAGGCGAATGATACTGTCATTACTGTTCAAGTGACAACACCCCCAGATGCCATAGTGGCAAAATGGCGATTGGATATCGACACAAGAATTATTGATGGTGGAGCTTACAGTTATTGTTGGGAGACAGGTTGGTAGAGCTCATTCGTTTCTGATTGGCGAAATAGTCCAAGATCGCAGAGCCGGCAGATCTACGTCATTTCAGCAAAGCTGAAATTTTGAGTATGGATAGTGTGATATGTAGTTGAGAACGTATGCGTACTCACTTGCTTGAAAACGGGGCCTGTTACAGGTAGCAGGTTTCAGAAGGTACATAAAACCTTACTCACCTACGTTATTTACTCCTGATTTACCATTCACTTCAAATTGTTATAATTATTATTATATACTCCTGTTATTGGGCTTAGGCCTGTTGGATGTATTATGTCTAAAATAAAAATAAAATTAAAAAAATAAAAAAATAAAGAAGGGTAATACTTCTAACATTTAGTATTTACCGGTTTGGACCTCGACAGGAAGCGTGAGTTGGAGACCCCACCCACATCTAACGTTTTCTCTCATGTTTCCATCCGAAATTTAGAAATGATTTGTTTTGGAACGAATATTCGTCCCACAACAAATCATGTTTCATGTCCAAGAGCTGGCTGCAGAAAACCTGGCCGATCAAGTAACAAAATGAAATATTTTTAAAATGTTAGCATAGAGACCATAAGAAATATAATTTAGAGCCTGTGCAGAATTTGTTCACAAGTTTTATATGCCCTCTCCTTCTCCTATTTCTTCGCCCAAGGTGGGCCCATTGTGCGCCCACTTGTTCTGAGAAAATCAGCTGGGCATGCCGATTTCTTTGACAAAATTCAGCAACTTCTTCAGCTGAATCTCCTAGACGTCCTCTGGGTTCAGAATTATGCTCCCAAGGTTGATCTCCCTCTGGTGCACCAAAGCTGGGCACTCAGTGAGGATGTGCGACGATGTCTCGTCATCTTCCAGGCACCATCTACATAGGGGATCATCTATGATCCCGATGAGCTCCATGTGCCTGTTCAGGTGATTATGTCCCGTTAGGAGCCCAGTCACAGTCTTGATGTCCCGCCTGTTAAGTGACAGGATCTCTTTAGACATTTTTTTCGATGGCCCCTTCATGTGGAGCTTTGATTGCCTCATGCCTGGCGCTTCTTTCTATGTCCGCTCTCCGGAACATTTCTCGTACTGCCATACCAATAGAATCACTCTCAAAATTCAGTATTTACAGAATAAAAAAATAATACTTATTGGTGCCTCGTTAAATCTGTTCTAATGCCTTGGCTCAAAAACTTTTTTTTGCTCATTGCTATACCTATCGAGTAACAGCTTCAAATCACAACCAGAATGGAGTTTTAACATTTCTCTATTAGAAATAATTATAATTGTTCATTGGATGATTATTTGTTTATTCCCGAATACTTAGGATAGGATATATAAGTAATAGTATAGGGCTTCGAGAAATAGCACTGATGTTTTTTTTCTTATAGAAAAATGTTTAAACGTCAATTTGGTTGCAGTTTGAAGTAAGTTACTCGATAGGTATAGTAATGAAGCAAAAAAAAGTTTTTTGCCAAGGCATTAGAACAAGATTTAATAAGCCACTAGAATATATACTTTTTTTACCCTATAAATACTAAATTTTGAGAGTAATTCCAAGCTGTTACTCTGATGGTATATTTGTAGTGCCAAAAATGGCATACAAAACTTGTGAACAAATTCTGCCCAGGCACTAAATTATTTTTGTGATAGTCTCTGTGAGTGCTCACATTTTAAAACGATCGGCCAGGTTTTCTGTAGCCAGCTCTTAGACATGAGAAATTCGTCGTTGTCATCAAAAAACAAATCATATCTCAAATTCAAGTGACAAATGAAAAATAAATCGTCAGGTGTGGGGTGCGAACCCAATACTAAATGTTAGAAGTATTACCATACTTTAACGTACGTGCGTAAGGTTTTATATGTACCTTTTGTACCAGCTATCTGCAAAAGGGCCCAGCTTTCAACCTAGCAAGTAAGCGCACGTTCCTAACTACATACTACACGATTCATTCTCAAAATTTCAGTTCTGCTAAAATGACGTAGATCTGTCTGATGGCTCTGGCTTAATTGTCGGCTGTCATACGATATCGAGTGAGACGATAATCCGCTTAAAATCATGTTGTACAGAAGTACAGTGGTGTAATTCCTCACGAAATAGATTTAAGTATTTCAATATTTAAATAACAAGACGCAAGTATGTTCTGTAGAATATTTTTCACTACATATTATATGTCTTATAATTGACAATTACCACGAACTTTTTGTGCTCAAGTAGAAATCCAATGAAATTGGTTAATTTGAGGTCATCTGACTGACTACAACCAATCAGAACAACACTATACTGAAAACAGATTCCATTGGCTGCATTCACTCTATTACGTTGCTAAGGAAACATATTGATTTATTTCGATCTTGATGTTTGAAATATTTAATAATTCCAAAATGTCACGATTTGGTTGTAATACTGACGAGAAAATTAATGAAATTATCGAATCAAAATACCAAAAATTTGTGTGGAAAGCATTTATGGACCTCTGCAATGTTAGAAAGTATCACTTACATGGAAATCGGACGGTGGCGTCGATTTTAAAGAAAAGCGTGAAACGTGGGAAAATAACATAGCGCATATTGAAAAATTAGTAGAATTATATGTAAATATAGATCTTTTGCCCAGAAAAAAAGAATATTGTGAACTTGGATGTCGACAGTTGTAGGTGATTCACGTAGGCCTTGCATTAGAAACTTGAAATTCGGTATGCTGAAATATTTTTTGGACTACAGCTATACAGGAGGAGCCAAAAGTCGGTAAACACTTTCTCATTCTGAATGGGAACTAAAATTGTTTTTCACATGCTTCCATCGGTCTTCCAATTCTAATTTTAGATAACCTGATTTATGTTAACTTATCTAATCTATCACAGTTTCTGACAAATGTCAATTTTTCTGAAAATTTGTGTCTTGCAAACCGTTGAAAATTAGGAGACCAAATTTGTGGAGGAATTAGCTGGAAGTTCAGGATAACTCCAGATGTCCGATTTTAAAATGTAATATTAAAAATTGTCAAAAATTCATTGTCATTCATTTTTTCAATTGGCACCTTCTATCTTTTTACACCATTTTGTATTTTCTCGTAATGTTCAAGTTCAAGTTCCTTACGTTTAAATATTTTTTTACTTTTTCCATACATGAAAAGTAACTACCTACTTTTTTACTGGTGTTTGTAAAACTGCACCTTGTCGCATGCTAGTGGATAAAAGTATGTTTTAGGTTTTAAAAATAGTAGTTTGAAAAAACTAATTTTCTACGAACTTGCTATAAAGTACCACTTTCCACACTCGTTAGTGAATATACTATTTTAAACCAACCGTTTGTTAGACCGAATGTTCTATAAGTAAAGAAAAGTGATAGTTTGCTATCGAGATAGATAACTCACTTTTCTTACTCATTTTATCGTATTTTTAGTGGAAAAGCATTAATTAATTTTTTTCATCATAGATCATTACGCTCGCCCCTCGTATACTACATCCGTCAGATAGACATCTGAAGTTCATGTGACATTAAATAATGTAAATTTTACGTTCCTGACAACAAAACATCATAACGACGAGTAAACAAATAATTATTTTTATCATTTTGCCAATAGTCTGAGAGCCGGTGGGAGATCGACCTTCACCGATCTGATAACTCGATGAGACATATTTTTTGTCAAATATAATTTATAAACAAATATGCCTATGATAACTTGCCTATCGAAAAGTGTTCATAGCTATTTTTAATTGAATTAATTTTAATCAATTTTCTTTCATCACCTTCACTCTTTTGATAACCGAATGAGTTTCATCTCAACTGATAGTTTTTAACACTCAGAATATGCCTAGGTAGGCTTGCCTACTTATTTCTGTGCATGGCTACCTGACAAGCAGATGTGAACAGGTAAGTCAATATAGGTAACTACACCGATCTGTTAACCAATCGAAATTGATATCATAGGTAAGATAATTTAATTACAAAACCAATCGTGTAGGCTTGCCTGCAAAAAATCGTACATAAAATATTATTGCCAAGCTATAAAGTCTTAGAATTTTAGCTATTTGATAGGTGCGAGAGGTCCGTGTGATAGAACAGGACACAACATAGCAGCTGCACGCTACCTGACCGTTGAATGTATCCGAGTGCGCATGCTCGTGTACATGTGAGTGATAGTGACAGCATTTATTTACACTCGACAGTAATTTTGAACTCTTATTTATTATAACTCTAATTTCGATCACAATTTTTGTATTATTTCACAATATATATACTTACAGCTATGAAATAATCAAAAATAAATAATATAATATATTAATAAATAAAAATTTAAAAAAATTCAACATTTTTTTGTTCATTTTGAAGCTAAATTATAAAATGTAAAAATGATAGAAAAATCTATATTTTTTATTAAAAATTAAATAAAGAATAATTTATTTATTATTTAAAATCAAAAAAATGCAGTAAAGCGGGAAAGAAAAAGTGTTACTTTTAAAATTTCAGTATAATAAATAAAAAAAATCATCAAAATAGAAAAATAAAATGTGATACATTTATATTGATAAAAGCGTTTATTACAAAGCATATGAAAGAGTTCAAAATTACTGTCGAGTGTAAATAAATGATGTCACTGTCACTCACATGTACACGAGCATGCGCACTCGGATACATTCAACGGTCAGGTAGCGTGCAGCTGCTATGTTGTGTCCTGTTCTATCACACGGACCTCGGACGCTCTACTTTCTCTCTCGCACCTATCAAATAGCTAAAATTCTAAAACTTTATAGCTTGGCAATAATATTTTATGTACGATTTTTTGAAGGCAAGCCTATACGATTGACCTATATTGACTTACCTGTTCACATCTGCTTGCCAGGTAGCCATGCACAGAAATAAGTAGGCAAGCCTACCTAGGCATATTCTGTGTTAAAAACTATCAGTTGAGGTGAAACTCATTGGGTTATCAAAAGAGTGAAGGTGATGAAAGAAAATTGATTAAAATTAATTCAATTAAAAATAGCTATGAACACTTTTCGATAGGCAAGTTATCATGGGCATATTTGTTTATAAATTATATTTGATAAAAAATATGTCTCATCGAGTTATCAGATCGGTGAAGGTAATGATGCCTGATGCTAGAAGACGATTGTTATATTTTAAGGGTACTTTCTGAAGCTACATCGCGGATCTGTTACTACCATCCAAGTCAAAAGAAAAACTCGAAAAATGTTATTTTTATGGTCATACTCGTCTATCTGAACGATGTCGTATACGAGGGGTGATTATAACAAAAGTGTTGCTAACCATAAATCTAGTACTTTTCTTTACGATTTCCTCTCAATAAAGTAAGTATGCTCTTTTCCATTAAAAATACGAAAAAACGTATTATCTTGTATCTATCAGCAACAAGCATGTCCCTGCTTTCAACGCTCACCCGTTGGGTCTCAATAAATGCTTATCTTCAATGAATAATAATGAGTCTATTTAATTCATAGGTATATACCTCATCTTCAATCCGTGGTGTAAGCAAGACCAAGTCTTCATGAAATCCGATGAATGGAGAGAAGAAGCGGTTCTGAACGATGTTGGGTTGATATGGAGGGGTACATACAACCGACTGAGACCTGTCATTTGGAAATACGATCAGTTCGAAAAGGATATTTTAGATTGTTCCATGTATTTGGTCAATATAATTGGAAAAGTGAAAAGCAACAACAGATCGGATCCCGTTAAAACAACAAGGTGAGTGGATATGTGGAATTTGTTAAAAAGGTTTGAATAAATCCGAATTAAAATTGGTTACTTTATGGAAATTCCGATCTATCATGCATCTAGAATTCACTTTGTATTATTTCGTGATTACTATCGTTTCAGACGTCCATCGTCTTAATGTTTTTGAAAGGTTTTCGAATGCTTGTATCTGCAATCGTCTTCAGGTGAATACTGACAAGTTTGGGTGCTACTTACCAATTCATATGACTGTCGGCGCAATTATGCGTGCATTTGCGCCATATGTAGCGGTGCGTGTAATTTCGCGCGGTGTAGTGGTGCGTGAAGTTTCGTGCCTCTGCAGCCCGCCAGAAAGAGCAATCAGGGGTTTCCATACGTTCTTGATCTCAACGCTTGGTTGACTGAAGGCGTTATTGGCTTCGATGTAGGCGGCCTCTTTGAACTTTCGTTTGAACCAATGCTCCTCTCTATGTAGAACACTTGCGTCGTCCCATAGAACTCGATGGTGCTCAGTCCAGGCGTAGTCAGCGATTCCCGATTTTGATGTTTCTCCACGTTGAGTCCATTTCTTGTGCTCATCCAATCATACCGATAACGGTCTCTTTGTCTCTCCAATGAAGGAATCTCCGCATTCACATGGAACTTCATAAATGCAATTCTTACTGATTTCATTTTTGTTTTCAGGTTTGGTCTGGGTCAGGAAACTCCGTAAAGTACTGCCGGATTGGAAGCAGCTCTTGATGTTGAACTTGTTTCCGATCCTTCTGATCTTCTCGGAGACTCCTCTGATGTACGGAAGGCAGATCACTGTGCTTCGTTGTTGCTTGCTCTTAAGATGTCTTCGTTCTCCGGAGTTGTTTCAATACTTTTCCTATCTATCTATCATGGACATCACAACATATGATGACAAGATAGAGTCGTTACTCAACACAGGGAACTATAAACTCTTGAAGAAGGATCCGACACCCACTATAGAAAGGAAGATCTACAACACTCTGATGAAATTCAAACACTTCATTCCAGACAACGAACGATCACATCTAACGCCACACCACAGCAAACCACCGCATCTCTACGGGCTTCCGAGAATCCACAAACCAGACATGCCACTGAGACCGATCAGCAGCTCACGGAACTCACCAACCTACAAGTTGTCGAAATACTTCCTACCGATACTACAACCCTCACAAGAAAATAGCAGTTTATACGTCAAGAATTCCAAGCACTTGGACCAGAAGATCGTTTCATGAGTTTCGACGTGGAGAGCCTTTACACCAATGTCCCTATAGAGGAATCTCTCAGTATCATCGAAAGGAAACCCGAAGAGGATGACCAGCTGCACGAGAGGACTGACCTTCTTACCCACGCAATATTGGAATTACTGCAGTGCTGCCTACAGAACTCATATTTCCAAGAAAAGGACCGAAGTCGACGGACTCCCGATGGGATCTTCCCTTTCTCCAATCATCGCCAACATATACATGGAGTGGTTCGAGGAATTGGCTATACGGGAGGCAGAATACAAACCAAAGCTGTGGTCGAGGTACGTGGATGACACCTTCATTATATGGAATCACGGAGACAAACATCTCCAGGATTTCTTCTCAAGAATTAACAGAATCAGGGATTCGATCAAATTCACGATGGAAATGGAAACCAACAGTGCCTTATCCTTCCTTGATGTGAACGTTGAGAGAATAGGCAATGAAATCCGCACTTCTGTCTACAGAAAGAAGACACATACGAGCCATCCGAATTCGACGAAGAGAGGGATCGTGAGAACATTGGTAGAGAGAGCAACGCACATATGCAACGACGTGGAGTCACTAGATGCCGAATTAAACCACATCAGAGAGGACCTCCACCGGAATGGATATCCCAAGAAACTCCTAGAAGAAGTATTGAAACAACTCCGGAGAACGAAGACGTCTGAAGAGCAACAACAAAGCACAGTGATCTGCCTTCCGTAAATCAGAGGTGTCTCCGAGAAGATCAGAAGGATCGGAAACAAGTTCAACATCAAGAGTTGCTTCCAACCCGGCAGTACTTCACGGAGTTTCCTGACCAAGACCAAACCTGACAACAAAAATGAAATCAGTAAGAATTGCATTTATGAAGTTCCATGTGAATGCGAAGATTCCTACATTGGAGAGACAAAGAGACCGTTATCGGTAAGATTGGATAAGCACAAGAAATGGACTCAACGTGGAGAAACATCAAAATCGGGAATCGCTGACCACGCCTGGACTGAGCACCATCGAGTTCTATGGGACGACGCAAGTGTTCTACATCGAGAGGAGCATTGGTTCAAGCGAAAGTTCGAAGAGGCCGCCTACATCGAAGCCAATAACGCCTTCAGTCAACCAAGCGTTGAGATCAAGAACGTATGGAAACCCCTGATTGCTCTTTCTGGCGGGCTGCAGAGGCGCGAAACTTCACGCACCACCACACCGCGCGAAATTACACGCACCGCTGCACATGGCGGAAATGCACGCATCATTGCGCCGATAGTCATATAAATTGGTAAGTAGCACCTAAACTTGTCAGTATTCAACTGCAGATACAAGCATTCGAAACGTCGTGAAAACCTTTTAAAAACATTAAGAAGATGGACGTCCGAAACGATAGTAATCAAGTTACCACATCGTCTACAACCTTCAAACAAACGTTGTATTATTTCAATCAACTCCTTTTTAATGAGTACACTTTTCACTCTCGATGTCATGTACCTAACACAACCCGTTTTCGAAATATTCTGGTTTAAAGGAATTGTTCAATAGCAAATAAACAATTCTGCAGTTTTTTCCATGGAAAATACTGATAAATGCTGTTGCAATTATTTTTTCCATCTTCAAGAGCAATCTTGGCAAATTATGAATAACTAGCTTGGTAAAAGATATTTTCAAATGTAAGTATTTTCTCTAGTTCAGTTATCCATGACTACCGCTTGAAAAAAATCACTATCGGAATTTGTGAATAGAGGTAACTGTCAAACTACAGTTGTGTCAACAATTGTGGCAATATCAATAATTTTTAGAGGATATGGTTTAAATGGTTCATGCTTTGGGGAAAAGTGATGGTCACTGCTTACATGCTTCTATATTATACGAAACAAAGTTTCCTGAGACAAGATATCCAGATCAGCGAGCATAAAGGCATGAAATTCAAAACAAAAAGTTTGAACGGCGAATGATAAAAATACTGTCGACATTGCATTGCATATTATCGAGTATCCACATATGTGTACACGTATTTTGAGTAAGAAGTTGGGAATATCTCGAAGTAGTGTTTCTCGGATGGTGAGAAAATGCATCCATATCATGTGCAGTTGATGCAAGAGCTGACAGAAAGAGATTTTCCAAAGCGAATGCGGTGTTGCCAATGTGTAGATAAAATCAACCAAAAACATGATATTTTTGAGAATGTTTTATTTTCGGACACGTTCCACAATAATGGTCATGCGAATCGGCATAATATGCACTATTATGCAACTGAAAATCCTCATTTCGTTAGATATGTCAATCACCAACAACGTTGGTCACTGAAGGTATAATTGGACGGCGAGTGATTGGGCCATTTTTTTTCAACGGTTATCTCAATGGAAGACAAGAAAGAAGGTTACTGCGAAGTCAGGTATCAAATTTATTACATTATATTTCATTGGCAATAAGGCAGATAATGTGGCTACAAGATGGTACGCCTGCACATTACAAGACTGTTGCGCGGAAATACATTGACAACGAATTCCGTGAAAAATGTAGGCGGGCCAGTTCAGTGGCTTCCAAGGTAACCGGACCTCACAATTTTTTTTTTCAAAGCGAAAAATATTGAGAAAAAAGAAACACGAAATGGTGGATGCATGAGATTAATGGCAACATATTCTGCTACCTCGATATTAATTGATTTATTGGATCGTTTTGAACCATGGAGGGAGCATAACGCTTTTTCCTTACGTGACGAAAATATACAAATATAAACAATCTAAATCTCCATATCGAATTACATTCGGAGTTGAAGAAAAAGCGTTCCTGAAGGGGGTCCCCCGACCACACACGATTTTTTTTCTATGGGGATAAATTAAATACATCAAACTCCGCCTACAACTCTTGGCAATATGAAAGCACGGATTCATGTACTGCTTTCGAAGACATTTCTGGAGACATGCTGGAACGTGTGTAGGATAATTTTCGATATAGATTGAGAGTGTATTATTTTTTGTATTATCATTGGGTTCATTTCATTTTATATGTAAAGTGTAATTCCAAATAGGATACAAAAGACGAACATTGCCAATATTTTCTGTGAAAAAATACCCATCTTTTGGATGTAGAATATTTCGGAAACGGGTTGTTTTAGTTACTTGATATCGAGAATGAAAAGTGTAGAGTCAAGGAGTTATTTGAAATGGAAATATACCATTTGAAAAAATCAAAATCAAAATGGCCAAGTTTGTGTTGTAGTATCAAACGTCCAGTACAATTTATTCCAAATTCACAGTATTCGCAATGGATATCACCCGAATGATCTCGAAATGAGAAATAGGTGATTTAAAAAAAAGTCAACAGAGTATATTTTTCAAATAACTTGGCAACGCCGAAACGGAATTTGAATTGGAAAAAATCGTTGAGCAGCCAATAAAACAGCTGACCGGAATATATGAAAATATACTGGGTGTTTTATTTGTAAAAGATCAATTCTGGTTAGCCACGCTTCAATGATTCATCCTGTATGACTGAGAATAATTTTGAATCAAACCCTTCTTCCTTTCAAACATATACTTTCCACGTTCCACTCGGTTATTCCCTGAGCTCTACGTTCGAACTAACTCCAACTTTTGTACTTCACGGCGCCCCTTGTTCTAGGCCCATCTGGTAATAATTCAATTTTTCGAATGATTTCATATTCCTCGCCAGTTGTTTCATTTTTCTTTGTTTTAACTACTAGCCTTGGATACATACTACGAGGCATCAAAGTTATTTCCATTAAAATAAAAATATAATTCACTCAGTGGAGCAACAAAAAACGAATATTTACAAAATCACCTCTAAGAATCGGAGCATTCTGAAAAATCCTGGTATCGGGGCTATTTTGTTTTGTAAATCAAAACAATTTATTTTATGGGACTAATATTACCTGTTTATATATCTCGGCCATTATCCAAATTTGGTTATTCACTGGTGAAATATTGTTATTGACCCGAATGCGCAGTTCGAAATGAATTAATATTTCTGGCAATTGTTTTCGTTCGGCGATTTCCCTGAACTACCAAATTATTCTGACTGGTTCCCACTATAAAACACCTGCGAGAGCCAAAATAATAATAACGGTCGAAAGATATCGTAAAGAATTTACTTTGAGCACCACCAAATTGCTGGGAGTTTCAATAGTACAATAAACTTAAACTTGAGGGCAACAAAAATAAAATTATGAATTAATTTACATTTCAACAAATTTGTCCATGGGACAAAAAAATATCGTACGGATTCACTTTGAACACAATCAAACTTCTCACTTCTCAAAGCTTCTGGAGAGAATTTTTCTCTTTTAATCTTCATACGGTTAATTACTGATTACACCTCGGAAGTGCAGCAGGAACAAGAGCCCCACGGGCCCACGGCAGGCACAAGCCTCACGGGCACAAATTTGGAACAAGAGAGCGATGCTAATTTAATCTTGCTTTTTAAATGTTTTCAAATCTACGACAAATTGGGATAAAAAACCGATTAAGAAAGGTGCTTTTTTTGTCCCTTTTGGGTTAAGAACGGCGCACTTTTTGTCCGTCTTATAGTCTAAGAGCCGGTGGGAGATCGACCTTCACCGATCTGATAACTCGATGAGACATATTTTTTATCAAATATAATTTATTAACAAATATGCCTGTGATAGTAACAGCATTTATTTACACTCGACAGTAATTTTGAACTTTAATTTATTATAACTCTAATTTCGATCACAATTTTTGTATTATTCCACACTATATATACTTACAGCTATGAAATTATCAAAAATAAATAATTTAATATATTAATAAATTAAAAAAAATAATTCAACAATTTTTTATTTTATTTCAAAGCTAAATTATAAAATGTAAAAATGATAAAAAAATCTATATTTTTTATTTAAAATTGAATGAAGAATAATTTATTTAATATTTAAAATCAAATAAATGCCGTAAAGCGAGAAATAATAAGTGTTACTTTTAAAATTTTAGTATAATTAATTTAAAAAATCATCAATATAGAAAAATGAAATTTTATACATTTATGTTGTTGAAAGCGTTTATTGCAAAGCATATAAAAGAGTTCAAAATTACTGTCGAGTGTAAATAAATGCTGTCACTGTCACTCATATGTACATGAGCATGCGCACTCGGATACATTCAACGGTCAGGTAGCGTGCAGCTGCTATGTTGTGTCCTGTTCTATCACACGGACCTCGGAGGCTCTACTTTTTCTCTCGCACCTATCAAATAGCTAAAATTCTAAAACTTTATAGCTTGGCAATAATATTTTATGTACGATTTTTTGCAGGCAAGCCTATACGATTGGTTTTGTAATTAAATTATCTAACCTATGATATCAATTTCGATTGGTTAACAGATCGGTGTAGTTACCTATATTGACTTACCTGTAAACATCTGCTTGCCAGGTAGCCATGCACAGAAATAAGTATGCAAGCCTACCTAGGCATATTCTGTGTGTTAAAAACTATCACTTGAGGTGAAACTTATTCGGTTATCAAAAGAGTGGAGGTGATGAAAGAAAATTGATTAAAATTAATTCAATTAAAAATAGCTATGAACACTTTTCGATAGGCAAGTTATCATGGGCATATTTGTTTATAAATTATATTTGATAAAAAATATGTCTCATCGAGTTATCGGATCGGTGAAGGTCGACCTCCCACGGTCTCCTCTACTATTAAATCCGTTTGTCAAAAAAATATAAAATTTCGAAATATGGATTCACAAGGGAGCAATTGTCCACGGGAATCATGCTGACTCACCCTGTATATATATATATATATATATATATGTCTTAGGGCACTTGCTGCAGCCGTTAATTCCGCAGATGACAACGGAGCCATTATGGGGAACTGGTCAACAGATCATAGTGGAGGTACAGCGCCCACCAAGTGGCTGGGAAGCAAAGAAATTCTGCAAAAGTATTATAAGAAGAAGAAAACCGTCAAATATGGACAATGTTGGGTTTTCTCTGGAGTTTTAACAACAAGTGAGTAAACAAAGTGTTTCTGTTGAGAATTGATTTCTATTCATCGATCGATCCAATCTCGAGATAAGATTTGCAATCGTGTCGCTCTGAAACTTCAATGAATAACCCACAATCGATGCCTTTTTTGGTTTAAGTGACTGAGTTACTCATCTCACAACAATTGAGTGAACTCAAACTTTTGTGAATCACTTTATTTGATTGTTGAATTGGAAATGAATTATCTGAAGGCCGGAGAAGATTCACCTACACGAATCAATGCTCAAGGTTTTTCGTACAAGTGATTCATTGCACAGCTGAATATTCTTCGTTATAGAAAATAGAAAATTCCACTAGAATATACGGAGACTTCGAAAGTACTTGGACGTTGTACCAAAACTGTTGAGGAAAAGTTTTTGAATTGATACAGATTTTTAATTGTTTCTGAAATCAACTGTTGTATTTTCTAATTCTTTCCTTATGGTACCCCCATAGAAAAAAATCTAAAGCAGTGAGAGTGGGAGACCTTGCTGGCAATGGATATATTGAATATATATCAATCCATTCACTGCCCAATATGTCATCGAAATATTATTTAATTAATGTCGTACTATGACAGATGACCCGTCAAGATGGAACCATAGCCGTTCTCTTTCTTGCTGTGAAATTTGATCAATAATTGGATCTATCTTGAACAACAGAAAATTTAAAAACATTTCACTATTCATATTGTCACGAAAAAACAAGGACCAATTAATTTATTATTGAAAATCCTTCAGCAGACGTTTGTATGAAATAAATGTTGGTCCTTGCATTCTATTTTAAAATTTGGGTTTTCGTCGGCCCACCACTGGCAATTTTGCGAACTTACTACTATTTGAGATGAAACTTGCTTCATCAGAAAACAACACATTTTTTGCAAAGTGTCTATATTCTTCTATTTCTCCTTGTACGGCAGAAATCAAATCTCCGTTCGTAATCTCCTTCTTCCAAGGTATGCATACATTGAGTTTTATAGGGGTGAAATTTATGTTTCAATAATATTCTTTTTGCTGATGTTTTACTCACGCCTGTTATGGAAGATACAGCAGCGAGACTACTTCTTGTATTCTCATTCTGATAAATCATTTTGTTCCCAGTAACCCATTTAGCATGTTCTGTGTTGGATTTGTTTTCCACAGATCCCGTGGCCAAAATTTTTTGCGACCCCAAAAACATCCAGATAGCAATTTTCAATAGATTCAGACCATTGATGATAGAACACACTTCAGCCATATTGGAGCCGCCATCATGAATTCATTTTTTTTAACAAAATAATGATTTTCGATACCAAAAACTCCCACATCCCAATTATTAAAAGAATCGGGCCCTTAACACACTGACACAGCACATTAAATAAAAACTTCTGAATATATTTCAATTTTTTTTCTATATTCGGAAAAAATCGCATGGACCTTCGGGGAACAGTCTCCCGGCCCCCAAATGTGCCCCAGTACGCGCCTGCAGAGAGTTCAGCACATAGAGCTCCGCCAAAATCATAGTGAAACATAATTGAAATTGCTGTAACTTTGACGACTGGTCTGGTCAGAACGCCCTCCCAGTCACAGAAAGTCGTACGAATATAATTTTTTTACCTATAACTGTTCTGAAGATTTCTTAATAGAATGTCATCGTGTATAGAAAGTCTATTCATTAAGTTTCTGCATTCAGAGAAACATAGTTAAGCAGCTTAGTAATCCCGAAAAGTGAAGTGCTCGGGATTACTAAGCCTTTTCGTAAAATGCTCGAAGCACTAAGCACTGGTCCAAGAAAGTGTTCGGGAGCACAGTGCTTACCAGCACAAAAGTGCTTTGAGTGCTTTCACGAGCACTAAGCACAGTGCTTTGGAGCAGCTCTGTCTCTAATTAATAAATTTCACAATGTAAACACAGTTAAAAAATGCAAAATTGTTTACTGCTTAAAATGTCAGAAAATCAAAGGTAATGATTTTAGTTTTTCATAGACGAATTTCTCATGTGAAATATGAAATTATTCCTAATATTGTACGATAAACGTTAATGCTAGAAGTATAAACTTTCGTTTTGAAAAAAAAATACGTTTCTTCAAAATGTCGATGAATTAGAAAATGTTATTAGGGAGTGTTGTGCCAGTATACCAAAATCTTAAAAAAAATGTAAATGATGAATTCTGTGCACGAACAATACAATGTTTAGCGATAGAACGGTGGAAATTTAAGGATACACTGATTGATTATTCAGGTTTCTGAACGTTTTAGTAATTTGGTTTTTCTTTATGTTTGATACATAGAAATGATTGTCAGGGTTACCATGAATGGTGACGAATTCAACGACGTTTTGGGTGTTCATTTATAAATTGATTTGTTTATTGTATCCTCAATCATGTCTTTGTGAACAGGAATATTTTGCCCTTACTCGCTAGATAACTTATATCGTCTATCGAACCCGCTATTCAGCTTGGATTTGTTTATTTTCAACTTTCGGAAATAATGTATTTTGTTTTCATTTATATCTTCCTTTCCTCCTCCTGGAAGCAGATATTTTCCGTAATAGGTACTAAAATTTTCAACAAGCTTGAGTACTAAGTTTTCCATCCTAGTATTCCAAAACTACAGGGTGATTCAAGAGTACTTTGACAAACTTCAGGAGGTGATTCCTCACAATATTCTAATATGAATTGTTCGGCAGAATATATGTCCGGAAACGCTTCGTTTCCAAGATACAGGGTGTTGAAATTTTATTTTAATTTTCGTTTTTTTTAAATAACTTTCGAAATACTGACCTCAATTAAACGAATATTGGTTAAAGAGATTTTTTGAGGTGTCGAATTCGAACCTGATTATTATTGCTCCTACTCGTAGGGGGCGCCACCCACACGTATTTTTCTTTTCTTAAGATTAATAACTTTTTTGAGCGTACTTCCAGCACATTTCTCAGTAAAAAAAATCAATTTCTCTATCATATCTACGTAAAAAAAGCTACCCCAGTTAGGAGTCGCTATAAGCAACCATTTTCTAGATATTTGGACTTGAAAGATTCAAGTCGATTATTTGATAATCGATGCGTATTGAAGTTATTACCATTATTTTGCATTTTTCACAAGAATGCTTAGGAAATGTATTTGACGTTTAAGTAAGTAGTTTTGGTTTTTTGTAGGGGGCGCCACCTATTCTATTTATTTTTAATCATTTAAAATTGTTGTTTTTGAATCAAGGGTGCAAAATCTGTATTTGTTTCAATAAAATTTGCAAAAAATATCAACATTTTATGTCAAGAAAAAAATGGAATTCAAATAAATTGTTCAAAGTGTCCACCTTCAGCGAAGATACAGGCATTCAGTCTTCTAGTCATTGAATCGCGTACCCCAAATTATTGGTGTGTTTCTTATTGTTTCACAGGCGTCTACTATTCGGTTTCTTAGATGTTCCTCGTTCGCTACTGGTGTTTTATAAACTAGTGACTCCAAATGTCCCCAAAAATATAAATCTTACGGGTTTGGATCTGGGGACCTTGGTGCCCACGCCTAGTTAGGTTCTTCTACACCCCTATCGATCCATCGATTTGGATAGACAGTGTTGAGGAATTCCCTGGCTAAAACGTTAAAATGGGCCGGAGCCCCATCATGCATAAACCACACGCGGATACGAATTTTTAATGGTACATTCTGAAGTAGTCCCGGCAATTTATTTTCTAAAAAGTCTCTGTAAGTTGCGCGGAACGGAACGGAAGAAAGAAAGGACATATACAGAAAATTGATACTGATAATGTCTTTCATTAACTGCGTGCGGATTTTCCAGAGCCCAAACATAGTTGTTATGAAAGTTTTTGATAGCATTTCGGGGGAAGTTTGCCTCATCCGTGAAGAGTACACATCTTAAAAATTGAGGATTTCCAGATAATTAACTCAAAAACATAATAATGCGTTGGGGAAAGTCCCGTGGCGGAAGAGCTTGTACCCTTTGAATATGGTATGGATAAAATTGTTGATCGTAGATAATTCTCCAAATTGTGGACTGAGTAGAATTGAGAGCTTCAGCAATTATTCTTGTACTCGTTTCTGGATTCTTCTCGAGAGCGTTCAGAACAGCTTCTACCAATTCTGGGGTTCGGACTGCTCGTGGTCTTCCAATAATATCAGCTGCCCTCTTAAAGCTACCGTTTCTGCCAAACGACTGTGGAGAGGAAATCGCTTCTGGTAAATACATCTTGCTTCGCGCGCATTTCCATCCGCAGGGCCATAAACGAAATGCATATCGGCTAAACCAGCATTATTGTTTAAAATAATCCATTTTTTCAAAATTAGTGTTTTAAAACTTACAGAAAGTTCAACAAAACAACAAAACGTTTAACTGTCACATAATATGTAATTACCAAAACTACTTACTCAAACGTCAAATTCATTTCCTAAGCATTCTTGTGAAGAATGCAAAATAATGTTAATAACTTTGAAATTTTCAAATGCAAATATCTAGAGAACGGTTGCTTTAGCGACTTGTAACAAGGGTAGTTCTTTCACGTAGATATGATAGAGAAATTGAATTTTCTACTGAAAAATGTGCTAGAAGTACGCTCAAAAAAGTTATGAATCTTCAAAAAGAGGAAGACGTGTAGGTGGCGCCCCCTACAAGTAAGAGCAATATTAACATCAGGTTCGAATTTGACACCTCAAAAAACCTCTCCATACCAATTTTTGTTCAATTAAGGTCAGTATTTCGAAAGTTATTTGAAAAAAAAGAAAATAAAAATGAAACTTCAACACCCTGTATCTTGGAAACGAAGCGTTTCCGGACATATATTTTTCCGAACAATTCATATTAGAATATTGTGAGGAATCACCTCCTGAAGTTTGTCAAAGTACTTTTGGATCACCCTGTATATTAGATAACGAACGGATATTGGATATTTTTTTTTTTTATTGGTGCCCCTTTTTACCCATTTAAAGCACGCCTCAGCGTGTTTAAATCGAACTTTAAAAAACGCGCGTTTTTTAAAGGTAACCATGACAACATCAACAAATCGAGAAACGTGAAGTCTAAATGACAAATTTTTGATTATTGATCTGACAGGAGTACCTTGTAACGTCAAAATATTACTCACAATTCGTTCATTTATATGTGCTCCTCCATCCATTTGATGAACTTTTCATATTCTTTTTTATATATATCACTGGATTTTTGCGGTATTAACCGCGATTCTGCCTCACTATTCAAAAAATCGATATTAGAATAATTCATTTTTGAGCTCTGGTGACAACAAATATTGATCTTTGGTAACAAATTGCAAATGAATGTTTTTCTCATTTCCATGACAACGAAAGGTATACTGATGTCACATCACGAATTCAACCTTCTTGCATTATTAGTTCTTATTTCTATTATTTGTAGTAATAATACCAGTATATATGATTTCAAAGTGCACCAATAAAAAAAAATAACGTAAAGTATTCGTGGATAACTGGTCTTAAAAACACTTGCTCTATTTCGAGCACTCCAGCTGCGCCGTCGTGCTCGAAAAATCGCGCGTGTTTTAAAGCCCTTTTTATCCACTTATACTTCAATATACTAATATTTCAACTAGCTGACCCGACAGACGTTGTCCTGTCCAATGTCCGCGTATAATGTCTTTTTTTCTATGTTTTCCTTTATGTTGTTCCATCTAGGTTATGCTTTTGACTCCTTCCGCTTCCTGTTGTCTCGTTATCTCGTTTTCCCGTTATTCCCGTTATCCCGTTTTCTCGTTATCCCGTTCTCCCGTTATCCCCTTATCCTGTCATCCCGTTATCCCGTTATTCCCGTTATCCCGTTATTCCGTTATCCCGTTATCTCGTTATCCCGTTTTCCTGTTATCCCATTTTTGCTCTATACCGTTATCCCGTTTCCACCTCATCCTGTCATCCCATTATCCCGTTTTTTCGTCATCCCGTTATTCCCGTTATCCCGTTTTCCTGTTATCCCGTTTTTTATTTATCCCGTTATTCCGTTTTCCCGTTATGTCCTTATCCTGTCATCCCGTTATCCCGTTTTCCCGTTATCACGTTTTCCCGTTTTTTCGTTATCCAGTTATTCCCGTTATCCCGTTTTCCTGTGTTCCCGTTTTTCTATTCTAATAGGGGTTGATCGTAGAAGGCTGAAAATTAAGAGTAATAAACATAAAAATCTTGCCAAAAAAATAGGGGTTGATTGTAGAAGGGTGAAAATTCAGGGTTGTATGTATTTTTAAATACTGTATCATAAAAAAATAAAAACACAAAATTTTGTCCAAAAATTAAAAAAAATGTTAAGGGTGAACAACCCTTATCGTTTAGGGGTATGAAAAATAGATAGTAGCCGATTCTCAGACCTACTGAATATGCATATAAAATTTGGTAAAAATCAGTAAAGCCGTTTCGGAGGAGTAAGGTAACTAACATTGTGACACGAGAATTTTATATATTAGAAGATTATCATCACTATTGTTATAACAAATATATTACAGTTTGTCGTGCATTGGGCATTCCCGCGAGGGCAGTCACCAACTACTCATCAGCACACGACACTCAAAATTCCCTCACGGTCGACTACTTCATGGACGAAAAAGGCGCCATCATGGAAGAACTCAACTCAGATTCGATCTGGAATTTCCACGTGTGGAACGAAGTGTGGATGGATAGACCGGACCTCGGGAGTCACTATGGCGGCTGGCAAGCCATAGACGCAACTCCACAGGAATTGAGCGATGAAGAGTACAAGTGCGGACCCGCCTCAGTGGCGGCCGTGAAGCAAGGGGAAGTTCTCAGGCCGTACGACAATAGTTTTCTATTTGCGGAGGTCAATGCTGACAAGGTAAGAGAAATAGGTCCGCATTTTGGGAAATAATTTGTAGTGCAATAAAGGGTTCCACGTTGGGCGCCAAATTTATGTAAGGACCCAATACTGCAATACTTCTTAGAGATTCATTATTATTCATTGCTGATGAGGATTAGCGCTCGACTGACCACTAGCAGGGACGTACTCGATACACAGAAATTTCCAGACAAGATGACATGTTTAATTGACGTCTTGTCCTGATTATTTTAAGAAAATTAGTTCATAACATAATCCAAACCTAGTATAAAAAGGGTAAAAATCAATTAAATTAGTCATAACTATGAAATTACTTGGACAAATTTCAATTCGCGCATTAAAGTGTAATAAAGAAGATAATTTACGTTGATTTGTTGAAAATATAAACAGGATGTTCATAAAATCAGATGTGGAATCATCTGCGACTGAAAGATAAACTTTAGTCACTATCTTCCATCGTCAAGATAACCTCTTGTGGGGTATTCATGTTGAAAAAGGAAACATTCTCAATTGAATATTGATAGAAAGATTTTTCTGTGAATTGAAAAATCCACGATTAAAATGAAGTTATTTTTTGTGAATGTTTAACAGAAAACAACTACTTCCCCGGCTTAAGCCACGCTGGACATTGAACTACATCTGATAGATATTCTGAAAAAACCCTAACTCAAAAGAAAAAATCTGAAATTGAAAATTTTGCATTTTCATTCAGATAGTTATTTGCTTTTCTATTCCAATCTTAATTAAGAACTCATAAAGATAAATGAGGCAAAGAAGAATGTTTTCCAAAAGAGAGTACACACCAGAAATCATTCGTAACATTGACGCAGGAGAGATATCGCATTCACTAGGTCTTCAATACATTTTTGTCGACGAAAATCCATTTCACGCTTTCACGATCATCAGGAAGACCGGAAGAAATGGGAAACACATTTTCAAGAAGCAATCTCACTTTGCAAAGATGGAAAAAATTAGAATAATTTCTTTTGGAGAGACACTTTGAAATTGGTGTTTTCTAACATTAAAACCTGTCATGGGGTATGATAGATTGATTTGTTGAAAATATAAACAGGATGTTCATAAAATCAGATGTGGAATCATCTGAGACTGAAAGATAAACTTTAGTCACTATCTTCCATAGTCAAGATAACCTCTTGTGAGGTATTCATGTTGAAAAGGGAAACATTCTCAATTGAATATTGATAGAAAGATTTTTCTGTGAATTGAAAAATCCACGATTAAAATGAACTTATTTTTTGTGAATGTCTAACAGAAAACAACCACTTCCCCGGCTAAAGCCACGCTGGACATTGAACTACATCTGATAGATATTCTCAAAAGGCCCTAACTCAAAAGAAAAAAGCTAAAATTGAAAATTTTGAATTTTCATTCAGATAGTTATTTGATTTTCTATTCCAGTCTTAATTAAGAACTCATAAAGATAAATGAGGCAAAGAAGAATGTTTTCCAAAAGAGAGAACACACTAGAAATCATTCGTAACATTGACGCAGGAGAGATATCGCATTCACTAGGTCTTCAATACATTTTTGTCGACGAAAATCCATTTCACGCTTCCACGATCATCAGGAAGACCGGAAGAAATGGGAAACACATTTTCAAGAAGCAATCTCACTTTGCAAAGATGGAAAAAGTTAGAATCATTTCTTTTGGAGAGACACTTTGAAATTAGTGTTTTCTGACATTAAAACCTGTCATGGGGTATGATAGATTGATTTGTTGAAAATATAAACAGGATGTTCATAAAATCAGATGTGGAATCATCTGCGACTGAAAGATAAACTTTAGTCACTATCTTCCATCGTCAAGATAACCTCTTGTGGGGTATTCATGTTGAAAAGGGAAACATTCTCAATTGAATATTGATAGAAAGATTTTTCTATGAATTGAAAAATCCACGATTAAAATGAAGTTATTTTTTGTGAATGTCTAACAGAAAACAACTACTTCCCCGGCTAGAGCCACGCTGGACATTGAACTACATCTGATAGATATTCTGAAAAGGCCCTAACTCAGAAGAAAAAATCTGAAATTGAAAACTTGCATTTTCATTCAGATAGTTATTTGATTTTCTATTCCAGTCTTAATTAAGAACTCATAAAGATGAATGAGGCAAAGAAGAATGTTTTCCAAAAGAGAGTACTCACCAGAAATCAGTCGTAACCTTCAATAAATTTTTGTCGACGAAAATCCATTTCACGCTTCCACGATGGAACCGGAAAAATGGGAAACACATTTTCAAGAAGCAATCTCACTTTGCAAAGATGGAAAAAGTTAGAATCATTTCTGTTGGAGAGACACTTTGAAATTAGTGTTTTCTGACATTAAAACCTGTCATGGGGTATGATAGATTGATTTTAATCGTGGATTTTTCAATTCACAGAAAAATCTTTCTATCAATATTCAATTGAGAATGTTTCCCTTTTCAATAATTATAATATTTTTATATAATAATAATAATATTTTCAAATTCGTACCTGGAATCCTCAGCCCTATTTCTATCACAGTTCGCACTCCGAACAATGGGCCATGATGATTAGCATTTATAATGAGTCTCTCAGATCTGTAGCAAAGGTATACCTCGATTACCAAGGTATTCAGTATAGAACGGTGTGGAATTATTCGCACTGCCTTGCTAGTTTTAATTTCTATATGTATCAAGCAAGAGTTTTGGAAATTGACATTTTTATTGGATGCCAGTTTTTTTTGTTTACCTATACGATAAAAATTCAAATTTTTTATGAAAGCTAATTAATTTTTTTTGTTTCCTTATATCAACAATAAAACAATATGTTTTCAATATACTTGTACAGGGTGTATAAACGATGCTGAAAAGCTATGTTCAGAAAATAACCACCAACATACAGGGTGTCCGATCAATGTGTGACTTATCAAAGTTGAGTTTTTTAAATGAAACACCCTATATATTTTCTCTCGATTACATTTGAAAACAGTGTTCCTTAAAAATACAAGGTTGTATGGGTTTATACCAGGTGGTTCGAAAGTTTTGGTGAGATTTATGGGCAAAATGGTTTTATTCAACACCAAAAATCTCAAAATCAATAATTTGGAATAAGAAAAAAATTTCTCCAAATATCCTGGTGTATTTTCATTTATTATCCAAGAGTTTATCGAATGCTGCTTTTTCCATACAGGGGCAACCAAAATTCGGGATAAGGGTTTCCTCAGTTATTTCTAATACCCTGTAAATTAGGCCATACCAGGATAGTCGACACTATGAGCTTACAGAAAATGTAGGGTTTGCCTACTTGATTTCAGTCAGAAATTTATCTTATTCTTAAGGAAGGTATGAAAAAGTCATCATAACAGCAATAACGTTTTTTTTATTCATTGTTAGACAAAACAGGTGAAAAAATAAACTGAAACGATTGAATAAAGCGTGAATTCACAGCAGATGTTCAAACAATTTCCCATTATGAGCTATGCACAAATTGAGTATATCTACAATTCTTTTCGAACTTCAATTGGAGTTGATCTTGTAACCAAGCGAAACACTTCTCTAATTCTATTCTTCATGTCTTCTAGGGTCGTTGGTTTCTCGTGGTAGACCTCTCCTTTAACATATCCGCCCCTGCAGAAATGTATCATTTGCCATTTTCTTTGTACTTACGTGAAGATTCTCGAAAGTTTCCACAAACTTCTCTCTCGAAAACTCTTGGGTCTTACATTCATTGAACTGCATTTATTCTTATGACTAAAAGCAGCTTCTGTAATATCTACCCGGAATGTGGATCATATTATCAATTATATCAAATCACCCTTGGATCATTTGGATGTTATAGGAATTGTCAATAAACTTGACATTTAATTATCGAGGAGGAAAATTTAGTTAAAATCTCATTTATTATCTACATTTTGGGTGACCGAAACCCAAATTTTATAAGCCAGTAAAATTTAGGCAGTTCGATATCCTGCTTCAAGAGAGTTTTCGGAGGATTAAAGAAAGATTTGAGGAAACAGGCAGTGTCAAGTTATATTTGAACAGAATATTGAGAAAAATTATAATTGGGGATCAGGTCATATCACCATATTTCTTTGATGGGCCACTGAAACGGAGAAATTTTTTCCGAAATAATTTACCAAATTTGTTGGGGGATGTACCGATTGACACCAGACACAGGTTATATTACCAACATATTGGCGCGCCTCCCTACAACCAAAATCGGGTGAGAAGATTTTTAAACAGATGACACAGAAATACATTGGTAAGAAGAAAGGGACCTATTATGTGGCCAGCAAGGTCCCCAGACCTCACGTTTCTAGATTTCTATCTCTGGGGATATATTTTACGAGAAACCAACAAGACCAGGAGATATGCGGAATAGAATTAGAGAAGTTTTTCGCTCTATTACAAGATCACCTTTAATTGAAGTGAATCCGATGGCCCTTCAGGTGCAGCTGACTTAGATATCGTGATTACTTATAAAAATATAGTTTATAAAATTTACTAATGACTATTTGAACGCCGAGCGGTTGCGAAATTATATTGAACTAAAAAAACATCTCATTCTACTTACGTGGGTTCGGAAATGCAGAGAGAACATTTGCCAGAGAAACACAAAGATATTTTTTACTTACCGGAGTCTACCAACTTGGAGTCCGGACATCTGGCGACTGGAAGACATTGGATCTTGGAGCACTGGCTATCATTTCATTGTTCTCAATTACTAACATATTCATTAACTCTCTTGAGAACTATAACCTTTTTATACTCAATTATATTTTTTAATCAAAATGAATTCTGAATTTCTTTCAGAAGGGGTGTGTTCAATGATAATATGAAATAAAACAAAAAGTTGAGCTTTGTCTATATAAATGATGAATCTTTATTTAAGCTCCCATTCTGAATGAGAATACTCTATGAAATTGAAATTTTAACTGACGTAATTAAGCGGCATTCAAAATTATAAGGACTTCAAAAGGTTTCTCAATAATACTAGAATTATTCAAATAAATTCAGTTAAGATTCAAAAGTAGTCAAGAGACAATATTCAACAGTTACAACGATCAACCGTCTGAGATGAAAATCAAGAAAGAACTCTCTACAATTTGTCTGAACAATATCTTGCAACCCTCTAACAATGGTGGTACTCTCGCTCATAAAAATGAAACGAATACTGTGTTTGCCCTGAGCATAATACTATAAAAATTGAACTTCGCCTTTCATTTTCATTTCTTGTCACTGAATGTAACTCTTTTGTTTGAAAAGCTAGGACAATGGAAATAATAAAGACGTTTATTATTATTAATAATGAAGATACCTTTTAGTGTCGAGCTTAACAGCAAATACAAATTATTGGCCGATTAGCACTTGAGCCCACATAAGAAATATTCATTTTTGAACATAAGACAATTACTGGATATACTAATTTTTCTATATATCTAGGAAGTATTCTCATTCAACTGGAAGTGCATTATAATTTATTTTAGTGGTCCATTTGGATATATGATTTTCGAAAACCTAGAGAAAAAGACAACCCCACCATTACTAACTATCTTATCTAACTTGACATTGTTCTCATTTCTATAATTGTCTACGATGAAGATCTTTCGTAACCATATACATATTTTCCCAAATAGATGCAATATCTATTCTCGTCTGGAAAATTTCTTGTTTCCCACTTACTATTACTGCTGGTCAACGATTTCAATTCATCGGCCGTAAGATTAACACAAGAATGAAGGACTTGTTCTAGAAAACCATAAATTATCAGCCCTTAAAACAGAGTTTTGACTTTTTCATGATTTCCGTCACAAATTTTACAAGATGTCCTTTGTTGTTGGACATAATGTATCCCCGATATTTCAATATCTGAAATATAAACACATTTTGCTACAGGAGTTCGAAGAGTAATGGATAGACTTAATTTGTGCATAGCTCAAAATGGGAAATTGTTGGAACGTCTGCTGTCAATTGTTGCTTTTTTAAATTGTTTGAGTTTATTTTGTTACCTCTTTTATCCAGTATTGAATAACAAAATCGCGATTGCTGTTATGATGACTTTTTCATATTTTCCTTAAGAATAAGATACATTTCCGATGGGAAACCAGTTCTGGTATGGCCTTATTTACAGGGTGTTCCATTTGAAAAAACGTGATCCCCAGTTTTAGTTGCTTCTGTATGGAAAAAGCGCCACTCGGTAAAAGTATGAATTGGAAATGAAAACACCCCATTTTCAAGGTTATTTGGTGGAAAAATTTTCTTATTCCAAATATTGATTTTGAGATATTTGGTGTTGGATGAACCAATTTTGTGACAAAAATTCTCAATATAACTTCCGAGCCAACTGGTATAAACTCTTACAGCCATATATTTTTGGGAAACATTTAAAAAAAACATACATTTATCGAACACTCTGTATATTGGTAGTTATTTTTGGAACATAGCTTTCATTGCTCTCTACAACTTTTATTTGAGACATTTTTTCCTTATCTCAAATAGGGAATAAGCAGCTATTGTCCACCCTGTATAGACTTTCTCCGTCTGTGAAAGCAACCTACTCGAAAATATTTTGAAATAATTGAAAAAATACTCAACGCCGGCGGATTCAAGTGATGAAATAAAATAATTTTCTTTTCCAGATTTTCTGGAGATACTCAGGCCCGACTCAGCCCCTGAAACTTCTCCGTAAAGACACACAAGGAATCGGCAAACTGATTTGCACGAAAGCTCCCGGAGCTTTCGAAAGAGAAGACATAACCTACACCTACAAGCACCGCGAAAAAACATCCGAAGAACGCACCACGATGCTGAGAGCACTCCGACAATCGGAGAGTTTGTTTTCCCGATACTATTTGAACGAAGATTTCAACGACGTCCGCTTCAACTTCAATCTCATAGACGATATAAAAATTGGGCAGCCGTTCAGCGTACGTTTGGATATGAAAAACAAGAGTAAAGCAAAGACGTATAGTATTGATGTTATAGTTCGCATAGAGGTCGTGACGTACACCGGTAAAGTTGGCAACAGTGTGAAGGATGAGAACTTTTCTGTGGCAGTTCCACCCCAGTCAGTCCATGAGGTGAAAGTGGAGCTCACCTATGAAGACTACGGTAAAAGGCTCATAGACCAATGCGCTTTCAACGTTTCTTGCTTGGCCAAAATCGAAGGTACCGATTTCGAGTACTTCGCACAAGATGACTTCAGAATCAGAAAACCTGACATTAAAATAAAATTACAAGAAACTCCAGTGGAAGACACAGAGGTCGCCGCTCGTATCTCTGTCGAAAATCCCCTGCCGGTTCCCTTGAAAAACGGTGTTTTCTACGTGGAGGGACCGGGGATAGAAGATAAGTTGAAGGTCAAAGTAAAGGAGACTGTTCCTTCGGGGGGAGTTGCTAAGGGGGAGTTTAAATTCACTCCACCCCGAACAGGAAGGCATACAATTGCGGCCAAATTCGTTTCGAAAGAATTGGACGATGTGGATGGTTATGTCATAATAATGGTTGGGCCCAAGAGAGAACAGATCAATGGACAGCAGTGATTAATATTTTATATTTTATAAATTCAACTAAAAAAACGTATATTCTGACTGATAATTTCACTAAAGATTATTTATTTATGTGAGTTTACTATCTGTAATAAAGTATATATATTTTCTATTGATGATTCTGTTTTAAAAAAGTTCCTTTACCGATGTTATAGAAGAAGAGCTGGCCACAGGACGAGCAACATGCCTCGGTCCACGAAATATTCTACCTGGAAATGGTTCGAAAGCTCGACCCATAGACAAATAAAAAATAAAGAGACTGTTTGAAACATTGGCGATCTTGACCACCAAGTTTTTGGTACGGCCAGTCGCGCATGGAGGCGCTGCCCGCAATCGACAGACGACTGATTACTGATTACATGATAATTTTCCAATTTCGACATTTGTCAGAAAATAACAAACCACGTAATAATTTCAGAATAATACTACTGCTATTGTCATCGAAAAATTAATGATAGAAATTATACTATGGACTTGAATTCGGAACCCAACGTCGAAAATAGAATGTTTTGTTATTCGAGTTGACGCTGAAATTTCTGGTAACATGCTTTCACAAGGTAAAATATAAGTTGCGTTTCACAAACTGATACTTATTTCCATCCATCAGTTGCAGACATTTTTTCACAAACTGGTACTCATTTCCATCCATCAGTTTCCATTTCCTATCACTATTTGAGGAAGTACGAAGTACATGGTCTACTTGATTATCAAACTGGAGTATTTGTTGTACCTAATCGTTTTTTTTGTACTAATAAATTAACCAAATTATTGAAATTGAAGGTTTGGTGTGAATGTAATTTGTTTTTATTTTGGTTGATTTGATGAAAAGACTGAAGAATAATTTTAATTTTGTTGTTTTTCAGAGTTCTATTATTGTTTTGTCTGTAGTTGTACCTTGTCCTAGATGAAATAAAATGTGCTTTTATAGTGTTCAACTTATTATTCTGGTTTTATAAGAACTTCAATTTTGTTCTTGATATCACGAAACAAAGATTTATTTTGAAACTTTATTTTAACCACTAACTAACATTCTACGAATCGATTACTGTATATATTTTATTAGTGATCGATTTGCCATTCCTGTATTTCACATGCTACAGCCATTCATATGAAATACAGGACTGGCAAATCGATCACTTATAAAATACCATATCAACCATATAAAAGTAATACATTTAAAAAACCCGCCTGTACTAACTTAGTTCGGCCAGTTGCGAGATATGTCGCCACTGTCTAAACGTGGTGCCAACTTTTTCCGCAGTTTCTCTATGGCCCGACCGTCAGAAGGCGCGCTGGAAGATAAGTGTGTAGGCGGGCAATCAAACATGCAAATTTTCCGACAAAAAAAAACTGCCGATCGGCATGGCTGGGAATTCATATAGGTATCGAGTAGAGATGAATAAAAACAGGAAAAATATTGTCAGCAGAATAAGTGGCAGATAAAGGGTTGTCAGAAGCTTCAAAGTTGCGAAAAATTTCGTAGAATTTACATATTCAGAAGAACTTCTGATAATTTGCATTGCATAAACTACGTGCAAAGTGTCAGAAGGCAGAGTGGATGAGAAATCACGAGAATTTGGGTGCAAAGTGCGAGAGCGATCGCGCTTTTCTCACCGCATATTTTATAGCACTTCTGACAATTTTTTTTACATATTCATGAAGGACTAAAGCAACCATTATTAAATAGTCAGAAGTCAACTGAGAAGATATAGAGTTTTATAAGAAACTGAAAAACAATTTATTTGCAACACGTGCTGATTGGCTGTACAGTAAGAACTGCCAGTCAACAACCAATCAGAAAACAGTACGCCGTAGGAAAGCCAAAACCTGTGTATACATACCAAGTACAGTGTTTGCAATATTTTCAATTTAGTTGCATGTTCTTGTTATTACACTGTTTTCACGGAACATGTCATTACACGGCAATTGACAAATATCTAACGATTATTTCAGAGTGAACGAGAGAGAGAAGAAAAGAGACAGTAAACGAATAGAACCAGCAGATGTGCAATGGGCGAACTACATTGATATTCGCAGCTCTTTATAAGCCGTCATGAAACTTTATCTTCATGCATTTATTATTTTTCGAACTCTAATATTCAGAATATAGTTTTTCACTTACATTTCAAAAATTTTTATAATATTTTATCAAAGATAATAAAAATCACGCAAAATGTTGTTAACGATACGATAAAGAATTATTTCATTTATTAATTAATCTCAATTGATATTGATCTCGCTCCTGACAATGTAATTATAATTCCTTTAGTTCTTCATGAATATTTAAAGAAGGTTTCAGAAGTGCTATACAATATATAATATCGCTGGGCGCTGCGAAGAGCACCAAAAACGCTCTTGCACTTTGCACCCGAATTCTTATGATTTCTGACACTTTGCACGTAGTTTATTCTTCACGTTAACAATACAAATGCAAATTGTCAGAAGTTCTTCTCAATATGAAAATTCTACGAAATGTTTTGCAACTTTGAAGCTTTTTACAACCCTTTATTCTTCCACTTACTCTTCTGAGGATATTTTTCCTGTTTTTATTCTTCTCTCCTCGATACCTATATAAATATTCAGCCCTTCCGATCGACAGTTTTTTTGTCGGAAAATTTGCATGTTTGATTGCCTGCCTACACACCAGCGCGCCTTCTGACGGTCGGACTCATAGTCACTTGTAAGAAACAAACACCACAAACAGTATTGAAAAGGGAAACATTCGCAATTGAATATTGTTTTGAAAAATAATATCACGACTGTTGTAGTTATTCAGAGATTCAGAACACGGTTTACAAAGCTGTCTACGAACGAAAGTTTGTTAGATTCTACTAGGGTTTTCTGATTGATCTGAGATAAATACCCATCGAATCAAAAAGGAAGAAAGAATAATTATCATTCCTAAAACATTAGTGGAATTGTGTTTTCTATATTGTAGTCACGAATTGAAATTATACGAAAAGTGAATAAAAAATCTGACATCAAAACACATTTCTGACATTTCTGACTGTTGTCCGTTTCTCAATATGCAGATAATTGTGCGACTTGAAAATGTTCTCATCGTATTCAATATGAATGAAAGGGATCTCTTTTATGACTTCTCTGATCTTTTGCTCTGAAACGTCTACATTTTGAAATGGCCTGTGTTTATATCATAAACTTGCATTTTGACGTAGCCCCAAAGTTAGAAATCAAGTGGAGTTAGGTCTGGAGACCTTGGAGGCCAGAAATCTCTCGATTTTTTCACAAACTTGTTATTAGGCCAGGTAGTGATTTCTTGGGTACTATGGATGGGGTACTGCATCGTGCATAAACCAAAGTCATTCTCCTTTTGATTTAAAGGCAGCTCCTCTTAAAATTCACCTAATTGATTGTCCTGCCGTATTCAAGTTCTGCCAAAAAATGGTACCAGTACATTAGTTTCTTCGGAGAATCCAATCCGATTTAGCAAATTATTGAAGTTATTAAATTGTTTTGTATGGCATATTGCATACCGTTGAAGAAGAAATAAACTGGAGAAATTTAAAAAAAATTAAGACGAGATAAGAGGCAAGAATCTCTGGTCTTGGCGGCATTACTACAAATCTTGTATTCTTGTACAAAAATGGCATTCTTCAGACTTTTTACATAAGTGTTATGACTCCGCAATTTGTTTATTTGGTTCATTTGTAGAACTCGGAAGCACCGTCTTACTATTTGTATGTTGCAATTGTAAGAATTGTAGCTTTATCAATTGTGTAGAAAATTGAGATCTCCTCAATGAAGGCATTTATTTCTGTAAAAGGAATCAGCACTGCGTTGGGGCAAGCTACCTTGCCATATTCAGGCACCCACAAAACTAATCATAACGACTCCAACACTAAACAATGAAAGTAAACAAAAGACATTCCCTTCACTAAATGATTTTCACTAAACTGGGTTTACAAAAAATAAACAATGAAGTTGGAATGTCTACATAGACAATTAGTTATAACTTACATCCCACCCACCCAGATATGGAATATTTAAAAAAAACTAGCTTTGTTTGATAACTTTGTTTATTGACATCGTGATGAAAAATATCTATAAAATACTTCACATACCAATGTTGAATTTCTTATATTCAATGCAAATGTTTACATATGTAAATCATAACAGGAATCTTTTAGTTTCCCCATGAAAATTTGAGGTACGCCCCTGTTTGAAACCACATCATCAATGATTTATTCACAAAATTTGTATCGAACCATATGGTACTGTTTTATGAGTTTCTATTTCTCTGAGGCCATTTACTTCCTATGCCCTCCTATGGAAACATTCGTAGATGTCCAATTAATTAGTCCAAGTCGATACTATATGTTCTAACAGAGCCATCTAGCGCAAGGAGGACAAAGTCGATGTACTATTGAAGTAGACGACTGAATGGAAACCTCTGATTTTTGCTGGTGTTCATAAAATCAGATGTTTCCCATTTCGAGTTTGAATAATTTTGCAGAGATGGCGAGGAATGTTCTATTTTAATTTTGATCGTGCATGAGCAACACAAATTATTCTATTAAATTAATCTCTTAACAAATTTCGTTTTGATACATCATGTGAATAGAAGAGTTGAATGTTGCAATTGTTCTATGGGAAAAATAAAAAAAGCATTTTATTGAAAATTGCTTCTATTCAACTGAAGATTATTTAGGAGCACCAGTAGCTAGGCTGAATTGCAAGATAGTTCATCTTCCAGTTTTCATTCCATGTTTTTGTTGATTATTTTGTGAATGAGTTTTACAATATCATGTGAATTAAGGTGGGCGTTTAATGTGTATTTTTATTTCAAGTTTCGCCGAGAAGCGGTTACACTTTGAGAACTCAAATATAGTAGTTAGGTACCTGAACTCTGAAAGGATTAGAGTACTAATTGAAAATTCAGTTTTTTTTGTCTAGAATTGAAGGAAATAAACCTATACATGCTTCTTTTTTATTTCAAACGAAAGATCCATGAAAATAGTTCAACTTCCGATTAAGGTAGATGTCGTGAACTCCACTTCCAATCAGATTGCGTTTATATTCATACCACTATTAGTTAACATTGTTACGTGTATCATTTAAAATTTTTGGAATCATTTACCACACCGAAAGCGAGATATAAGGATTCAAAGGTCCAACGTTTAAGTGAGCTACCGCGGACACCACATTTTAAAGCATAACTAAAAACCCTCCATTCAGATCTCTTTGAAAAACTAGTATATTATTAAAAGTAATTAACAAATTTTACAGAAAAAATTAAACACGCGTAGCCATACAGTTATTTAGTTATTGCCATAAGAAGTTTCCAAAATTGCGTATGAGAAGTGCAAGAGGGGGAAGGCTGAGAATCGTGGCAACAACGCCTCAAGCGAGCGCTCGTGATTCAAATAAGCGAGAGCGCGAAGTTCTTGTTGTTTTTAAATGCACATATGTGCATTATGTATGAATAATAATTGTGAATAATTTTGTTGATATATACTGATGCATTTATATATAAGAATATATATAAAATAAAATGTAGTTTTAGGGAGTAACGGCAAACAACAGTAAATTGAAATTTTATTTTATTTATACATTTGTACAACACATGTACGTATAACATAATTCGAATTTTTTAAAAAAAATTAGATTTCTAACAGGTAATAAAATAGTATAAATCTACAAAAAATATAAACAACAATTATATTATTTATTTTTAACTATTATACTAAATACAATCACTTGATTGACTAAACATTTATTTTTAAATCATTAATGATTTTAGTTAATGCTTTCCTATTTTTAGTAACTCTAAGTTTCCGTTCTCTAATTTTTCAGTTAGGTGATTAATCACAGCTTCTTCTCTTTCATCGTGATACATTTGTTTCAGAAAATCGTATGTTATATTTTATGCGCATTTTTTTCATTAAATCCCGTGATATACATTATTTTTAATGCACTTAAATAAAGTAAATTACAAGATATTCTTTCGTTCTCAAGTCGCTCTGAAATACATTCTTTATATGATTTCATGCATGTTGATAATTCTGACTCTTTACCAATGAAACGAACTAATTTTTGCAAAATGTGTACATCATATATCGCTTCGTGGAAATTATCTGATGTTTCGTTTGGTATTGAATCTTTGGCTAATTTTCAAAGCTGGAACATTCCTGACTCTTTTCGATCTGGGAACTTTTTTTTTAATTAATTACGGTAATCATGGTAAAATATATTAAATTATTATTAACGATTGCTCTTGGTAATCTAGGCATTATCGCAACGTGTAAATTTGGAATTGTAGATGAATTTGAAAGTTCTTTAAATGCGACCAAACAATCTATTTAATTTAGTGAATCGACTTGTACACCATTCAAATATAATTGACCAGAAATTGTACTCAGTCCCGTAATTTTTGTCGCACAGGATTGATCTGCTTCGTAGGGTATACCTATATTAAATTTTCTATTTTCACATTTGGCGGCGATTTGTAAAATGTCATTAGTCATGCACAATCCAGATGTTTCTAAATCATAATAGACTATGGAATAATTTATTGATATTGATTCGATCTTTTTTAA
Source organism: Gonioctena quinquepunctata (assembly GCA_018342105.1). NCBI lineage: Eukaryota > Metazoa > Arthropoda > Insecta > Coleoptera > Chrysomelidae > Gonioctena > Gonioctena quinquepunctata. The sequence goes on along the minus strand of JAFIRS010000355.1, from coordinate 505,737 downwards.
TAATAGTGATGATGCTCTTGATTCGTTAATTCCAACGTTTGGTTGAATACACCTTCTGACTTTTCCTTACATAGTTCATACAATTTATTTTTCCTTTTTTTGCAAGCTACAATTTTTTGCGCGAAATCGATCCATAGCTTCAACTGCTTGTGCATAAGAGTATCTTGAACAAGTAAATGCAAGCGACCGTTGTATTGCGACGTTGCCAACAGTCCAGTCTTGGCTTATTTACTGGATCACGCTTGCAAGTTGCGTTTCTGAGTGTACAGTTCCCTTAAAAAAGATCCCTCCTATTCAGCATTTGCATCTTACTGATTTTTAGTCCAGCCGCTTTCGAATAGAGTTGTAAATTTCATTCATCTAGGGCGTACTATACGATAATGAAATAGGAATGTGATTTTGATAACGTCTTTAGAAGTAGCAAGATAGAGAAAATGAAAGTTCCGGATCCGGAGATTATTCATAATCGTATCATGGAGAGTAATTTGGGGAAGGATAAATAAGAATCAACAATCAGTGACGGGGTCGGGAGGTTCAATCTGTGAAATATAGAAGCTTTTCCTGACTGATAATAGGCACACGAGGAATAATTTTTCTAAACTTCCTTCTGAGGGTAGTGCACCTCTATGCCAGTTAATTTATTTAATATTTCGAAAATTATATTTTTTCGCAAATTGCTGATATTTTTACAAGCGTTTGTCCAACTTGCCTTGTTTGTTCCTCTGTGATTATTATTTATTTCTCGATTTGTACGTTCTGGTGAAATTTTGCAAATTAATTTTGATCCACTTCTAGTCGTCCGATTAGCTTTGGCAGGTGTTCATAATTCCGATAGCAATCTATTATGGAATTTTTGTCACAGAAAAAAACAAAATGGCTGGCGAGTTTCGTGATTATGGGGCGCTTCTATTGAAAATTGGTATGTGTGTGTTCTTTGGGTCGAAGATAATTAATTTTTTGTCAAAATTCATTGATTGGCCCAATTCTATTCAAAATTGGTGTGACGGAGTTTTTGGGGTCGGAGATTATGATTGTTTGTCAAATTTTTTTTTTGGCCCGTTCTATTCAAAATTGGTAGGTATCAGTGGGTTTTTTGGGTAGAAGATCAGCAATTTTTTGTCTTAATTTGATAAAATTTCATGAATGACTAGTAAGAATTAAATAAAAATGATGAAAAAAATTAAAGACAAACTTTTATAGAAATGCATTGAAGATGAAAAATGAAAAATAAATAAAAAATATTGTTATAGACAAGTTTTTATACAAATGCACTAAAAAGGAAAAACATATTTCTTCAATTGTTTGCCCTAGGTTATTCTATGAATAACAGATTCATAAGCTTGCCGCGAATAGAAAATTGGTAGGTATTCCTGCGCCTTGATATTTAGGGTTTTTAGGGAAGTGGGTTTTGTGACTTATAGTCCGCGTTTTTGGGGTCAGAGATTATGATTTTGTTGTCAAAATAAAAAGCATTCACAATGGCAGCTCCAATGAACTTCTTTGAAAAGGCAAATATGTGTTGCATAAAAAATGTCTCTCTTCAATTTATTCCAATCTGTATTGAACGGTTTATATTTCGCTATTAGATTACTTTATTTCAATTCAACTGACAGCATATATGATATATGACACACATCACAACATTCACACTGTCAAAAAACATCAAGTATATACAAGGTGACAAATAATATTGGCATTCATGATAGAGCTAACACTCTCTGTACAATGCTTGTAACCCTCAGATCAATGAATTACCCTATTGATCTGAGTTGTAACCATTGAACACTCATAACACAATAATGAACTGTGACAATTTGCTTTTGTATTATTGGAACGAAATATGGTTTCTTGGGGGTTTTGAAGGCGCGTAGTATATATTTTTCCATGGAAGTATTTTTTTTCTTCAGATATGTGACGTAGGTAAATTATTGTAGTTTTATATTGGTGATTATATACCTCGAAATAAATTCAGCTAATCAAATATATTTATCTAACCAATCAAATCCCAATATCAGCGAATATACAATATGTTGCTAGAATATCCGCGTTTATATACCTCGAAATGAATTCAGCTAATCAAATGCATTTATCTAACCAATGAAATCCTCATTTAAGCGATTATTTCATTTTCACATGGCTCCACCTATCAAAAGTCATGACCTTAGTCATATGATATGCAATATGATCGACTATTCAGGTAAATAAAGAAATATGAGCAGCTATTTTTTTCGATTGTATAAGAGTGCTATGGTAAATGTCAAAATTTGACGTAACATTCACTCAAAATTGAAAATGTCTCGTTTTGGTTTATGTTCCACTATAAGCAAATCCATCCCAGAAAATACCAGAAAAAGTAAACAGTCTGTCTGGAGACATGGTTCTTGTTGTTTATGAGTAATTGGTGGTTGTTAAAAGTAAGTTGGATAGAGCACTGTCAACTGACGTCACAACAAGGCGGTCATCAGCAACAAAGCATTTGAGTGTGTGGAAATCATTGTTTTTTGTGTTTGTTGAAGATTTCTTGTGATTTTTATAAACTTTGCAGACATGTAGGGAACATATTAATGTTAATATAGTGTAAGATTCCTTTTTCCATTGAAAAATCCAATAATTTTGCTAATTTTTTCATAATTATGCCTCTGGAAGGAAATCAGATAAATCTCACGTGCTCGTCTTGATTGGATCGGTTACTACAACCCATAATAGCCCAAATATTATGATGAACCTTATCAAATCTATAAAAAACTATTTTGGTGTGTTATTATGATGACAACGTATTTTTGAACTAGAAAAGCCATGTTTATAACACCTCTATATCTATCAGATGTAGTTCAATGTCCAGCGTGGCTTTAGCCAGGGAAGTAGTTGTTTTCTGTTGAACATTCACAAAAAATAACTTTATTTTTATCGTGGATTTTTCAATTCACAGAAAAATCTTTCTATTTAATATTCAATTGAGAATGTTTCCCTTTTCAACCTCTATATACTTCTGCACTTATTTCGCAGTATTCACTAGCTTAGTTCATAGATCACAACAATGACAAGAATATATTTTTGGGATATCGTGTTTCGGGCAAAATTCACAAGGCAGACACACGTATTCTAATGGATAAAAGCTTTGCTTGCCTCCTCATCAGCTGTTTGACAACTGTCAGATTACTTCACTGACAGTGCTCTATTGAATGTTGATAAACGTATATGAATGATTAGCTTATTTTCACATTAGCGAAAGTGACAAATATGACCGGAATCTTACCGAATGAATTTGTGGTGTTCACGAAATAATCTTCCTGAATATCACTCGACTAACAAAAAGAGACTATTATTTTCTTCAATTCATCTCGAGCAACCTGTATTTCGACACAATTGAATTCGACCATATGAACATTGATAATCAAAGAATAACTCCCTCGAGCTAAAGCTCTCGGGCGTTATTCAGATTATTAATGTTCATATGGTCTCATCAAATTGTCTCGAAATACAAGGGACTCTTGATAAAATTATGACGAAAATAATAATTGGCTATTTGTCATACTCTTGGGATATTACCTACGAATGTACACGCTACTTGCTATAAAACAAGTAGGCATTGACCATTGTTTATACCAAACCTATCAAAATAATTCAGTCACGGTCAGATGACGTCCAAGTCACTGTCAAATTGAAAAATGATGTCCGACCGTTTCGGAACACCTTCTTGGAAAAAAATCGAAAAAAACGTAGAAAGACATAGTTTTTTCAAGTATATGTATATGTATATATAATCTGGTCATATATCACTCGTGATATATAATTTGGGTAGAATATATTTTGATATTTTTCCGCCAATATTGTTGCAGAAATACCATCCGACCAAATTTCTTTTGAAAAATTTATTTTTAAAGAAATTTGGTCTCGTGAATTTCTACAACAATATTGACCCAAAAATGTCAAAGTATATTCACCAAAATATCCATCACTACTGAAAATCACACGCGATGCATGAGAATAAATCAATGATTTCTGATTTTACAGAAAAAATTCAGCGAACATCATTTATTTCCTTCTATTCTTGATTCTACAGCATCTTCTGTACACGGAAGGTCGTAACATTTTTCATCCCTTAGAGAACGTTGTCTGATTACTTTCTCCAGTACACAATTCATATAATATATTTCTAATGTGGGAACCATTTTTTCGCTCCACAAAATTCTTTCTCTTTCTCAACAAATATTGAGGAAGATAATTATTCAAGTCGTTCAGAATGAACTGTAAAAATGCCACAAATATTGGAAACTGCATTTTTGTGAAATTTGAGCAAAGTTTTGTTGAAAAAATATATTTTTGTTAATTTTTTCTCAAAAATTATGTGCTGCAACTTTCAATTCTGATATTCTTCTCTTGTAAGAATGCAACCAGTGAATTATGGCATCTAAATAAGATTCATTGATTTCATGAAAATCGGTTTATTCCTTACGACTTATTCAAACAAACTAACACAAAAGTCGAAATCAAAATACATATAAACCTGGGATTCAAAACTAATATATGCCCGGTTGACAATATGAGATTTTCAAAACATTCACTAGAGGAACATCAAAATTCAAAATCCAATAACGATTCCTCTGCAACTGGCGCTGGAATAATATATTCTGCCATTAAATCCGTAACGAGAATTTCCTTATTTTACCTTCACGGGACAACCCAACTGGCATGTTGCCAATCGCGCCTATATAATTACGAATATCTAGGTTCATTTTTCAACCTTTGTTGGACCTCATAATAATGGATATAACAACGTTGGATTCTATTTTCAAAGAATGTTATTCCGGAATAACTATTTCACGAATCATTTCTTCCTGATTAATTTCTCAACCAAATGATAATTAGGTTGGAACACGAATTTTTTGTATTGAATATTTGAAATCTACGCATACGACTTTGTTATTAATTTTTTTTCCCACGTTTCTAAAACAATTTTGCAAAACTATTATGAACAAAAAATACCAAAATCAAATTAACTGTTCAAAATGTCCGCCTCCTGCAAGTATGCACGCTTCGGCCCTCCTTGTCATTGACCCGCGTACTCTTTGGAAAAATCCTGGAGTATTCCTTATTGCTTCACAGGAAACTATTACGCGGTTTCGCAAATTCTTCCCCAGTTAGAATTGGTTGACTGTACACCAATCTCCCTGAGATGTCCCCAAAGAAAATAATCAAGACTGTTTAAGTCTGGGGATCTAGCTGGCCATTACTCTGTTTCCCCCACGACCTATCCAGCGATTATGAAAGTTTTGGTTTGAATATTCGCGTGCCAGAGAACTAATATGAGCAGGTGCACCATCGTGCATAAATCACATGTGATTTTGCATTAAAATAGCAACATCTTCCAACAGAATTGGCAAATTTTCATGAAAAAATCAGCGATAATTATGTCCATTTAATCTGCTTGGTAAAAAAAGGTCTAAACAGGTAATCTCCAATAATTCTAGCCCAGACATTCAATGAGAACTGCTCCTGGTCATGAGATTCCACGATTGCATGCGGATTTTCCTCGGCCCAAAAATGATTATTATGAAAATTTCTGATCCTGTTTTTAGTAAAACTAGCTTCGTCCGTGAATAAAATTTCTCTGTCAAATGAAGGATTTTCGGTAACTTTTGGAGAAACCATTGGCAGAAATTCACTCGTAATGGAAAGTCTCGAGGATATAATAAATAATCATGAAGAATCCTCCATACTAGAATATGGGCGATATTCAAATTATTGGCAACTTGCCTCGTACTTATTTCAGGATTTTCGTCAACTGAATTTGAAACAGCTACCTCAACTGCTGGAGTTTGCAGTCCGATGTGCTCCTTTCAAGTGATGATTTGGCTCAAACCTTCCTGTTTCACATAACCTTCTGTGGGTACTTGAAATCGTTCGAGCATCAGGAACCATTCTATTTGGGTAGTGCTCTTGATTTGGTCATCTGGCATCATATGCGTTCCCGTCAGCAAACCCATACAAGTAATGCATGTCTGCAAATTCGGTACTTGTAAAATTTACCATGTTTTTTTAATAAACAATTTTTTATAACGTAAATAATATCACGTATCTAGCTGAAGAAGTGTCAAAATTGTGAGATTGCTTCTTGAAAATGTGTTTCCCATTTCTTCCGGTCTTCCTGATGATCGTGAAATAGATTTTCGTCGACAAAAATGTATTGAAAACCTAGTGAATGCGATGTCTCTCCTGCGTCAATGTTACGAATGATTTCTGGTGAGTACTTTCTTTTGGAAAACATTTTTCTTTGCCTCATTCATCTTCATGAGTTCTTAATCCAGACTGGAATAGAAAATCAAATAACTATCTGAATGAAAATGCAAATTTTCAATTTCAGATTTTTTCTTTTTAGTTAGGGCCTTTTCAGAATATCTATCAGATGTAGTTCAATGTCCAGCGTGGCTTTAGCCGGGGAAGTAGTTGTTTTCTGTTAGACATTCACAAAAAATAACTTCATTTTAATCGTGGATTTTTCAATTCACAGAAAAATCTTTCTATCAATGTTCAATTGAGAATGTTTCCCTTTTCAACATGAATACCCCACAAAAGGTTATCTTGACGATGGAAGATAGTGACTAAAGTTTATCTTCCAGTTGCAGATGATTCCACATCTGATTTTATGAACATGTTAATATTTTCAACAAATCAATCTATCATACCCCATGACAGGTTTTAATGTCAGAAAACACTAATTTCAAAGTGTCTCTCCAAAAGAAATGACTCTAACTTTTTCCATCTTTGCAAAGTGAGATTGCTTCTTGAAAATGTGTTTCCCATTTCTTCCGGTCTTCCTGATGATCCTGGAAGCGTGAAATAGATTTTCGTCGACAAAAATGTATTGAAGACCTAGTGAATGATATGTCTCTCCTGCGTCAATGTTACGAATGAATTCTGGTGACTACTCTCTTTTGGAAAACATTCTTCTTTGCCTCATTCATCTTTATGAGTTCTCAATTGAGACTGGAATAGAAAATCAAATAACTATCTGAATGAAAATGCAAATTTTCAATTTCAGATTTTTTCTTTTGAGTTAGGGCCTTTTCAGAATATCTATCAGATGTAGTTCAATGTCCAGCATGGCTTTAGCCGGGAAAGTAGTTGTTTTCTGTTAGAAGATAGTTAGAATATAGTGACTAAAGTTACTCTTTCAGTCGCAGATGATTCCACATCTGATTTCATGAACATCCTGTTTATATTATCAACAAATCAACGAGATGTATTCTTAGCATACTAGATGTTTCTAGCCCACAAGATAATCCTACTACTCTTCAACGGCTGATTTCGCATAGGGAGAAGCAAATGAATGCATTTTATTTTCTAACTCAAAAACCGTTTGCTGGACGAAAAAAAGGGAAGAGACCATTTTTATGGGAAAATAGAAAACAATTACAAAAAAAATTTTTATTTGGAAAAAAGACAGTGGCATATTATCATTTTGATCAAAAATATGGCAGGGCATGTAAACAGGGACGCCACTGATGAAAATTAAGAAATCCCTTATCATGGATACATTTTATTTTTATGCGTACTTTGCATGTACCAAAATTGAAAAAAAAGTCATCCAAAGCGGTTTCAAAGATATTGGGGAAGAACTGAATTTTTGTTGAATTTCAACATCCTGTATCTCAGAAATAAAGCGGTTGCGAACCTATGTTCATATGAAGAATTTTTCTTAACAGCATCCAAGGATTATCGCTCTTTAGGATCAGCATTCAATTCAGCATAGGGTAGAGAGGCAAATTTCATATGGTTTTTTTTGTAATCCTTGTGCTCTACGATTTTTTTGGATGCCCCCAAAAACACCCTGAAAACACGGCGACCAAATAAGATACCTTTCAAAGATTATTCCTACTTATTTTACTCCCTCTCTCGTGTGTACGAAAATTAAAAATTAACCTTCCACAGGATGAGCTCTTTCGCAAATTTTTTGCATCGTTTAAGGTAAATATCGCAATTCTCGAAACGGCACCAACTCTCTCTTCGACTAAATTATCAAGTTTAAGAGAAGTGTTTTCTCTAGCTAATAGCATCGTGATATCAACGGAGGCCACGGACACGGAGAAGCGTTTCGCATGGTAGAGATGAGAGGCAGCAACACCAACTAATTCATCATATCGAAGGTGGCTGTGCCCTGTAATTATCCGAGGCGCCGCTCGCACCTTCACTTGCCTTACAGACAGGCCGCCCTAGCCTACTAATATCACCAAGGCGATTAACTCCGTGTGGAAGAAAAACCGCGCGTACACGAGTGGAGGGTTGGGGGGAGATTTGGGGTACGTAAAAACAACAATATAATAATAATAATTTTATTCACTTAAAGAAATTTACAATAAAAAAATTGGTATAAGTACATTCATACAGAGAATAAACTAATCTTCACAGAAGCATAAAATGCTTGTTTGTGATCAATTATGTTAATCTTAGTAACGACCATGGAACCATCAGATGCTTGTACATGGCCTGTATGTGATAGATTGAAATATGAGTGCCAATATTGTTACTAGGAAAAAATATATATAAGGTTAAAAACAGAAGTATAAATATAAATATGGAGTTACCGGTAAGAAATGCTTAAAATCACTTAATCTATACTTAATCTATACTTATTCCAGTTTCAAATGTTATTTGGGAAATATTCTCATCAAATATCATTCGTAAAATCTCTGAAATTACCCCTCAAGCATTTTGCCTCTGGGAAATTTAACTCGTGCAATTTGCGGCCAGATAATAAGACCGCAAATCGCAGTCAGTAAAATTTCCAGTCAAAATGCTTTCTCGAAAATTTCAAAAAAAAAATTGTGATAAAACCCCTAGCACATATTGATATTACCCTCGATAAAACGTTAATTAATTTAATATTGATCAGACTAGGCAAACAGAGCATTTTTCCTTGCATGTTCAATGAGGGTACACTCCTATATACCTATCCTTCACTTCTTTACATGAGTCTGCATATTTCTCAGATAATTCGAAAAAATATATCATCAGCTCTTGCACTACAAAAAGATTGAAGATAGTGACTGAAGTTTATCTTTCAGTCGCAGATGATTCCACATGATTTTATGAACATCCTGTTCATATTTTCATGCAAATCAATCTTCATACTCCATGACAGGTTTAAATGTGAGATTGCTTCTGAAAAATGTGTTTCCCAATTCTTCCGGTCTTCCTGATGATCGAGGCAATAATTGATCAATAAGAAAATGGAAAGATAAGTTTTAGACAACACAGATTTCCTTAGTCATATGGTGATAAGGAGAGTGTCCAAAAAAAGTTCTCAAGGAGCTTGTCTATGGGCAGTTTCTACCTCATCGAACAGATGAGTCAAGTCAGTCATGCGTTTTACAATTCATCACTTACTTGTCCATCCACTATTTGAAACAGTTACGTATTGAGGACCTCTGTATATATAGGTAAGTATATGTGTGAAAGTCTATGGGAGGATTATACAATAGTTATAGGGGTAAAGATTAGAGAGTTTGAGGGTGGACATAAGTATAAAATAATTGCTAGAAAAAAATATAAGATATATATATGTACGCCAACATGAGACTCTAACATAGTGACGAAGTCAAGCATATAAAGAAATCGAGATCTGTACTTGATGCTTTGTTAATAATTTTATTTTCATCCGGAGTTAACAACATTGTGTAAATTGTTCCTATTTATAGACAAAATCCAAGCCCTCACTTTCTTTTTGAATATATTTAAGGAGTTTATTGATTTCATCAAACCTGGTAACATGTTTCTCAGTCTAGGGGCGATATTAGTATATTATTCAACCAACGAGAAATGTGGCCATTACTCGTGAGAATGAAGTTTGTCGTAAATCATTCGAGCGAGTAATGGCTATTTATTGCGAGCAGAATACTATACTTTTTCTGTGACTTATATCAGGACTATTTGAAAATAAGATTCATTTATGAAGGAAATCCTGAAAGAGTGTAATTCATTTAATTGCATAATAGGAAGTTTTTATTGAATGAAAAAATCTATAATTATATTTCGGAAAATTTCATAACATTATAGCTATTAATATAACGAGATTATTATGCGATTTATAATAGTCGAGGACATTGCTAGGTGACGAGGCGACAGCCGAGTCACCCGCAATGTCCGAGACGGTGTTAAATCGCTAATAATCGAGTTACATTCAAAGCTTTATCGTATCATTGACAACGGCGATGCGAAAATAAAAGCAACAAAGTTTTATGTCATTTCATTTTGGCATTTCAAAAGTCATCATTAAAATCATGCAAGATTTTGATATTCTTGACGATATATCAGCTGCAGCCAACACTATAAGGTTGAACTTGCTTCCGGATAAATCTAAAATCCACCATGAAAAAGAATATCGGCAGTTTTGTTACTCTCTGAAGGTGTATCCATCAAATTTGAAAACTGTCAAAATATTGTTTTACAAGTTCATGAAAACTAGTTCTAATATTATTTGGTATCTAACGTATTATGCTTTCGTAACTAACGTATTAAATTATGGTAACTAATGTATTATGAGTAATAAGGTTTTATGTAGGTTTTGGTACGTTTATGATGTTAATAATTATTAATAAAGATTTCATATAAAAATGTCTTAATCTTAAACGATAAACAAAATAATTTTTTGTTGATGAAATTAATAGTAAAATTGGAACAGTTGGAAATCATAACTGAAGGTATCGAGGATTCTATATCCAAATTCACATTTCCATTTTTCATTTACGAAGTGTTCTGTGCAATAAATGTTTGTGACGGTTTCATTGAACCCAATATTTTTTCTGCAGTATTCATTTTATTTTTCATCGAATCATCTATGTATCCTTCCGCCACAGATGTTGACTTCCACCCTCCATGCCTTTTCAAAGAAGTGATGTCTCCACCCGCATCCACTAGCAGGGTGGCAGATGATCTACGAAAGGTATGCCCAGTATATAGTTCTGGATTTGGAAGTTTCAAAAATGTTGCGATTTGTTTTCCCATGGCTCCGAATTTATTTATTCCAATTCTTTGATTGGTGCATTTACCTTTCTGATGATTCAAAAAATAATAATTTGTAAATATATTACTCGGTCGTAGCGTGCTATACTCGATACAAATATGGCAAGAAGGCTCAGTTATGGTGAACTCCCGAACAATTTTCGTTTTGGTGTTTGGTATGGTGACTAATATAGCCAATCCAAGATCTTCCAAGTCCCCTATTTTCATAGAGTGCATTTCATTCGCACGACAGGCTCCCATGATTCCCATGAGTGCAACCTAAAAAAAAGATGCATAAAAAATATTTCCAATTTTCGTTATTTTATTCAATTTCAAACAGTTTGATAATTGTTAAATCGGTGGCTGGAAAAGAAAAAAACCTCACTGGCGGGATTTGAACTCACGGTCACTGGATTGAAAGTCCAGAGCTTAAGCTATGTGCTACCGAGGTGCTTGCAAATTAAAGTGATATTCAAGTTCCCATTCAAGTTCCTATCAAGGTTCATTTTGTAAAGTGAACTTTTGAAAAAATATCAAATTCTTACCTTTGTCGCAAGATATATTTCGTCAGGTGCTTTGTTTATGAATGAATTCATTTAATCTCTGATGAATGTTTGAGCCTTTCTCGGTATACAGTGCTTCTCAAAAGTCCCCTCCTTCCCTCTTATTTTTGGAACGATTATACATAAACAAGTGGAATTTAGAAACTGAATAATAAAGGTTGTAAACTTCCCTACTAGTGATGATAGATCACGAAATCGTCAAAGATGACGTCACAAGGCCATTGTGACCAATAATTTTAAATGGAACCCTACGGCAAGCGACACCTCTTTTATTTATTTGGTACACCATTCAACAGCCGAAGCCATTTACAGAATGGGAAATATACATTCAGGAAAGGTTAAACAGAGTTAAACCTAATGTACAGACATATACAGAGATAAACCTAATGTACATGAAATAAGACAATTTATTTCATAAAAAGTAAATGATAAGAGCAATGATGTGTATGAACTGAAAAAAACTCAGTGAGAAAAAAGTTCATACACATCACAACAAATATGAAACTATATTATATGTTCAGTAAGAAATCATTATGATTGCAAGATAGCTATTTTGATGTCAGTTTGCTTGCAGTTGAAAATATCTACGTTATCATGGATTGACAAGTAATCAAATCATATTTTGTACAGAGGAGAGCGTGTAAGAACATTTGTTTGAGGAATGGGGAGGTAGAATGTATTTCTATTACGTACAGGTAGCCTGGGAACATGCAAATTTATATGTGAAAGTAAGTATGGACAATTAATTATAGAGAAAATAACCTTGTGCAAAAATAATATACCTAGGTATTTACGACGATTGTCTAGAGAGTGAACCTGGAATCTCAAAAGTAGCACTTCATGCGAAATACCTCGGTTTGGATAGAATCCATCACACTTAAAACTAATGTACTTCAAGAATCTTCTCTGAATATTCTCTAAATTTATGACTTGTATGTTGTAACAAGGATTCCACACGACACAGCAATACTCAAACCATGATCTCACAACCGCATTGAAAAGGAGTAAGTAGGTGTTGATATCAGAAAACCATTTGGAGTATCTAATGATAAAACCGAGGATTTTGAAGCCATTTGAAACAATTGTATTTACGTGATGAGTGAATGTGAATTTTTCGTCAAAGATGACCCCCAGATCTTTGAATTCCGCCAATTTTTGCAAGATGTTTCCATTTATTGTATAAGGATACTCGGTGGGTGATTTTTTGCGATTAAAGGAGACAAAATTGCATTTTTGTATGTTGAGAGAAAGTGAGTTCGCTTCACACCCTAAATCCAATTTTTGGATATCTTTTTGTAGGTAGCTGCAGTCGTTTTCAATGGAAATCTGACGGAACAATTTACAATCATCTGCATATAGTAGAAAATCAGAGTCTAACTCAAGGCAAATGTCATTTATAAAAATAATGAATAGCAAGGGACCTAATACAGATCCCTGAGGAACACCAGAGGTGGCGATTCTTTCGACAGATTTCGATTATTTCGATTTCTTTTGAAAGAATCGAAAAACCTATCCAATGATACTAATTTTGTTTGTGTTTATGGCAGTTTTGGCAACTCGCTTTTAAAAAACGCAATGCTGTGATGAATTAAATCAGTTAATACTAAAATTCCAAATTCAAGCTCCGCCTCTGGATAGTTGTCAAATAAGCTGACGTTTTTGTTAGTCTCCCTAATTCGACGTTTTTGTAATTGTCCAAGTTTTTGTACATTTAATAATTTGTGTATTGTTGATCGAACGTTTAACTGTTTCAGCAGCTTTTGGTACTTTTAATATTTTTGTACATTTTAATAATTTGTTAAACTGTTGTGAGCCGAACGTTTAAGTGCTTCAAGAAGCGAAATGGTACGTGCTTTAGGTGATAAAGTAGCAGCGATCCTAATTCTTGGTGAAACTGGACAAAATATTCATGCAGCAGAACGCATTTTTAATGAGAGGTTTCCCGATCGCCCCGTTTCGAGGACTTATTTAAGGGAGCTTCTTCGTAAGTTTGAAACAACGGGTAGTATTAATTATGCGAAACGATCTGGCAGACCACAAATTTCTGATGAGAAAAAAATTGATATACTGGCAGAAGTAATAGGGGGGGACTTTTGAGAAGCACTGTATAACCATCGGATTATAGTTTCAAAAACGCACGTAATTTTGAATAACGTTCTATGTTGACGTCGTGGTTGATTAGAATGGTACTTCTTAACATTGAATATTGTTTCCAAAGCGAGGACGATTTATATTTTTTAGCTAATTGGGAAAAATATGCTAGAAGTACATTTTCCGAAAACGAATTCACATTATTTTTCTTTCGCCAATCCATGAAAATTGCATATATCGTCTCATATATTTTTCTGGATTTATTTGGTAATAGATCTGAAGATGTTATTTTCACCGCACTACAAATTTCTGGTGGGGTACACTCGTTGTCACTTTCCGAATCCATCTTGTTCTTCTTGTTTTTCGTTAGAAACTATAATATTTTACAAAACGAACTGTCAATTCAATGATTATGACGTTTGAGAACAAGTTGTTAAATTCTCAAGGCATACTTGCGAATGGAAACAATTCAAACACAACTGCACAGTAATGAATATGCTCATCTGTGATTGGCTTCAAAGTGTTGAGTAATGAATCTGGTTCAACTGTGATTGGTTCGAACCTGTTGAGTAATGGATCATTACCTACTCGGGGACGAAACTAGAGTTCATTACTTATCAAGAAATGGTCATATAAATGACGCTTTTTTCAATAGTCAAAAAAAATATGTTTTATAATAATATTCATTTATTTATCTGGAGCTGGTATGTTTTAATGATTCTGTTTACAAACGTCCTATGGAGTCAATAAAACACTAGTGTTGAGTAATAAAGAAGATTCAAGAATTCTAGTTATTTATTGACTCCTATACATGTAGTATAGGGTAAGTCCGGGGGAGATGGCTGTAAAGTATAGTTGGCCACACTGTATTGTTTCTAGTTCAGAACGGCATCAATAGCACTGTGTCGGCACTCGCAAATTTCCGTAATAAAAAATCAAAATACTAAGTTTATTTCATTCATTCAAAACGACAATTGTGAAGGTAAGTTGTCCAAATTTAAGAATACCTAGGGGAGAGTGTGTATGAAAGAGCCAATTTTAAAAAGTATGAAAAAACACACTTTAGACTTATTGTTTTTAAATAAAACTGCTTTTAATGAATAATCACTTCAATAGTAAATGTTATCAATTGTTTTTAAATAAAACTGATTTTTCTGAATAATTACTTTGATAGTAAATGTTATAAAATTAAAATAAAATAGATAACTATGCTAATAATCTGTAATATAGCTATTTAAAAAAAAAGGGCCACCATGTGCTGTGAAAGAGCTGATTCCTACTTCATACAAACAAAACAGTTTTTCAACAATCAAATTATGTTAATAGACTTAAAAAAAATCAGATTGAAATTAAACTAATTTTATGAAAATCACAGCTTTTGATCAGTCTCAATAATAATTTTACATTATCTTAATCTATACTAATATCCTCATAAACTCAGTCTCAAAATATAACGTCAAACTTTGATATAACATAAAAAATTAAAAACATATGTGAATAAAAACTTTTTTGGCGTGAGAAATTAATCACCCCTTTGTGCCCACCCTTCACATATTTTGCACTGGTACCATTCTCCTTTGCTCTTAGCAAAGTGTCCATTACCACAATACAATGATGTTTATCTTCCTGTGAACTAATATTCTGTTCTCTCAATTCTGATAAATTAATATTATCATCTGAGCTTGTTTGCAAAATGCTACCACTAGAGTCACTGGAATCCTACAGTTTTTTGGAATTCAACTGCCTTATATTCGTTTTTTTTTAATATTATTATTAACAGTTTTTTTAGTTTGATTTTTCTTTTCTTTTCCTTGATTCGTTTTTTCAGGAGAATCTGTGATTATAGCGATGCCATTTTACGAGTGAGAGACTAACAATTTATTTTAGTTGTTGATGGTTGTACTAAACGTTTTGACAATGAGTTGTTTTTGATCCAACTAACTGTTTGTATGGGTTGAACATTTGGACTTCTAGAAGCATCTGAAGTGTCATTATAGGAATCGCTGAATTCTGGTGTTGTGGGTATCAAGTTTTCTGGCGTGGCATCATCTAAAGGAACTGGCTCAGGTCTATCAGTCACGTAGGAGGTAAAAAGATCATATTTGGAAAATACTTTAGAATTTAAAGGGCAAATGCCAGATTTGATGAATCCTTGGGTAACATTTGACATGCCTAAAGCTGCTGAATAAGCATATCTAGCAAACTGCGCAAATTGATAGATGGTCAGTTCTGCCAGGATTTGAGAGCATCCACTCATTCATAGCTATTCGGTATCTTGTTTTAAACGGCCCATATACCGTGACGTCCAGAGCCTATGACTGCAATATGGTGAAAGTGTCAGCATTTTTAAAAAATTTTGTCTGGCAAATTCCATCACAAGAAAATCAACATGGGAGGCATGGTTATCCGATATAACTAGGGCTGCATTTCCTTCAGTTGGTTTTACATGGCTTACGAATTGCCTGCACGAAACTATTTTCAGTCATCCAGCCTGGAACAAGAGCTAAACACAATGCTCCAGAAGGTCCATTACTCAACATGTGGTCCTTATAATTTACACGGCGAATAAATATAGAGGGTATAGTACCTGCAGCATTAATGAAAAAAAATTTGTCACGAGCGAGCATACCACATTCTGCTGAAGTTAGTAGTCCAATTTGTTTCGAGCCCTTTTCATCTATAATTTCAGAAGGTATGAACAGAAAGGAAGTCAAAGATCATTTCGATCTCATGGAGAGACTTCTTACTGAAAATAAGTTATTTGATGAACCAACTGCTCTTTAACATGGATGAAACTGGGTTATAATTGAATAAACGTCCTGGACAAGTATTGGCAGAAAAAGGAACCAAGGCTGTACCAATGGCAACATCTACAGAAAAAGGAGAGACGATAACCGTGCTGAAGGTACATACTTACCACCTATATGTATCATGAACGGCAACAATAAAAACCCGAATTTGACGATGTATTGCCTTTTGGCGCTCGTTGTAGTGTCAGAAAAGGCAGCATACATAACAACAAAAATATTTTTTGGTTGGCTCAAACATCATTTTGTTCCTAAAAAACCATCTGGAAAAGTTTTAGTATTGGTGGATGGCTATTAGAGCCAATGTAATTCAGTAAAAATGTTGGAGTATGCAAGTCAAAATGACATAAGTGTCCATGACGAGCCACACTTCCATTATTTCATCCGTTGATCGTTCCGTTGTTAAATCCTTGAAACTTTATTTTTATGAAGCTTGCAGAATTTGGGTCAAACAACATCCAGGTCGTCGTATCACACGTCTTCAATTTGGTACGTTGTTGAATTAAGCTTGGGGAAAAACTGCAACACCAGAAAATGCCATATCGGTTTTAGAGCCACAGGAGAAAACTCACTTCACATCAGAAATGCGCCAATTGCCCAAAACACTTCAGAAAAGGATGATGCAGCTTCAAGTACATGGAAGGATTATGCAGTTCCAAGAACATCAAAGGATAATGCAGTTTCAAGTACATCAAAGGATACAGCATTTCTAAGTTTGTCAAAGGATAATGTAGTCCCAAGTACATCAAAGCATTTCCCACACACTGCAAACGAAATAACACCTTCGAATGTTTTGAACCTCATTTCTCCATTACTCAAACGTGTATTGCAAGTAAGAAGAAGAGCCAAACATGTTTGCACTATTTTAACTTCAGAGGAACATATTAATAAAAGAAAGAGCAACGAAAAAAAACGCACAAATGAAGAAACTAATTAATTGAGAAAAAGGCGAAAATATTTCTAAGTAAGAAAACGAAAAGCTGTAAAATAGTTGTTCTAGCAGTGATGATGAAGATATTATTATGGTTGCGCCGCGAAAGGACGATGATTCTGATAACTGTCGTGGTTGCAAAACAATGTTATTAGGAAGATTGGCTGGAATGTCAAGTTTGTATGATTTGGGTTCAAGAGAACTGTACAGAATTTGAAGACATGTGTTCGTCTTGCGGTTAAGCATAGGAGAAGGCTAAAGAATTAACCAAACAGGGCAAGAGGAAAAGTAAAAATAGAGTCTAGATCAGGTTAGCTTCTTAAAAACCTGCGGCCATCTTTCCCGAAGATGTGGACATCTCCCCCGGATATGCCGGTAGAGATGGCCAATGGTATTTTATGTCTATTGAAATTGTGTTAAAGTCTAGATTTCCATATGTAGGTAGCAATTGTTTGATTTTCCAATTCAAGAACATCAGATCTTCAACAAAGACACAGGAACGGGCCAAGTTGATTTCCTCATAGTACATACAGGGTGATTCAAAAGTACTTTGACAAACTTTAGGAGTTGATTCCTCACAATATTCTTATATGAATTGTCCGAATGAATATATGTCCGTTTCCAAGATACAGGATGGTAAAGTTTTATTTTTATTTTCTTTTTTTTTTAATAACTTTCGAAATACTGACCTTAATCAAACAAAGAGGTTTTTGAGGTGTCGAATTCGAACCTGATGTTATTATTGCTCTTACTCGTAGGGGGCGCCACCTACACGTCTTTATCTTTTTTGAAGATTCATAACTTTTTTGAGCGTACTTCTAGCACATTTTCCAGTGAAAAATCAATTCCTCTATCATATTTACGTGAAAAAGCTACCCTGTTACAAGTCGCTATAAGCAACCGTTTTCTAGATATTTGGACTTGAAAATTTCAAGTCGATTATTTGATAATCGATGCGTGTTGAAGTTATTACCATTATTTTACATTTTTCACAAGAATGCTTAGGAAATACATTTGACGTTTAAGTAAGTAGTTCTGGTTTTTTATAGGGGGCGCCACCTATTCTATTTATTTTTACTCGTTTGAACTAGTTATTTTTGTATCAAGGGTGCAAAAATCTGTATTTGTTTCAATAAAATTTGCAAGAAATATCAACATTTTATTTCAAGAAATTTTGAATAAGTAGAATAAAATAAAATGAAGGAAACTGAATTGTATTCAAATAAATGGTTCAAAGTGCCCACCTTCAGCGAAGATACAGGCATTCAGTCTTCTAGTCATTGAATCTCGTACCCGCTCAAAAATTATTGGTGTGTTTCTTATTGTTTCACAGTCGTCTACTATTCGGTTTCTTAGATCTTCCTCGTTCGCTACTGGAGTTTTATAAACTAGTGACTTCAAATGTCCCCAAAAATAAAAATCTAGCGGGTATAGATCTGGTTAGGGTCTTCTACACCCCTACTGATCCATCGATTTGGATAGATAATGTTGAGGAATTCCCTGGCTACAACGCTAAAATGGGCCGGAGCCCCACCATGCATAAACCACATTCGGATACGAATTTCTAATGGTACATTCTGAAGTAGTCCCGGCAATTCATTTTCTACAAAGTCTCTGTAAGTTGCGCCATTCAGTCGGAACGGAAGAAAGAAAGGACCTATCCTGATAATGTCTTTCACTAATTGCGTGCGGATTTTCCAGAGCCCAAACATGGTTGTTATGAAAGTTTGTGATAGCATTTCGGGAGAAGTTTGCCTCGTCCGTGAAGAGTACACATCTTAAAAATTGAGAATTTCCAGCCAATTTTTTTGAAAACCACTGACACATAGTGATGCGTTGGAGAAAGTTTCGTGGCAAAAGCGCTTGTACCCTTTGAATATGGCATGGATAAAATTGTTGTTCGTGGATAATTCTCCAAACTGTGGACTGAGTAGAATTGAGAGCTTCAGCAATTATTCTTGTACTTGTTTCTGGATTCTCCTCGAGAGCGTTCAAAACAGCTTCTTCCAATTCTGGGGTTCGGACTGCTCGTGGTCTTCCAATAATATCAGCTGCCCTCTTAAAGCTACCTGTTTTTACCCAACGACGGTGGAGACTGGTGAATGTTGGAGCTGAAGGCAGTACTCGATTAGGAAATCGCTCCTGGTGAATACGTCTTGCTTCGCGCGCATTGCCATCCGCAAGGCCATAAAGGAAATGCATATCGGCTAAATGAGCATTATTGTTTAAATAATCCATTTTTTCAAAATTAGTGTTTTTAAACTTAAACAAACTTCAACAAAACAACAAAACGTTTAACTGTCACATAATATGTAATTACCCAAACTACTTACTCAAACGTCAAATTCATTTCCTAAGCATTCTTGTGAAAAATGCAAAATAATGGTAATAACTTCAACACGCATCGATTATCAAATAATCGACTTTAAATTTTCAAGTCCAAATATCTTATAGCGACTTGTAACAGGGGTAGCTTTTTTACGTAGATATGATAGAGAAATTGATTTTTTTACTGAAAAATGTGCTAGAAGTACGCTCAAAAAAGTTATGAATCTTCAAAAAAGAAAAAGACGTGTAGGTGGCGCCCCCTCCCCCTCCCAATACTAATTTTCGTTTAATTAAGGTCAGTATTTCGAAAGTTATCAAAAAAAACGAAAATTAAAATAAAACTTTAACACCCTGTATCTTGGAAAAGAAGCGTTTCCGGACATATATTTATTTGGACAAGTCATATTAGAATATTGCCTCACAATAATCACCTCCTGAAGTTTGTCAAGGTTCTTTTGAATCACCCGGTATATTTTTATTTCTACAAAGACATGTGATTCGAATTTTTTATTAAGAATGAATTGAAACAATACCCTTTACACCAAAGCACAGTAACTATTTTGGTGACCAAGTAAAAGCACTTTATTTCATATTATTATTATTGAAAAGAGTTGGTCCCAATGCTAAAAGGGGAGAACGCTACTGCTATGTGCCGGCTACTCATACATTCCGAAACTAATTTTTCGAAAACAGTTAAAAAAAAATTTCAGAGCCTCGTTGCTCATACCTGCTATTTCCAACTCATTTACAAGTTGTTGTAATTATGATATTTTATGCCTTCTTTGTGGGATTATTGAAATTAGAAGTGGAGAAAAACCAACGAAGGCTATTATCAGCGGTATAGCTAATTTTATATTTAGTACCTGGACGAAAATAAATCTGAAGAAAGTCATATATATTATTGTAATGATCAGTGTCATGTCTGCAGTGAAGACAGGAATGCAATTTACTTTCTACCAACGGAATAAATTTTCAATAAGAAATAGCTGAGAAAATGTGAATTACATAAAAGATCCAGGAGACGAACCGCTGTAACTTTTGAACCATTAAGAATGATAATTACAGACAGATATTTGTTAGTTTAAGATCCAAAATTAAACGTGATATCAGGAAGGCACACTTAGAGTATGTTGAATCTATGGAAGGTTGTATAAAAGAAGATCCCTCACAATTTTGGAAATATGTGAAATCTGTAAAAAAAACTCTGACACTGTGAGTGGCGCAATGATCTACAACGGCACTTCCACTACAGATAATACCGAAACAGCGAATGCATTCGCAGATTATTTCAAAAGTGTATATTCTCTTGACGAGGCTAAATATGACACGGGTAATTTAGAGATCAATCGAAATATCACGAATAATTTTCGAATAGAAGCCATATCTGATGAAGAAATATTGGATGCCATAAAACGTTTGAAACCCAAAAAGTCACTAGGACCAGATAATATTCCGGCTTTCATAATGAAAGGATGTGCTGAATTTTTCCTAAAGTCCCTAAAAATTGTATTCAACCTTATAATCAATACCAAGTTATATCCAGAGTTATGGAAACTAAGCAAAGTCTCCCCCATATTGAAAAATGGTGATAAAAATTAAATAACGAATTACAGACCTATTGCGTTAATTTGTGTACCCAGCAAGGTATTTGAGTCAATTTTATATCTGAAAATGGTAAAATTCCTCGGGCCTAATTTATCGAATAATCAACATGGCTTCACATTAAAAAAATCGACAGTTATCAACCTTATTCAATTTTCTCAAAGTGCAAATGAAGTGGTTGACCTTGCTGGACAACTAGATGTTATATATACAGACTTTTCAAATGCATTCGACAAGGTCGACCACGACATTTTGCTCAATAATTTCTGTAAACTAGGATTTTCAATTGAACTTTTAGAACTATGCGTGTCTTATTTGAAGGGTCGCAAACAATATGTGGTATTCAAGGGGGGTTGTTCGGAAAAATTTATTACTCGCTCAGGTGTACCCCAGGGCTCCAACTTGGGTCCATTTTTCTTTTTATGCTTGATAAACACATTGCCAAACTGTATAAGGTCATCAGAATGCTTGATTTTCGCAGATGATTTTAAGTTATATAGAAAGATTAATCAAATCGATGATTGTTATAGTCTACAAGAAGATCTGGAAGCAGTAGCAACCTGGTCAGAAAATAACAGACTACCTCTAAATATAGAAAAATGTTTTTCAGTGTCTTTTTCAAGGAAAAAAAATATTCAATTCGAATATACTATAAACAATAATATTCTTGCTGATAAAAATGTTGTGAAAGACCTAGGTGTTTACTTTGATAGAGAACTCAATTTCAATCATCATGTGAATACAATAATCAATAGAGGGTATAAGATATTAGGATTCGTAATTAGGAACTCCTGTAGATTCACGGATATAAAAACATTGATAATGGTATACAACACTTACGTCAGGAGCATTCTGGAATACGCCTCTATCGTCTGGTCACCGTACTACGAAAAATACAAAAATGAACTTGAAAAGATTCCAAAAAACTCCTTAGATATCTCTACTTTAAAAAACAGGAACTTACTGCTTTGATATACCTTACGTCACTCTTTTGAGAGAATTAATCTCATCAAACTTGAGCACAGGCGAGAAATTGCTTCTGCACTATTTATGTACAAATTACTCAATAATGAAATCAATTCCACGTATTTCTTAGGAAAATTAATTTACTGGCAATCTAATTATAATCACAGAACCACATCTCTATTCGTTCTCCCTAAAGCTTACACTAATCTTGGCAAAAATGCACCTCTCTATAGACTGTGCAAAGTTACAAATGATTTAGATCCCACCATAGTATCCAAAAATCCTTCTGTTTTCAGAAATGAAATCTTTTTACGTTATCACAGATCGTTAACGTGAAAATGATATTGAGCATATTCAAGATTACATATAAATCAAACCAATCGAAACGAAAACATGCATATCAAGGTAAAAACGCCCCTCTCAAACTAATGAAAAAAAAATAAATTTCATTTTTTTTCTTCTCCTTCAGTTGATAACTATATATAATGTGTATGGGTATATATGTATATATATATATATATATATATATATATATATATATAAATAGACATTCTTCATTTGTCAATCACATATTAGAAAATTGTATAATGATAATATTCACTCTCAGAAACTGCTAATATAATGGAATAATTTTGTATATTATTATATTGTTATTAGGTTTTGTAGCTCACTTAATTCATTAATAGTTGAAATTGTAATCAATTAATGGAATGTATTTTCTGTAGATTACATATAAATAAAATAAAAGAAATAAATTAAAGATACAGTTAACAACTCTCGAAATGATTTTATAGAGAATTAGTTGATCTCTTAAATAAACCTCTCACCAAGTAGGTATGGTTTCCTGTTTATATGCATTTGTTTATAAAAAAATCCGTCATCTACTTCTTACAGTGCTTATATCTTTTAAACTATGAAAGTTAGCCCTTTTGTACTTCAAGACAATTTCGTAGGCTAGTATTTGAATCATTGAATAAATGTTGGTTTCAGTTATTAACATTAGTTGTTTATGAAATACACGGATTTATTTATATAATGTCAACTTCATCATGTATTCTAGCATTGTTTAATCACGTATTCGTTAATAAATACTCAATATATAAAAAAAAATGTAAAATCATTTATTACCTGTTTTTTCAACTATTTTTATAAAAAAAAAATATTTGAAAAAAAATCGACACTGTTGCATATAGGTAGTTGTTTTCGTAATTTTCAGTAGTTTCAGAAAAAAAATATAATGAGATTCGGAACTTGTTTATAACAAATTGGTAACTTAATGAACAATTAAATTTTTTATATTTTTTTAATTTTTTATTATTCTATTGAGAAATGCCACTCATGATTTTTGAAGGACACAAAATTGTTAACTAATCATTTGAATAATTGAAATATAATTTTTTTTTATAAAAATAAGAAAAAAACATTTCTTAAAAAATTATATTTAAAATAATTATATGTAAAATAATATTTTCTAGACAACAAAATGGCGAAACAAATCAAAAATATTAAACCAATCAATTTTTTTATAAACAATTTATAAACAAATGTCCTAAATATTTTTTTTTCGAATGAAATTAAATGCAATGCAAAAACAGCAATAGCAAAACATTAGGATTGAAAAAAAAGTTTTAACAAGTTTTTTTTTTTAATTTTTTTTTACTTTTTGTTAATTATAATAAACAAAAATAAACAAAATAAACAACTTTTATAACGTGATCTTGTTATTTTTTTTCCAACGTCACCTTATTCTTTGAATTGTTAAAAACACACCATAATTTAATAAATTTTCTAAATTGATATTTAATACTATAAAAAAATATTTTGTACTCTCTTTAGAGAGCCCTATTTTCAGCGTTGAATTGAAATTATGAATAATGGGGATAGAGTTCCGGAACTCCAGATTTTTTAATTGAAAATTTCCTCTTCTTTCAAAATATTTTTTCTTATTTTCGCTATCGCTTATAGTTTTTGAGTTATTTCCAAAAAACTGAACCCTTTTTTTTGTTATTGTTTTTTGTTAATAACAGTTTCGTCAGCAGAAATAATCAAAAAAAGTCTTTCTCAGAATTGCAACCCAAATCGAATGAGGTATTGCTCATATTTTTCGCAGGAAACTCATTTCTCGACTACCCTATATTGTGTGTCAATCAAGATTTAACAATTTCATACATACCTTCATCTGTATTCTTCTAAAGTAGCTGAACATTTTGCAAAATGTTCGTATGAATATTTCTCTAAAGTACTTTTTAGACTCGACCAACTAGATTGTCCACAAGAAATATAAATTTGTCAAATGCAAGACATTGAATAATACCACTTTTCTTATAGAGAGTATATCAACATGATTGCATAATTCGGTCCGAATATATTGATTGAGTTGAATGGTAATGACCCTGTAATTTTTTTATGAATAAAACATGTTTTTCTAAGAATTGCGTCTTACCACCACCCATCCATTAGAACTTATTTCCAGTCATAAATAAATATGTTAACGATTCATGAAATCGATTGAAGAATAGCATAATGTCATAATTTAGCTAATACCGTGATATTACGCCATGCTACTGTTGGTATTTCATAGAAGAACTACAATTCACTTGACGAACAAATCGAGCAATTTGCCGAAATAAGCCTGAAATATTCATCCAAACTTCCTCAATTACCTTTTGTGAACGATTCTATTATACACATCGAAATTAATTTTCTGCATATGACGGGGCACAAAGGTATATTTACACCGTATATAATTTTAAAAAGTTCGAACGCATGAATAGAATGATTGTATGTAATAAAGCAATAGCTTCTTCAAAATGAAACCGGAGTCACAATGGAAACCAAATTACAGAGATTGGGTTCATTAATGTTTGAAACATATTTTCAGTTTCTCGGAATATGCCCATGCGTACACACTAGAAAAAAGCTCAAAATCAATTATTGACACTTTCACTAAGAAATATTATAAACTAATGGAAAAATAATATTAGCTCAGAAACCTCCACTTTTAGGCACATGGAATGTTATGACTTTTAGGTTGAGTATCGATGAGCCGAACTCATGTCAAACGCTCATTTGTCCATTCACTTGTCTCGAGAAAATGTGAAGGAATATATGACCACATACCATCGTAACTACGCCACTGGTTTACGAAAATAAAAAATCATAACTTCAAATTAGCACGTTGATAAACCTTGATTAGTGTACCAAGTCTCAGATTTTTGCCTTCAGGAATTTTGGAGAAAACAAATAAAATCTTAATTTTTTTCGTACGTTCGACACTCTGCATCTCAGAGGGGATGCATTTCAGGACATACCTTGATAGCAACTTTTTTTTCACCTCGAAATGAGTTGAGGAATCTGTAGTCGGAGTTTGTCGGTCTTATTCTGACTCACCCTGTATATATACAAACTCTTTGTTTTTCAAATGAATAAAACATAGGTATAAAGATTAATTAAAAAATACAAAAACCAAGTGGAATATAAAATAATTTCAAGATGGAAATCTTGATTGAAGTCCGGGCCTTGAAGTGATGGCGCATTTGATGTTTCAGTTGGAGGAAAACCCGAAAAAACCCATAAAAATTTAGATCATCAACTTTCTCATAGAAAAGGACACATGCTCCCTGGGAGAGAATCGTTCTTAGAAAGGTGCCAAGAATTAGAATAAGGGTGTTTGCAATATGCAGCATAGTGTCCGTTGGAAAAATCTATGGAATCAAATTTGCAAGTATACATATTGTTCGTACGGTTTTTCACACCGCAAGTGGTCCCCACGCATTTTCTCAAACTACGAAATACAATTACTACTACTGCACTATACACTGCCTTCGCAGATGATGATAAATTGAACACTACAGGAGTTATTGATCAACACACTTTATATTCAAACCAAAACTTACAATCAAGAAGAACAAGGATAAATACAATACAAACAACTGAATAATTCATATATACAGTGCTTCTCAAAAGTCCCCTCCCCCCTATTATTTTTGGAACGATTATACATAAACAAGTGAAATTTGGAAACTGAATATTAAAGGTTGTAAACTTCCCTACTAGTGATGATAGATGACGAAATCGTCAAAGATGAAGTCACAAGGCCATTGTGACCAATAAATTCAGATGGAACCCTACGGCAAGCGACACCTCTTTTAAAAGGTATCCAAAAAAACCTATTCAATGATACTAATTTTGTTTGTGTTTATGGCAGTTTTAATGGCTCATTAGTAAACATTTAAATTCAAATTCCATTCAGTATGATATTAATTACAGATTTAAGAATCAGTATCTACTCAAAGAAATTGCTTGAAGTGACCTCCATTTTCTTCCTAACAGTGAAATATCCTATTCATCCGGATTATCTTCCAAAATTTCAAGGATTAACGGTTCTATTGCGTTTTGCAACAGCTCCAGATAAACCTCACCAGTTAAATTAGTATTTAAAAAAAGAGGCCCAACGATGTGGTTTCCCAGGATACCTGCCCAAACATTCACCTTCTGGGGAAATTGGGTATGTGTTTCACGAAACAGGTGAGGATTTGCGTCACTTCAATACCTCACATTCTGTGTATTTACATTTCCATTTAGATAGAAAGTACTTTCGTCACTAAAACAAATTGTTTTGACATAGTCTGGCTGTAGGTTAATTTTAGTTTCCATATTTTCACAAAATTCTAGTCTTCGGTCTGGGTCGTCGTCTGAGAGTTGATGAACCATTTTTAATTTGTATGGATGAAATTTGTTTTTTTTTTCAACACCCTGTGTACTGTACTTCGACTGACTCCACAGGTAGATGCAACGTGAGTTGTTGAAGAAGTAGGATTAACTATTACTTCTGCCAGTATATCAATTTTGTTCTCATCAGAAATTTGTGGTCTGCCAGATCGTTTCGCATCATTAATACTACCCGTTGTTTCAAACTTACGAAGAAGCTCCCTTGAATAAGTCCCCAAAACGGGGCGATCGGGAAACCTCTCATTAAAAATGCGTTCTGCTGCATGAATTTTTTGTCCAGTTTCACCAAGAATTAGGATCGCTGGTACTTTATCACCTAAACCACGTACCATTTCGCTTCTTGAAGTACTTAAACGCTTGGCTCACAACAGTTTAACAAATTATTGAAATGTACAAAAATATTGAAAGTACCAAAAGCTGCTAGAACAGTTAAACGTTAGATCAACAATACACAAATTATTAAATGAACAAAAAACTTGGACAATTACAAAAACGTCGAATTAGGGAGACTAACAAAAACGTCAGCTTATTTGACAACTATCCAGAGGTGGAGCTTGAATTTGGAATTTTAGTATTAACTGATTTAATTCATCACAGCTTTGCGTTTTTCAAAAGCAAGTTGCCAAAACTGCCATAAACACAAACAAAATTAGTTTCATTGAATAGGTTTTTTCGATACCTTTTAAAAAAGGTGGCGCTTGCAGTAGGGTTCCATTTAAAATTATTGGTCACAATGGCCTTGTGACGTCATCTTTGACGATTTCGTCATCTATCATCACTAGTAGGGAAGTTTACAACCTTTAATATTCAGTTTCCAAATTTCACTTGTTTATGTATAATCGTTCCAAAAATAATAGGGGGAAGGGGACTTTTGAGAAGCACTGTATATATGAATTATTCAGTTGTTTGTATTGTATTTATCCTTGTTCTTCTTGATTGTAAGTTTTGGTTTGAACATAAAGTGTGTTGATCAATAACTCCTGTAGTGTTCAATTTATCATCATCTGCGGAGGCAGTGTATAGTGCAGTAGTAGTAATTGTATTTCGTAGTTTGAGAAAATGCGTGGGGACCACTTGCGGTGTGAAAAACCGTACGAACAATACGTATACTTGCAAATTTGATTCCATAGATTTTCACTCATTTCCGAAAGGTAATTACTGATACCATTGTTTAGAGAGAATCTTCTTTCCCTCTGAACAATGCTCATATACCATGTGAAAGGGTCTTACTGGTCTTCTTCCATATTGTTTTTCGAGACCTTAGCAATACGTTCTACAAAAATTGATTCATTTGATGTATTTATTTCTTCTCTGTTCGGCGCATTCAGCCAAGATATAGATCCATTCTACTCTTCGAAATTTGAAAATTTCTTCTATAAAGTTGGCTATCACATCACACATCAGACGTAATCAAAATGGAGGTTTCACCGTAACCATGTCAGAATATATATACAGTGCTCGTCTAAAGTCCGTTCCCCCCTACTAATTTTTGAACCACCTGATATATCGCAACGAAATTTGTAGGGCTCAAATAGGAGATAGAAACCTAATTTTTCATGAAAAAATCACAGCTGAGAGTTTTGAAATGGCGGCTGAGCGCCATCTTCAATATTCTTTTTAAATAATTTTAAATAACAACCCGTATATTATTCCATTCTTGAAATCTGCTCATAATTCTCAACAGTTATCTCCAATACACTTTACCACTAAATTCAATTGTTTTCGAAATATTAACGTTTGAAAAGTGACATTTTGGTCATTTCAAACCCAACCAAAAACACTAATGTTGCTTTCAATCAAGTTTGCATTGGAAAAAATCGTTGTCGTGGTAACATCTTGTTTACTGTCAAACTGAACTGCTAACTGTCAAATAGTCATGGCTCGTAGTTTAGACGATAAATTAGAAGCAGTTTTGATATTTGGAGAGGCGGGAAGAAATCATCATCTAGCAGTCCGTATGTTTAATGACAGATTTCCAGCAACTGGTATGCTGAAAGATGCTCCAAGATCAGGAAGACCGCCTCTTTCAGAAGAGAATAAGGTAGAAATTGTTGCTGTAATGGTAATCAATCCGACTCAGTCGACGTCTGCAGTTGCTGAATCCAGTGGAGTAAGTTCAAAAAGTTTCATACCTATAAGATGAAAATCCTGTATCTCTCACGGAGGATAATCCAGACCAGAGGGTTGAATTTTGTGAGTGGTCAACAAGAACAATTGAAGGAGAACGGGGCTTCCTAAAACGTGTATGTTTCGCAGACGAATGCACGTTTTTTCTTAATGGAAAAGTCAACAAACAGAATGTACGATACTGGAGCGATACTAATCCGCAAATTTTTAGAGAGGGACCAGTTTCCTAAAAAGGTGAATGTTTGGGCGGGGATTTTGGGCAATCGCGTTGTTGGACCGATTTTCATCAAAGGCAATCTTACAGGAGTTCTTTGCAGAAATATTTTAGAAACGGATATTGAACCTCAAATAAGACAAAATGTATTAAACAATCAGGAAGAGTTTGAAAATCGTGAAGTCATATGTCAGCAGGATGGGGCACCTCCCCATTTCTATCGCATGGCTAGAGACTTCCTCGATACAAACTTTCCTGGACGATGGATAGGTCGCAGGGGAAGTACAGAATGGCCATCAAGATTTCCGGATCATACACCTCTAGATTTTTTCCTTTGGGAATATCTGAAGTCAAAAATCTACGCCACTGAATGCCAAACAATAGAATAGTTGGAATGCAGAATAATAGATACATGTGAAGAAATAGATGAACAGACCTTCATCAACGTGAGAGAAACTATTTATAATAGGGCACTTTATTGTCAAGATTTAGGAGGGGGCCACATTGAACACTTGATGAAATGATTGTTGGGGTTAAATAAAAGTGTTATTCAAAAATAAATTATAATGTTTTAAATAACTAATTTGTTTTGATTGTGAATTTACAAAACACATTCGTAGGCTTCGAGATTTTCCGGTAAGCGGTACTTTTTATCGTCAAGGTAGTTCCCCCACTAGACAGTTGAATTAGGAAATTATTTTCGACGGAATCAAAAAATTTCAAACGACTTTTCGATTTGAAACGCAAAACAAATTTTTTTTGAAGGGGGGCAGTCCCCCCCTTATCCCAATCGACTCTAGAAAATGTGTTCGTTATAAAAAGAATTGATGTTCCCAAAAAGCGCAGCAAAAAAATATTCAGACCCGCCCCCCCCCTCTCCCCCCTCACTAGAAATCATACGTCATGGGAAAAAACTTTTTTCGATAAAACTTCAATGGACTTTTTTGTAGTACTCTTTTTGGACTTTTTTTTGGGGGATGGGGGGGGGTATCGTTAAAATCGATGGGGTCAACTAGGAGATGGAGTTTTTTTTTCGCGTGGACTATTTTGAATAACGAGAGTAGTTTTGATTATGTCTGTCAAACTAGATGGTCAATAACTTTGATTTTTTTTTCACAATATCTGTGATATCCTGCTCTAGGTCCTCCTCGTTTTTCATAAACTCCTTAATTTTAGTACTAATGGTAGAATTAATAATGTGCGCTTCCCCGTGGACTATTTTGAATAACGAGAGTACTTTTGATTATATCTGTCAAACTAGATGGTCAATCACTTTGATTTTTTTTCACAATATCTGTGTTATCCTGCTCTAGCTCCTCCTTGTTTTTCATAAACTTCTTAATTTTAGTACTAACGGTAGAATTAATAATGTGCTGTTTGCCTATGCATGGTCCATATGTTACGTGTTAATTGAGTCAACTTCAATTATATATATCTCGGGTTCGAGATGGTGAAACTTGTTAAAATTTTATAGAGGTGTTGTTCTAATGTTGACCAATACGTACGCCATATTTCAATAATTTCCTAATTCAACTGTCTCGTGGCGGAACTACCTTAATAAACTCTCTTTACGCCTCTTATCAGTCGAATTCATTAAGAGATTTAACTACAAATTAATAATAACGTTTAGTTAGCGAAATGGCTTATCGGACGTGACCAAAATCCATACTTCATTTTAAACCGGAATGTCACTTTTCAAACGTTATTATTTCGAAAACAATTGAATTTAGGAGTAAAGTCTATCAAAGAAAACTGTTGAGAATTATGAGCAGATTTCAAAAATGCCATGATATACGGGGTGTTCTATTTAAAAATGTTATTGAAGATGGCGCTCAGCCGCCATTTTAAAACTTTTAGCTGTGATTTTTTCATGAAAAAGTAGGTTTTTATCTCCTATTTAAGCCCTCCAAATTTCGTTGCGATATACCAGGTTGTTCAAAAATTAGTAGGCGATGAACGGACTGTATTATAATAACCCTGGTCAAAATTCAAAAATTCAAGATTCCAATATGGTGGACAAGTTTTGTGATTGTGGTCCGGATTGATTCAAAATTGGTATGTGAGGGTTTTTGGGGTCTGAGATTATGAATTTTAGGCAAAATTTATGAATTCGAAGTGGCGGCGGTAAAATTTGTATGTGGGGGTTTTCGGAGTCGAAGATTATGAATTTTCTGTCAAAATTTATGAAATTGAAATTGCGGCTCAGAATTTTTGTTAGAGAAATAAACAAAATGGCGCTCCAAGATGGCGGACAAGATCTAGGTGTATGGTACGATTCGATCCAAAATTGGTAAGAGGGGGTTTTCAGGGTCGAAGATTATGAATTTTTCTTTAAAATTCATAAAATTAAAATGGCGGCTCGAAGATGGCCGATTATCTCTGTGTTTATGGCCGATTCTATTCAAAATTGGTATGTGGGGTTTTCGGGGTTGAAGATTATGATTTTTCATCAAAATTCACAAATTCAAGATGGCGGACGAGTTTTGTAATTATGGCCCGATTCGATTCAAAATTGGTATGTCGGGGTTTTTGGGGTCGGAGATTATGAATTTAGTCGAAGATTATTGATTTTAAGTAAAAATTCCTAAATTGGAGATGGCGACTCCAAGATGGCGGATGAGTTAATCTTTAGATGGTCTCCTCATTGAAGGACTAGATAGATCAGAACTTACAGAAAAAAAGGCCTCATAATAACGATGCTTCAACAAAAATTCATAGATTAAGGCATACTTGAGTACTGAAAAGCACAAAGTAAAATAATTAATGAAAACTCTTTTTAAAAACAAGCTTTTATTCAAATGCACTAAAAAGTTAAAAATAATTGCTTAGGATGTGTGAAGTCGGTTATTCCGTGAGTTATAGAACCGAAAGCTTGTCGCTTTTGTATTCGAACTGAAAACTTTGCGCGACAAGCTTTTGAATCAATATCTCACGGAATAAGACGTAGGTTAGGTATTCCCAAGCAAGTATTTTAAACTTTCAAGTGCATTAGAATAAGAGCTTGTCTATGAAAAGGTTTTTTATTGATTATTTCATCAGAATTATATTGAAATAACTGATATCAAGCACCCCACGCTTTTGTACATAAAAGAAAAAAATGGTCAATCTTTCTTCTTATTATTTTCAACAATTCAGACATTGCCATATATGCGTGTTTTTTTTAGTTTGTTCAAACTATCATTTTTTCCCAGAGTTTTCAATAATATTTTGTGACTTACGGTATCAAATGCCTTCGCAAGATCTACAAAAATAGCAAGCGAGGTTTACTTTCAGCTAGAGCAACAATGAATAAGTGATTGACGTCGCTAAATTGTACATACATTTTTTGCGGTATGCATACACATACCGTGCACATTTCCGAAGTAGACCAGTGCTGAAGCCTTTGAAAATGGTAAAAAGTGAAAAAAAATAATAGTAGGATAAAACTCATTGGAGAAGGAAGAGAATATAATAAAAATGAAAGGGAAAATGATTTACGGGCGATCTGAGGTCGGGAAGTGGAAGGGGGTGAGTTTTTAAGGGTAAAAAACGGTTTATCTCGATTTCCGGCAAAACTACAAGTCCTATGGAAAAAGCTTCGGAAGCAAAGTTGTAGGTGATAAAAAGATCTAAAACTTTTGTATCAACGTTTTTTTCACATAACCCCAAAATTTATGTGAAAAATTCAAATAACCAAGTTTTGTTTTTTTATTTTTATTTTCTACAACAATTTTTTTCCACGAAATTTGGTGAAAATCTCTTTTTTTATGTTCCAAACACACTGTAATTTTTTTGATTTGAAATATTAATTTTTTCACCTTATTTTGACTTAATATCGAAAAAGCACCATAATTTTCAATCGAAAATTCTCCCGTCAAAATATCAGCTTTTATAAAAAAAGTTGGTGGGCTTTTTTTTCGTTGAAATCTCTACTTTCTGATGGTATGAAAAAAAAGAACATTACTATGACAGAAAATGCAAATAAACGAAAAAAACTCGAATCCGATTTTAACAAGACATCGACAATATTTTGAGAAAGTTGTAGAATCTTCTTTGAGTTATATGCGGAGATGCCTATTTATTGCCATTTTAAGATAACTTATATACCTGAGTGACCTACGGAAAATTTTAGCCCATCAAAAGGTATTTCATAGAGAAGTGGGGAAGGGGCTAGGAGAGTCTGGGCCTTACTACCTGTTATTTCTTTGCATTTGCAGAACATTTACCATAGCAATTTATTTTTTTTGCACCATCAGGAACTAGAGATTTCAACAAACAAAAAGCTCACCGTTTTTTTTTAAAACCTGATATTTTGACGGGAGAATTCCTGATTGAAGTTAGGGTGCTTTTTCGATATTAAGTCAAAATAAGGTGGAAAAATAAATATTTCAAATAAAAAAAATTACAGTGTGTTTGGGACATAAAAAAGTAAGTTTTCACCAAATTTCGTGATTTTTTTTTTTGTAAAAGGTAAAAATAAAAAACCAAAAACTTGGTTATTTGAATTTTTCACATAAATTTTGACATTATGTGTAAAAAGTGTCGATACCAAAGTTGTGGATCTTTTTATTACCTACAACTTTGCCCCACAATGTTTTTCCATAGAACTTGTAGTTTTGCCGGAAATCGAGATAAACCGTTTTTTACCCTTAAAAACTCACCCCCTCAGATCGCCCGTAAATTATTTTTCCTTTCATTTTTGTTATATTCTCTTCCTTTTCCAATGAGTTCCATTCTACTATAATTTTTTTTGGTTTCAAAAATTATCGACCCTGGTCTAAAGATCAGTGACTCAAAGCCTTCGCAGAAACCTACTGGTAATTGTTGTAACGAACAATCTCCGACAAGTTCTTGAATTTTACGAGTTTCGTCTGTTGCATTCATGGATGGAAACCAAAATGAATATCTGCAACTCAGAAGCCTGTCGAATGCGTTCAATTTCGAAAAAACAATGGACATATTGTCGGCTCTTCACTTATCCAGCAAAAGTTGATGAGGTGCGCCTGAGGTGAAGTGAGTTATTGGCTGGCGAGGTCGTTTCAGAGGCGTGCCGCAGCAGGGATGAATAATAATAATTCATTCAACATAATACAATGTGGGTAAATATCAACGACAACAGAAAACGAATAAATTAGGAAATCCACAGAAGGAATGTTTTCTTGTATGTGGTTGGGTCCAAATTCAATGAAAGTTATTTGAAAGTTAGTCCCACTAGATACGTGAATTATCTTAAAAATATTCATCCGCATATTTCTATGTGAACATAAAAGCAACCAGTGTGGATAATAATAACTGAAAATGGTAATAATCAGTCTATTTTATACAGGGTTATTTATTGGGAAATGCGCATACAGTGAGGGTAGATGGAGGACACCGAGGTGGTTCTAAATCTCTTATCTCTTATATATACATATATATATATATATATATATATATATATATATATATATATATATATATATATATATATATATTGTTATGTTATGTTATGCCAGTTGTAAATTTTAAAAGACAAAAAAGCCACAAAAAGAATAAATAATAAATAATTACCAATTTCAAGAGTTTGCTTGTAAATAACTTTTAAAATTCAATGTATTTTATGAGCCTAGGTATGATATGGATGGATAAAAATGTCAAAGTACTATAAAACAGTCAATTATATACACTATCAAAATTATCATAACTCATAATTGCTCAAAAGACAACTAAAAGTCAAGATTTACAAAATTATCATGAATAAAAAGTAATCAACACATTTATAAACTTGAAACACTCTGTACATGAAATTGTAGCAAACTAAAAGTTAGCCAATGAGAGAACAGCAAACGTCTTTATGAAAGATAGCCAATCAGAGAAGAGATGATCAGATGTAAAGTTGGAAATTGTGAGAGAATGGCAAAGAGAAGGTATCATAAGCAATTATCATTCAAACTTGTAAATAATGATAAGAATGGGAATTTAATTGTGTGTATAAATTGTGCAACATTAATATAAACAGTGCAAAGTGACAATTTGGTTCGCGAATTCGAAATTTCAAATGGAACAACAACAATGGCAATATGTTGCGAAGCGACGAAAAAACAAAGCTTCGAGGAGATCGAAAATATTTTACAAAGCGGAAGCATGCACAAAATTTCTCATAAAGAAAAATGGAATAATTCCATCATTTGCTTAACAGAACAAGATTACCTTGATGATATCGTATATCCACGATTCCAAAAGCTGAGTCCCGAATCGATACATTCCTGACACATGGTTTTGCAGTTCCAACGGAGGCTGGAGTGAGGATACTTCCTGTTTTTATGGTATAGTTGTGAACACCAACAGTTCCAACCAGGTATAAAACCTTTAATAGTGCTTTCCCGGTCCTGAACTATTTCACAAACAACATTTTCACATTCGATGAACTATGTCATTTTTTATGAACAATAACAGAAAATTACTCTCACAGAAAAAGTGAGGTTCTGTTTATGTATCCATGATATGCATTTTATGATTATCCGTGAATAATTGTTTGATTCACTCTAGCATAAGTTATTTCTCGTAGGCCAGGTATTTTTAAGTCTTCCTGAATAAAGGAGATAATTGTTTTTGATATTTGGTTTGTTTATTTTCTCACAATGATGAACTAACATAACTAAGATCCTTCAATAAACTGAAGTTAGCCACCAGTGGCCAAATTCCTTTTGAACCGACTATATGAGATAAGGGCGTACCAACTGTTGTTAGCTGTGGCGAAGAAAATAATAATTGTTGGTAGCGTGACGAGAGAACAGTGACGTTCGCTGACAATTATTATTACAGGGTCAGAAATATCTAGTTACATCATATCAAATTTGGCTCTCAAAGAATAGTAAAAAAATTATATTAGCAATTTTCATTCAATAAAAACAATTTACATTTTCAATTTATCAAACCATAACAAGTGTCGCCCAACGCGGTGCAAAAATAATATTCTAAAGCAAAATAAAATAAATAAAAGAATATTATCAATTTTCAATTAACAAAACATAACAATTGGCACCCAAAACGTGGGGCAAAATGAAAACAATTTCTATTTTACAATTATCAAACCATAACAATATATATATATATATATATATATATATATATATATATATATATATATATATATATATATATAAAAATCAATTGCTGTTCGTTAGTCTCGCTTAAACTCAAAAACGGCTTGACCGATTTGAATAATTTCTTTTTTGTTTCATTTTCTCCAATACAGGCGTGGTTTAGAAACAAAAACAAAAATAGGGAAAACTCAAAAGAACACCTGAAAAATAGAAAAATGGACCTATCGTCTAAGTGACGTGCTATACAATATCGTCCAAGTGACGTGCTATAAAATACAACATTTCTTCCGTGCGGTTGTAAAATTTATTACATTTCAAATAGTTTTCAAACGTTGTGGATTTTAATAAAAGTCTTGGTCAAAGTGAATGTATGTACACTTTGCGATGGTTTGTCATTTATTTTGATCTGCTAGTCTCTACAGGATGAGTCAGAATAAGACCGACAAACTCCGACTACAGATTTCTCACCTCATTTTGAGGTGAAAAGTTGCTATGAAGGTATGTCGTGAAATGAGATACAGGGTGTCGAAAGTATGAAAAAAATTTAGATTTAATTGTTTAGATTCACGAATCATTCTCCTAAATGTTAAGGGTAGTCCACCCCTTACTTTTTTTTTATTTTCCAGACAAAATTTTTTGTTTTTATTTTTTTATAATACAGCATTAAAAAATACATACAACCCTACATTTTCACCCTTCTACGATCAATCCCTATTTTTTTGGCAAGATTTTTATTTTTATGTTGTCATGACTTAGAATTAAAAAAATCATATTACTCTTAATTTTCACCCTTCTACGATCAACCCCTATTTTTATTTTTTTTAAAAAGGAAAACGGGATAACGGGAATAACGGGATAAGGGAATGGAACGGAAAACGGGATAATAAAAAACGGATAACGGAAAACGGATAACGGGATAAGGATAAGGAAAATGGGATAACGGGATAAGGAAAGGGATAACAGGAAAACGGAATAAGGGATAAAGGGTAACGGGATAACGGGATAATGGGATAACAGGATTACGGAAATAACGGGATAAGGAAAAAACTGGATAACGGGATGACAGGATAAGGGGATAACGGGAAAACGGGATAACGGGGTAAAGACAAAAAGGGGTAACAGGAAAATGGGATAACGGGATAACGGAAATTTTTTCGGGAAAAACAGTTTAGGGAACATAGAAATTTGGACAGGACAACGTCTGTCGGGTCCGCTAGTAACCTATATTTCCCCATTTTTTCAATTAATCATAACTTATGAACCACCCCATACATTTTTGTAATATTTAGTTGATATGTTCCTTGTCCACAGTGGTGTCGATTAACAAAGTAAAAAAGTCTTATTCCAGGTCCGGCCTTAGAAAAATTAATAAGTAGGTTTCGAGTCGAAAAAACACCCTGTATATCAATTGAAATTTTATTTACAAATTTGGAAGGAGCAGAAAAAAATAAGTAAGATTGAGTGTATTTGGTGTTTCCGCATTTATCTTTTTTACTTTATTAACTTGAGTCAAATCTAGATGTTTCGATAATAGGGTGGCATAAAATTCAAAAAAAATCCCCAAATGGTACTTTTCCAGCTTTAATCCATAAAATCATCAACTATTTCTTATTCTCCTAATTTTTGAATCCCAACTTTATTGAAAAACGAGAGGACATGTCCGTATTTGGGACAAATTATTATTATCAATGACTAACTTTCAAACACCCTGCGTAAATGATTATCATAACATTTGTTCATTCTGCGACATTTAAGAAAAAACTAAAAAGGATGCCCATTCCGAAATAACATAACTTTATTTTGGATAAAAATGACGTTGCAACAATTCTACATACATTTTAAAGGTTGAACATAACAGAAAATCAAAAAAACTTTTTTACAAAAAATTAAACCGACGAAATACGGAACTGAAAAGTAAAAAATAAAATAAACCCTAGTCTCAATAACTAAGCTCCTAAACTAATGTAAGTAACTAATTTTGAGTCGGCGCCAAACAAAAAAGCAAATGAATTAGGAAGGCGTAAAATGATGGCATCGAGTTGCGCGGTGACATTCTGATAATTTATTTGAAGTAATTTAATGATCTTCGTTGATTGTTCGTTTGGCGCCGACTCAAAATTAGTTACTTACATCAGTTTAGGAGCTTAGTTATTGAGACTAAGAAGGTTTATTTTATTTTTTACTTTTCAGTTCCGTATTTCGTCGGTTTAATTTTTTGTTAAAAAGATTTTATTTATAAGAAAATTGTGGCTGAAATCTTCTAATTACTACCTACTTATTTTTTGATCATTTCCAAAATACTTGCTTACCCACCTTACTTCAACTATTACCAGTTAAATAATATGATTATCTACTTCTACTATTTGTTGTAATATAAATAATTTTTGTTGTTCTGGTTAGTTTATTTCATTACTTTGTATGTCATTCCATCCTCTCATAGAATATAATGATTGTGACGGATGTAATAGAACAAAAATAATGACAGTAGCGATCTGTCATTGTCAACTACATATGTGTGGCAATGTTCACAAGTGAAAAATCAATTATCCCCCATTTTTCTACCCGTAAGGGTGAATAATTCCATTCGAAATCCAAATATGATCAACTTTGAGTTATACCCTATCTATTAAAAAAAAACATCCAAATCGAAGGACCCAGTACAAAGTTATGCCTGATAGAATCGGTTAACGGACCAGAACCCAGAGGGTGCGTGATCAATATCCTTCATTTTGCTACCCTTAGGGGTGAATTCCATCCTTTATATTCGAATGGGACCAACTTCCAAGTACACCCTATCCACTGAAAGAAGAATTATCGGAATCGGACGTCTCAGTAAAAAGTTATGCGTGGTCATACATAAAAAAAATATACTCGTCGACTAGAGAACCTCCTCCTTTTTGGTTTCGTCGGTTAAAAAATATAATTTTCTTTATCCGCATCCAATTATTTTATTAGCTAGAGCATGATCATTTCTCGACTCCTCTGATGCATTCTTGATAAACCCATAGAATATAGGTTATTTAGAAGCTCCTCGGTGTCCTCCATCTACCCTTACTGTATGATCATTCCCCAATGAATAACCCTGTATAAGAGAGTTTTTTTTTGTCAATTGTCAATTAGTTCATGAACCAACAAACGAGGGATTTCAGATAGAAAGTCGTGCACAGTATTTTTCAGTTTGAATAATGAGTTGATAGTTTTAATGTCCTGTGGTAAACTATTCATTGCTTTCAGCCCTAGGAATCGAGTATTAGTTTCAAAAATCTCACTTGTATCACCTCTAGTGGTTTCAGGTGAGTTTTATAAATACCCCTCCCGCCCCCCACACAATCTGCCATACAATACGTTACATGACTCTGGACAAGACTGCTATAAAGTGTTTTTTTATATTTTAGTTCGAATACCTATATTTCGGAATAGTCGAAACTTATAGAGAATAAATCTTAATTTTTTCACTTTGTGATCGATGTGGTAATTCCATCTCATATGGGAGTCGATTATGTTCCAAGATATTTTTTAAATGCTACAGATTTAATTTGCATTTGATTTTGGGTTTTGAGCTCACTCACAGAATGGGGAAAGTGTGTTTTTTCCACATTAAGAGATAGTCTTCTGCAGTCAAACCAGTCTTCGATTAATTTCAAATTTATTTCAGCGTTTTGTTTCACCACTGACCAGTTTTCCCCTGTATAAAGTACGGCAGTATCATCGGCAAAACTAACTAACTATATTTCATTAATATAAATTCAGAACAATAGTGGTCCCAAAACTGTTCCTTGTGGCACACCACATTCTATCTGCTCTGGCTGACTTATAACATTTCTTATTTTTCATATAGTTGGATTCAAAGGGAATCTAGGGAGTGAAACAAATTTTTTTTCTCTGACGTTTCGGAATTATTTATTCCCATTTTAAAGCTGAAATGACAATATTCACATATAGATAGAAGTTTTTCCTGCTCATGGATTCAACTAAAAAAACTGTTGAGTAGTTGATACAAACTCTGGTCGATAAAAACACATTCGCACGAATTACACATTAAAAACTTTAAAATTGTATATAAACAAATACAGACACGTTAAAATGAAACAACACACAACCGTGTATGGTCAATATGAAACTGATCATACCACCTGAAATATTCCAGCGCTACATAGATAAAGAAACGGAAAAAACAAAACAAATCTTGTTTTGTACGACGAAAAACAAAAAGGAAAAAAAAACAAATGAATTTTTTGGGTATCATTATTCAGAAATCTGTTTTTCTTTTGAACCTTTCTAGAATATGGGTGCATATTTTTGTCAGGTTCTGGGTATCACTTTTTTGGTTTACGCAATTATCATGGAGATTGATTTGAATCATTTCTCCCAACAATCTTTTTGAATAAGTCATCTCTTTTTCCAACATTTTTACTGAATCGAAATCAAAATTGCACGACGATTCAAAATGATGTGCAGCAAGTGCTGTTTTTTCTTTTTTATTTCTATTCTTTCCATAGCAGTCATATTGGTGTTGATATATTCTGGTTTTTAGGTATTGTTTAGTTTGCCCTATATATTACACATGAATCTGATTTAGCTGGTATCTCATCTTTTTACTGCGTGAATAATTTCCCTGTAGTTTTCAAATTGTGGAAAGCAAACTTGTGAGAATCAGTTGACAAACAAATTATTACCGCTAATATTAATTTTTCTTAGAATTAAACCTAAAAGAATATGGAAAATATTCAAGTATATATGTATAGGTATAGTTATATATTTTTTGCTGTATATCACCTTTGTTTGTAGTCAATATTGATATTTCCATGAAACCTAGTAAGAAAATTATATGAAATCAATTATTTTTATATAATAATTTATCTGATATTATGAATTTTATTTTACTAGGGCACGGGAAAAATAAAAAAAGAATATCCCGCAATACGAACATCCTCTTTATTTTCAATCAATATTGAAGTTTCCCTGAAACCCAGTAAGAAAATTGTATGAAAACAATCAATTTTATATAAAATGTATCTGATATTATATATTTTATTGGGCACAGGTAAAATCAAAAAATATCTCCCGCAATACGAACGTATCCACTTTCATTTTTAGTCAATATTCACATTTCCCTGAAACCTAGTAGGAAAATTGTATGAAATCAATTAATTTTACATAATAGTTTATCTGATGTTATTTATTTTATTTTACTAGGGAACGGGGAAAATCATAAAAAAATCTCCCCCAAAACTCCCATTACACACAGTGGCTCCAAGCCACTTCAAAATTGAAGCAAGATATCTGATTTTTCACCGTTATTTATTATACCTTACATTATGATTGTATATACTTTTTCCTCCTTTATACTTCTTTTTTTTTTCTTCTTATTGCTATGTTTAGTTATGTAAGTTTTGTACCATTTGGAATTTCATGTATTCTGTGGTGTACTACTCGAATGAATAAATAAATAAATAATCTTTTTGGATGTATTAACCCTTAAATAAATAAATAAATAAATATTGAATCATTCATTACCAAAGAGGAAAAAGCTCAGCAGTGACACTGTTGCCTACCAAGCAGAAGGTCATGGGAACGAATCCCGGTCAGGGTAACATTTTTTTTTATCCCATAAAAATAACTTCTCGACCAATTTCGCCAATTGTTTTTTGAATGTTCGTAATACTCCGAATAAAGCTTTTAGAGAAAGAAAGGATTTTTAGAAAAGTTAAAATATCTTTGTCCTGGAAAAGTCTTCAGGAATATATAATATATA
The DNA here is from genome assembly GCA_018342105.1 of Gonioctena quinquepunctata. Classification (NCBI taxonomy): domain Eukaryota; kingdom Metazoa; phylum Arthropoda; class Insecta; order Coleoptera; family Chrysomelidae; genus Gonioctena; species Gonioctena quinquepunctata. The sequence continues at coordinate 463,557 of JAFIRS010000355.1, read as the reverse complement.
ATAAAAAGTCTATCTGTCTGTATGAGTGTCTGTAATCTTCCACGATAACTGCCAGACCGTTCGACCAATCGAGCTGAAATTTGGTATGAAGATACAGTTCCTGCCCCGAATGCGACCATTTGAGGCTGTCATTTGTCAAACGGAAGTTTACTATTGAAAAATGACTGTATCCAGAACAGTCAAAGTTATTCCTCCGACATATGTCAAAAATAAAAAAATGTTAAATTCAAATCTTTGTCATTCAATTATTCAAAATCTATCTGATGGATTCGAACTAAATTTGGCAGGGCGTAACACAACAAAAAAAACAAATTATCTATGAAGTTGGAGCTTTTCACTATTTCCCAGTCTGGTGGTACGAATGTTTAATTTTTCTTCTGGGCGTTACCATCCGAGACGGCCGCTCACCCGGGCTTTGACTAGGACGACCCGCGTTTGGTGCAGGAACGCTCGATTGACTGAGGTCAAATATGGTTCTTGATCAATTGCCCGGTAAATTGACTGTTGAATTGACCGATCAATTGACTTCGTACAGCCCTAAAAATGTTTTATCAATGTTTTATTTCAAAATAACCCCATTTTCCTGAGGCCCGTGCCGGTCAATCAATTTAAACTTTTTTTCTCAGTTCATTTCATACTAGTTAGTAGTTTGAATTTTGAATAAAATAAAACATTTACACCCCAACATTGAATTCGCCCTCTAAAATGAAAAGAACAACCAAATCAACTTCCTAGACATGACATTGACTAGAGTTGACAACAAATTAGATTCCAGTATATACAGAAAACTAACCCAAACTGATCATGTTATTCCATATTTCTCCAAACACCCTCGTCAACATAAAGAGGCTGCTTTCAATTGTTACATTCACCGTTTATTAAATTTTCCACTATCCAAACAAAATTACAAAAAAGAACTCAACATAATAAAACAAATAGCTCACAATAATGAATATAATCCTACAATGATTGACATTAACATTGACAAAATCAAACTCGAACAGATTCAAGAACAAATCTACACCAATATACCAAGGAAAAAAATATATTTCCATTCAGTGCGGAATCACTGACAAACTATACTTGGGTTTTTTCCAAGAAATCAGGACATCATTCGGCGAACATGTGTACACACGATTCAATGAGGGCATCGACAACCAAATCAAATTGGCAAGGCCCTGAAGAAGTTTATACTTAATAAACGAAACGTTGGCTGAAAATTAGAGAATAATTAATGGTCCTAATCCGACAACCTCTCCACCACCTAATATTATAAAGGCGCAATTTCAAGTGAATATTCAACAGTTCGGATCACTGAGAAGTTATACTGGGTTTTTCCAAAAAATCAGGACATCATTCGGCGACCATGTGTACACACGATTCAATGAGGGCATCGACAACCAAATCAAATTGGCAAGGCCCTGAAGAAGTTTATATATAATAAACGAAACGTTGGCTGAAAATTAGAGAATAATTATTGGTCCTAATCCGACAACCTCTCCACCACCTAGTTTAAACAATGTTGTAATAGACCTGGGTTAGGAAATTTTCATTGTTTGTAACATTTTAAATGTGATTCTGAGAACCGGGAACATACATCACATGTGAGAATGTTCACAAGCTTTTACTCAATCAAGATGATTTTTTATTCTCGTGACAGGTAATGAACAATTTTTTATATTTGTACATCATAATTATATCATAAACATTTCAGATAAGCAAAGCTCTTTCGGCCTACGAGCTTTGCTTGAATATACAAAAAATTTACACGAAATACAGAATTTTAATTTTCCATATTAGGTTTTACTTTCAGGTGTAGTTTAGAAAAACAGTCTCCTCTACCTGGTAGAAATTAAAATGAATTGAAATACATTTCCGAAATTTGAGCTTGACCTTTCAAGGGAGATAATAAACGTATCATTATTCATTTTCAATGTAATAAGTTTGTGTATAATCGAAGGTGTTCGCGAGTTTCAGATATTTCATGGCGATCGATAATCCTTTCCGAAAACCTTCTGTATGTGTCTCTGGCGAAACGAATTTTTTACGACGAGACTGCGTAAGAGCGGTGAACGGCGTTTATTGCAGTTTAAGTCATCGAAAGGTTCCTGAGAATGAAATTGCAATGAGGTTTTTGTGGAAGTCGAATCGTCTTAAAAGTCACTAGTGATGTATGGGCGAAGTAATAATTCAAGTTTACGGCCTTTGCCTGTTATACCACTAATTTGTTTTGGAAAATAAAAGCTCGCCCAAGGCGAACACACATTCGCATGTCTTTTTTTTCCTTTGGTGCACCCGACATGCACAAACACATTTCCTTGTGGCGTCGGTCCATCTCTTTATTCTGTTTAGAATATTTTATGACATAACTATCACAGTTCCTAAGAGCCGAAATAGCTCAAAACAATATTTTACTAATAAGTAGTAAAATTTGGTTTGTATGTAGGGGGTGGTAATCTCTGGAACCGATTTGACAAAAATCACTTATAAGAAGCTGAACTATCCCTAAGAAACATATAGACCAAGAGCCAGCAAAAAAAACAAGTATGATTGTCAGTGGTGACGCCGATTCATAAAAATGGAAATAAGACCGATGTTTCTAATATAGGCCTATTACCTTGATCTATCCAAAATTTTGGAGAAGATTATCCAGAGAAGGTTGAATTCATTCCTCGAAAAGTACAACCTAATATCAAAATCACAGTATGGCTTCATAGAAAACATGTCCTCTCAAGATCCCACAAAAATTTTGACACAAAATAAATACCATTGTTTAGATGAGTCCAGACTATCAATTGCTTTCTCCATTGATTTGAGAAAAGCATTCGATACCGTGAACCACTCTATATTACTCAAAACCCTAGAAGATAAGGGGATAAGAGGCATACCACACAACCTTTTCAAATGCTATCTATTAAATAGGCGGCAGAGAGTGAAAATTGATGTCAGCGATGAAAAAACAATTTTATGTGGTGTACCCTAAGGAACGGTGTTTGGACAACTTTTATTTAATATTTACCTCAATAACCTCTTCTTACTGAATACACACTCGAATATTATCAGCTTTGCCGATGACACTGTCATATTCTGCAATGACGACAACTGGTTCAATTTGAAAATAAAGCTGGAGCACGACCTAAACCAAATTGAGAAGTGGTTTGACAATAGATTGTTATCAATAAATTCAGATAAAACGTTCTACTTACCATCCAGTAGCTATGATCTATCCCTACCTGAATATAATATAGCAATATCTGGCAAGACCGTCATTAGACCTGTTAAAAAAATCAAGTACCTTGGCATAATTCTAGATAACCATCTAAGATGGGACCAACATATATTATTTCTTCTGAAAAAACTAAGATGCATTTTGAATAAATATAAAAAATAATCAGCATTCTTAACCATAAACAAAAAATAATGTTATATAAGAGTTTGGTAGAATCCCACTTAAACTACGGAATAATCGGTTGGGGTGGAGTATCTAAAACATATCTGCACTCCCCTGAACTCTTTCAAAAACGATTTTCAAGATGTATCCTGCAAAAGGGACACACACACCTACCCTAGCGATCTTCTCTACTCAGAAACTGCAATATTTGGCTCAAGACAACTTTTCCTCATGAATATTACTGCAGTTCAATATGAATACAAAAACGAATTGATCACATACAGTCATAACTACAGAACCCGCCGCAGAAAAAGTATTGTGATTCCAGTCATGCACAAGTCAGTCGGTTGAAGGAACTATCACTACCTGGGTCCGAAACTTTTTAGCTATCTTTCTGATGTACTAAAATGCGAGTCAAACCCTAGAAAATAAAAAAAAACTTAAACTTTATGTTCGACATGCAGAAATACACGAGATAATCGAAAAATAAATAGAAACATTCCTTTCCCTGTTTTATATATTTTTATAATCAATCTATCTTTTTATGATTCTCCCTGTAGTACTCAGTATCAGGTCCCTAATAATTTTTTTATAGAACCCTTTATCATATATAATTTTAATTAAAAATTATCTAATTTTTCTATGTGTTTGTTATATACCCTGAATCTTTTTTATTATTAATCTTCAGTATAGTATATCTTTTATCTTTTACAAGTATTTATCTTTTATTTAATATATATATATATATATATATATATATATATATATATATATATATATATATATTGCGCCATAATATATATTTATGGTGCGATCTCACTGGATTGCTAAACTAATGAAACTACTGTATTCCTTACACACAAGCAGACATACCCTGCTTCGTAAGTCGAATTCTAATTTATTCACCATAACTTTTATACTATTATCTCTAGAACGATTTGTTATATATGTGTATATATTATCCATGTGCAAGCCCTTTGTGAACAAATTGTTATTCTTATTGATGGATAAATTTATTATTATTATTATTATAATCTGGTTGAATGTATTGCCTATTGATTATGGAAATACATGCATTTGTTCATCAAATCATTTGTTGTTGATTATTTTATGAATTTCATCCCTCTCAATGAGATGTAACGATATAGTTAGGATTTAAATTGTTTCGTTGATTTTAAGTTATCTGATGAATTGTTATAGATTTGTGGTACCAAAAATTTCATACTCCGTTGCATTTCGGCTCCTATTCATGGTGAGGCCGGTATGTGCTGAGTCCAAAGCTCAAGCTTTTGCAGATTCAATGGAAAGGCAATTTAGATTGAACAAACATCCAGACGATGATCTGGATCGGGAACTTTCGCTGGAAGATCAGGTTCGTCGCACTCTTAGAGAACCCAATCATGATGTCATTCGTCCAGCTTCGATGGATGAACTCTAAGCGCATATTAGAGGATTAAATCCTTAAAAAGCACCTGGTTATGACGGTATTACTAATCGTATGATTTGGAATTTCCCGGATAACCAGGTGCAGTCACTTTTGAACATCATTAACAATTCACTGCGTCTGAAAAGATTCCCTCGAAGGTGGAAACATGCCATTACGGTTATGATTTCAAAAAAGGGACAAAACCCGACCTTTCCGCAAAACTATCGACCGATCAGTCTTCTTTGCAGTTCAGCTAAGTTGGCTGAGAAAATCGTTCTGGAAAGGCTTGACGAAGAAGTGGACGAAAGAAATATCCTACCAAATGAGCAGTTCGACTTCCGTCGCGCTCACTTCACCGAGCTTCAGGTTCTGAGGCTGGTGGAAGACACCATCAAATCGCTGAATACTAACAACAGTGCTCACGTCATTCTACTCGATATCAGTAAAGCGTTTGATAGAGTTTGGCATGAGGGCCTACTCTTCAAACTGATTGACTTTCACTTGCCTTTGAGCCTGGTAAAGTGGATCAAGTCGTTCCTCATTGGTAGGGCATTTCAGATCAAGTTCGAAAATTCTCTCTCGGATTCGAAAGAAATTGACGCTGGCGTTCCTCAGGGGGCAGTGCTGTCTCCCTTATTATACGCTCTTTACACGTCTGATATACCCAGAACATGTGAAGATCTTCCTATTCGCTGACGATACGGCTTTACTTTCCTCTTCAGCCAATCATTCGATGGGTGTCGTTTATTTGCAGAATGCATTGAACGACCTCCAGCAGTGGTACCTGGAGTGGGAAATGAAGCTGAATCCTGACAAAACGCAGGCGATTTCGATGGGTCGGAAAAGAAACAACCCGGAGAGGGAGTGTCTATCTCTGGAAGGGAGATAGAATGGTCAGAGCAGGTCAAGTACCTGGGAGTTACGGTGGATCGCCGGCTCACCTGGAGACCACATGTCAAAATTGTCAAGAACAAAATTTCTAAGAAAATCTGCTCGTTGCATGCCCTGATAAACAGGAAAAGCAAACTTTCTCTCAAGAACAAAGTCATGATTTATAAAATGATATTCAGGCCTGTTATTTTGTATGCCTCAGCCGCCTGGGGCCAAACCTGCAGAACTAGCATTCGTGTGCTTGAACGGGCCCAGATGAAGGTTCTGCGGATGATAACGAACGCTCCGTGGTACGTGCGAAACGATCGGATCCTCGAAGACTCAAATCTGCCTTCCATCAGAAGTATCATTAGAGATCGCAATCAGAAAGTATTTGATTGCGCAATAACCCACGAGAACTCCATCGTTAGGGAAGCCACTGATTACAACATAGACGACCCCGCGCGGTTTAACCGTCCCAGGCGCTCTCTGGAGTGATGGGCTACTTACCAATCCATACTGGGTAGTGAAAGCTGCATCCTCTATAGATATATAGATAGACATATTTTTCGAAATTTAGATATCAAAATTCCTTTCTCGGCCATTTTTGAGGAACACCATCATGGCAAGGGCTAGAGACTGGTCTCCAGTCCTTGTTCAGTAAAATTCTAAATTAGTGAACGGCTGTTGCCCACTTATTTGAGTCCAAAGAGTAAGAGCCTTCAGGCTACACTCGTCTCTAGTAATAGTGATAGAAGACCCCGACACGTTGTATTTCGGTACTGTTATTTGTGAAAGAAATTCGCTAAACACACCACACAAAGTGGTGGAGTTGGAAAAAATATGCACAAACTGGGTGGAGACAATCATGTAGAAATAAATTCAGAGAATTAGAAATATTTACTATTGCTAGCATCTTTATCTACGAACTTTGCATACACGTATATAAGAATAGACTCAACTTCGCACCAAATCAGCATCAGTAGTTGACACTTTCTAGAGACCTACTGATACCCAAAACGCACAGAACTACCCTATATAAAAAAAAGCCATCTTCATCTAGGGCCCATACTTTATAATAAGCTCGATGATTCCATCAAATCTGCGCCAAATTTCGATGTTTTTAAATCAAGACTAAAGACTGCCTGGTCGAAAAAAATTGCTACCCTCTCGATGAACTTTACTTGACACATAATACATATTAAGGATCTATTGACGCTTTCCTCGTTATTGTATTTATATAATGTTCTCTACTTTATACTTTTGAACAAGAGAAAATAAATGATGAGGGCCAAGAAGCCTGAAACCGGTATGCGGATTGTTAGGTGAACACGACATAAATTGAACATAATCGAGCTTATCAGAAAGGAACATTTGCATTCAATGTCCATTGATATTATATGGAAGTATGCATGGATTTTCAGGTGAATATCATTCAACGTTCTGCGTGGTATTTGCCAGGAAAGTAGTTGTTCTTCACCTGAGATCTACCATTTTCTGGTTCAATTTTATATTGAATCCTTTATGTGAAGAAAACCGTTTAATTCGATTTTTCTATTCATTCCACTTCACATGGCACTTATCTTATATATGCTAGACGGGCTTGCCACTTCTACTGAGAAGGAATCTTTTATTCAGAAACCTATCGAGGTGGGAGATTTTCGGAGTGTTTCTTTCTGTCACTAGGTACCGCCAGTTAAAGTTTATCTTTTCCGGCGTACCTATAGGTGTTACAAGCTCGATGATGGTTTGTTTACGTTGTGTCTCACTTCAGCCACAGTTCTTTGGACCTTTGGCTGGTTGACTACTCCGTACTGATGAGGGCCAAGGAGCCTGAAACCGGTATGCGGATTGTTAGGTGAACACGACATAAATTGAACATAATCGAGCTTATCAGAAAGAAACATTTGCATTCAATGTCCATTGATATTATATGGAAGTATGCATGGATTTTCAGGTGAATATCATTCAACGTTCTGCGTGGTATTTGCCAGGAAAGTAGTTGTTCTTCAACTGAGATCTACCATTTTCTGGTTCAATTTTATATTGAATCCTTTATGTGAAGAAAACCGTTTAATTCGATTTTTCTAGAAAATAAATTATTATTATTATTATAGTTTGAAAGATGACATGTCTGGTTGATGATAGTTGCAGTAGTGAGCTGAGATGGCTTGGCTAATGGTGATTTACGTTTAGATGAAATCCCAACAAACTAATAAATTGATGAATTTTAATCGTCTCATTAAGGTTTACAGATAAAAATCATATCTGCTTGACCTACCCTGTACTGATGAGGGACAAATATTCTGAAACTCGTCTACAGGTGGTATTTATCCATTTTGCAATAAACATTGGCAAAATAACCTAGTAGGGCTTTGCACGATTCTCCATCGGATGTGATCCAACGTTCGTCGAGGCAATAGCCAAGAAAGTAGTTGTTTCCTGAAGGATTTTCGACCAAAATATACCTACTGTATAGGTAGTTAGTAGTAAGCTGTTTCGAGGGAGGACACACTTTTTATTTTATATGAATTAAGCCTGCTATGATGAGTTACGTACTTATGTCATACATAACAAATATTAGTGATTCTCATTGTATGTTTCGCTTGATGGATTTTGGAGGAGGATAAAATCAGATTGTGAAATAGTCAGAAGTAACTGAATCTCTAGTACAATTCTTTCAAAATGTTAGGACCACTTGTACGATTGCTCAATATTACCAAATCGATATAATTTCGCGATCGTCCGTTGTCGCTAGAACAAGCGAACATCGGCGGGCGGCATCCCAGCAGACAATCCGATGTTGGTCAGCCCGAGGCAGTCGGTTCTTTGTTTCACACCTTCGACCCGTTCCAGCAGTTAATTAGTTTCAGCATCTAATTATCGAAGCGGGCTCAGTTTTCGTGTATCCCATAAATAATCGGTTCGAGCACCAAGCCAGTGCCGTACAAGAAAATCATTGCAATGATTGGAGAATGCATGCGATACTCGAGTCTTCTAACTAACTAATAGGAAAATTATACTAAGCAGAGGTGGAAAATAGCTTAAAAAATTCGAATTTACCTATTTCTGACCAAATATTCTACCTTCAACTAGGATAAGTGCGGTGAATATGGCCATGTTAAGCGAAATCCTTGATAAAAATTAAAAATGCATAATATTCTATTTGGTTTTTTATAGAAAGCGTACCTTTAAAACCAAAGAGGTGATGTTTGGACGGTAATGGATAATTGATTCTTTGAATTTTTTTTAAATTAGTTTTACTGGGCATATTACCAACCCTGTCGTCAATATGCCCATGGCATGTTCCTAATGTGCCCAATGATTAATTTTATCAAGAGCAAAACAACATATTTATATGGCAAGTATATTTATTTGGAAAAACAAATTGAATGGTGACAACAAACTAAAAAAACCCAAATTCTAATTTAACTGGAAAATTAAACTTGAAACTTCACACTGGCAGGTAGTACTGAGAGTACAAAAAGTAATTATCAAAATAATAACAAAGCCTATTTTAAAAATATATAAATTATTCTTAAACTAAGGAAACTCTTTAAAAAACAAAACAAAAGAACCCTAATATATTTGCCCTTAACGATGGGCGTATTAGCGACAGAAACAGAAAATGCTCCTTAAAAGTTGTTAACGGTAATTTATTAAAATGTGTATTAAAGGTAGTATACTAAAACAATGGTTAAAAGGCGTATTTTAAAATGCTGTACCTACAGTTATTGTAAACAAACATACACAATATTCACACTCTATTAAAGCACGTTTTATTTTTATAATCAATAGCGCCAAAAACGTATGTCTTACCTTCAACCTCTCTGGAGAGACTAACAAACAGAGATTTGGCTCGTAGTGCTGTAAGTACGGAATATTGTGTTGACCGACCTCTATTAGCAAATAAGCTAAACTTTTTAAAATTGCACCGGGTGAGCATATTACCAGCATGGGCATATTCACCGCACCTACCTTACTAACTAACCCCAAAGTTATAATTCGAGTTATAAAAACCGTAATTCAGACCACCGAATATCATTCAAAACCCATAAACTTGAAGGGCGTAGTGCATAGTATGAAATTACTTGTTATGAACTTCAAATATACCTGCACAGCCTCATGGATCAATAAGTATTTCACCTAAAGGATTCAAAATACTGAACTTTCAGGAAAAACTTACTGGTAATATTAGCCTAATTATTACCTCATGTATGTTCAAATAGTCAGGGGATAAATAAGTCGGTACACAGGTCTACTATATACTCTACATTACCTATTTTGGCACCAATTAAGCTGTGCATTTTTTGTCCTAGTTTATACCTACTGTTCCACAATGAGGGCGAGATTACTACAATATTTTCCAATTAGACTTAATGTCTACAACGAAGTCAAAGTCACCAAAACTGAAATCCTCAAACCTCAAAGTAACTTGGTCTATTATCAGATTTGAAGCCCGAATGATACAATTTACTCTCTTCAAATAATTTATTGTGGAGCTGAATTTCAGAAATCTATGAAATACCAAGTAGTTATTCGAATAGAACCAATAAACCATACCGGTATACCATCCGAACCTTAAAATCCGAACCTACACTTCCCAAAGTCCAAAGATCAGAGCCATCATTATCCCACTTATGTAGTACATAGGAATATTCTACTATGGGCTCCACGTCTTTTTATGACGGCAACTCTTTTAACACTCATTATTACGAAAAGAAAATGTGAAAGCAAATAAGTGTTAACCATCGACGGATCCAATACAAACAGGGTTATGTTAGGTTATGGGTAAAATGAAGTATTGAATAAAGTACAAGAAAAGGAAAGCAAATAGCAAAAAAATAAAAGATTGATGTGTTGATCTTCTGGAAACGAATTAAAGTTTCTAAGCAAATCATAATATTTCGATTTTTTAGAGGTAGTCACAATTGGCAAACAAATCGAATTGGATATTTCCGGGCACCGCATTCTGCAAAGTTAACATTCTAAGGGTGCTTTTAGACTATACGCAACGCGGAAATGTCAAACTACAATTTTTGAGCCAATCTAAACACCATCTAATATTTAAAATGTTATGATTGGCTTGGGATTTCTCTTCGGAAAGAGATTCCCTCCTTATACCGAGATAACATTATCATGGATATTATTAAGGCAAAATTTGCACTGAATACAATTATCGCGTACTATTTTCAACATTACTGATATTTGATGTTTCAGAATAAACACTTGTCACAGGGTTTTGTAGTATATGTCGTTTTCTTTGAGTAACTAGATATAGACTAGACAGAGTCTGGTTTTACCATCAGCAAGAAAGTAAAAAATAATGTTTATTTTTACTCCGTATTAGGAATTGAAATGATAATTTTAGTGTTTCTGCTCAGAATATCGAATAGCAACAATATACATTTATTTTTTACGATTCCAATCCAACCAGAGAAGAAAACGTACAAACATATCGCATGAAAAAACATCCCATAACAAATTTGTATTTCATCACGTGACCACAATGTGAAAGGGTTGAAATCCCAAGTAGGGAAAATGACTTCAAAGTCAGGAATAAAGGTTACTTCCGACTTTGAACAAATCCCATGTATTCTCAAAGGTCCCATTGCAAAAATGATAAATAATTTTCTTGAATCGACCACAGTTTGATGATAGATAGTCAAAAAATTGGTGTATACGATATGTATATACATACTTCATCTATGAAATTAGTTTTGACAGTGTTTGATGGAAAAATTTGAGGAGGAAGTACACTTAATTTTATGAATTTTTTCACTTATAATTGCACAAGGGGTTTGTATTTTATCGGGTGAATTTGGGTTGTTTAATGAGAAACTGTTGCCTAGCAATTAGACGAGAAAAACTGTCAACTAATATAAACGCGACACCGTTTTTAGGTTGACAGTTTTTCGAGTCAAATTGCTAATGGAAACAGTTTAGAATTTGAACAACACAAATTTACCCGATATCAATACAAACATCGAGTGTAATTCGGCAGGACAATTTAATTAATAAGAAATTTAGAACCATATCAATCCAAACTTTATTTATTTTGGCATTCAACACCACGATAATTGATAAACAAATGAATAAGTGAAAAAACCACTAGTGCATTTGTCGCTGTAAAAGTTGCAGCTAACTTTTTTCGCTGTCAAACTGACCATTGCAGTGTGGCATTTGCGATTTTTAATACATGAGTTTTATTGTCTAAACAAATTTAATATTTTCAAGGGGTCCACTTGTTTTACATGAGTAAAATTCAACATTATCACAGAAAAGTTTGTATCGCAAATAAAATCCGAACTAGATGTGAATGCGAACCATCACTTGCATACAACATACTTTTCTTGACAGTTCTTTTTTCACGCCATGTTCATCTTGAAAGCTTTCACGAATAAGCATGTGTTGTAACATACACGATATACCGTAAACTTTTATCATCTTCTTCTAACCTTCAATTGTTTGTTTTATTATAGTGTTTATAACCTATAATAGGTAGAAATGACTGAATTTTTACCATCAGTCGACTATTCTGAAGGCAATTTTACCTGTTTATGCCTTCGACTTATTAGGCAAAATGTCTTGATTGCCCAATTTTCGACTTCTGAATTACTTTAATTTTTTCGCCACATTGGTAAATTTAAGGTTATTATAACGTGAGAATTACCTTCACCAATTTGGGCGCTGACCAATACTAAGGTCGAAATGACGTACATTTTACTTAAAATGTTTGTTGGCGCCCCTGATCAATTAAATATACACCGCGGAAAGACAAATTCACATCAAGAAGTTGAAAATCACTTCTATCTGATAAATTATTTCAATTTAATCCGAGTGGTTTAGTGTATAGCTCATTCCGAGCTGCCCTGAAGGAATATTTGCACAACACAGAACTATCTGCTTTTGGGTACTAGAATAAACTTAAAATAATCAACGCTCGATTCCAATCTTCCAGTCTATGCCTGTCCCTGTTGTCCTTTCCTATCCTAATATCTCGTAGTCAAGAGTCACATTTTATTAATGTTTGCTTATTAAATTAATTTATTATAATTCATTACACTCCATCTTAAACTAACTGATTCCAACATATGGTATTGCATTTCATCTCATTCATAGTAATTATGTAGAAAATCCTCAGTAGCATATACAATACCTTGTAAGGGTCGGCAGGAAGATATGGCTTAGCGATATGCCAACCCATTGTACCCTAAATCAAATTGTAAGAAGGTAGTTTGAGCAACAAAGAGTTTTTATTATTATTATCATTATTATTATTATAAAGTACTATACTGCTACAACTGCTAAGGTTCGATCCAGGAAGATAACTAGGATTTTTTGTGGTTATTTCCTCTGGTCATAAATTCTAGTTTTGCCACAGCGCGTCCTCGTGAATGTGAGTTTCACCGTTTGATAAAAAACCAAGAGATTCGGCTGACCACACCTTTTTGTACCATGGTCGAACTGTAATGAAGGAAGCGGCAATTGATGCCTTCAGACTGCACCAGATATGAAACCTGAAAGCTGGAAATCTGATTGGACATTTGAGGATTCTGGAAATTATTCATCTAGAATCCAGATACAAACCATCAGATGAACAAGTGCACTATGTGTGAAGTTTGGTGAACTGATGGTTCCAAGATGAACAAAAGGACTGGAATGGGGGTAACGGATCCAAGTTTTAGGCTCTCAGAACCCCTAGGCAAAGCCACAACAATTTTTCAAGCAGAAATCCATGCTATAGGAATTTGCGCCCAAAAATACCTTGAAAGAGGCTCCAGCGGGGCAAAATCCATATCACATCAGTCAGCCAAGCAGTACTGAAAGCTCTGAAGTCATATCCACTTGTGACTCCAGACTGATTTGGGACTGTAAACTTTCCGTGAGACAAATGCGAATAATCAGGTTTCTCTGATGTGCGTGCTAGATCACAAGGAAATCGAAGGCAATGAGGAAGCAGGTGGCCTTACCAAGGAAAGGGCAAACAATCAATTTCCAGGCCCAGAACCCTTCTGTGGTCTCTCCAAAGCCCACATTGAGAAAGAGATACCGCGCTTGGAGGCCGACCGTATGAATTGGGCAAGAAAAACTTGAAATTGGTAACGAGACTGTTCACTGGACATTGCCCTTTGATGTACCACCCCAAAAAAATGCATAGATCAGACAATGAACTGTGCGTTACTGCGAGAACTTCGCTGAAACTGCAGAACACCTACATCGCGACATTAAGGAGACTTATACCCTTCGCAAGGAATAGATGGAGGGTAATGTACAAAAGACCTTATAGCTGAAGGGCCATATCGACCTCCTACAATCTGTCATTCACTGCCCCTGTGGGCCATTGGAGTTTACAACGGGATTGACAGTCTATCACTTTTTATGACTCATTGCAGATTTTGTACGGTCATCCCCCTTGATCTCCATTAGGAATAACTGTGGTCGTTGACGATGGAAACTGGTTCAGATTATTCTGTAAAGCTGTATCAGGTGTCCTTACATTTGCAGGTATTCGTAACAAAGATCTTCTTTTTGACAACTCAGGTCTGGGATGACTTTCTTCAAACGGGAACCTACGTGGAACGCCCAACATGAACTCTGATAATGCTAGTGATAATATTGCTTTATCTACTCCTATTAAATTATATATTGATTATTCATCTGCTTTTGAGCAATTAACAGTATCTATAAACAAACAACGTGAGTTATGATAACTCACTACTATAACTCACTATAATAAATCGGAAAAGATTCTTGGAATTATTTACGAAACGAATATCAAGGTGGCTCTTCTGTAGAAGCTGTTTGGCCGAAAGGGAATAGTCCATTATTGTTATTGAGGGGAGTAATGTCACTTAAATAATTTTGACGTTTTCAAATTAAGTTAATACCTAATTATTCTGAATTTTGTGCTGAAAAAGATGAATTCAGATAGTGAAGATGAATTATTATGTACACCTCCAGAGACAAGACAAGTAGCTAATGTAGCTAAATACAGAATTTATTGCCCGAAAAATCCCAAAACAAATATAAAGGTGTAGGTATACAAAAATTTTCAAGATTGGTGTAGCAGCAAGAACATTAAGTCATCGTTCACAGAAAATGTACTTTTGGCATATTTTAGTGAACTTAGCCCTAAATATAAAGCATCGTCCCTATGGACTTTCTACTCCATGCTAAGAAGCACACTCAACATAAATAATGGAATCAATATAGAGAATTATTTGAAATTACGCGCGTTTCTTAAACGTCAATCAGAGAAACATGTAGCTAAAAAGGCAAACTTTTAGGCCGGAACAACTTAATAATTTCATGAATGAAGCTCCTGATGAGAAGTATCTGGCGACAAAGGTAGTAGATCTCACAATATTCAATCGTTTTTATCATCTAGTCAATTACATAATTCATTTTAGGTTGCCTTATTAATGGGCATTATGGGTGCTTGTCGTGCAGCAGAATTGCACTCCATGCAAATTACAGATATAGAAGATCATGGATCTATTTTTATAGTCAGTGTACCAAATACAAAAACAAAAATGGCCAGAAAATTCACTCTTACGGGAAATGTTTATACCATAGTTAAGAAATATTTCAATCTTCGTCCTACTGATATATCGCAAACGATATTATACTTCAAATTTCAAAATAGAAAATATCACTCACGAAGAATTGGCATTAATAAATTTGGAGCAATGGGGAAAGACATTACTACATTTTAAAAATTACCACACTGTAATTTATATACAGGGCATTGTTTTTGCCGCTCGTCGGCAACTTTATGAGTAGATCCTGGAGGGAATATAACGGCACTGAAACGCCATGACGGTTGGCGATCAACTACTGTGGCTGAGGGGTACATTGATGATTCCGAAAAGAATAAGACAGATACTGCAAATAAAATATACAGCTCTATAACACCTCAACCAGTTAGTACATCAACAACATATATGCAACAAACCTAAAATGAAACAATAAACTTGCATAATTCAGTCCCACATATTCAGTTTACTGGTTGTTCAAACTTTACAGTTAATTTTAATAATAAAAAAAATTAACAATTACAATTAAAATTTGTATAGGATTATTATAAGTAACTATTAAGATTTGTGAATACAGTTCTTTCTCTGTACTTGTATCTTAGTATTTGTTGTTATAGTCGTAGATAAAGTATAGTATTCAACTTGTGGTAATGTTCATAACTCACTTGATGAATTACAACACTCGCCTGCGGCTCGTGCTGCAAACTTCATCTGCGTGAGTTATGACCTACATTACCGCTCGTTAAATAATATACTATTATTCATCCTCAAGGTCACAATAGTGATATCAGATATGCCGATGGAGACATTTACAACACATGAAAGATATGGAAACTGCTCAGAGTGTTCATGGTTAGTGTCAAGGGACATTTACACTTCTGTACCCTAAACACACCCTCCAACGGGAAGTAACCCCATTTGTCTTTCAATTGCGATACTGCTGTTTTCATCCTAAATATTCGAGGATTGATGATTATAAAATTGTATATCTAATTGAGATATCTGTAGTCAATTGCCTTCTCTATACATTTTTTGTTTATCTGTCTCTTTCTTCATTTTGAATTCTTGTATGGCTTCATCTATTTTTTTAGCAATATTTGTTTGTATATCTACTGGTTTCAGTCCTGGTTTTTTTTTCTGGAAAGCTTGCACATAATCACTTAACTTTGCCTTCATTGTAATGTCAATATCATTTTCATATATTATGTTTTCAACATCTTCAAAATATTTTATGTGTTTTTTCAGAACAATCTGCTCATTTTATCTTACCATTTCATAATTCCTCTTCCTCAAGCCCCAAAATGATGGTGTTTTCCAATTGGTTCTTCTTTAGTAATTTATCTTCTTGTATTTCAGTGTTCTTACAGCTCGCTAGCTGAAACGTTACCTACATCTTTCCATTTCCCTATTTTCAACTACTTTTCAAGAGGTAATATTGTTTGAACTGCAGAAATCCGGAGCATTGGGAAATAATCAATATTGAACGTTATTTCAATAATGAATGCAATTTAGTAGTCTTTAACAACTACTTGAATTATTCAATTTTCAATGACTTTTATTGGAATATATTCAGGTCATTGTAATACCATTCATTGTAATACCATTTATTGAATACTATTCAGTTCCTAAAAAATATTTTAGACAAAATGTTCATTATTGAAATTTTGAGGGTGCACCTTAATTGAGATGGATACCAATATTGTATATTTTTCAATAATCTAGTTGTATTCAAAAATCAATGGTACACTAAGTGCTGAATATTCCGCACACGACCACTGACTCCCTTTTTCCGGGCCGTTTGGCCGTCCCTGTTCCGACACGAAATATTATCCGATTGTCGGCCATCTATCCAGCGGTCCCTTTTAACGTTAAGTGTCGAAATCATTACTTAGGTGTAAACTTGAGAGGAAATTGCCCTTCTTCTCATAACTCATTATACCTACACCATCTAGTTCAATCATTTGATATTAATGGGTCCGATTCATTTCAGAGAACTTTTTGAGTCAGTGTAGTGATGGCAAAATGGAAATATTCTTTTGTGCAACTGTGGGTTCTTTGTTGTTCGCAATTTTTTTCCTTGATTACTCTCGTTTCGGACCGTCTTGATGGATCTAAAAGGTTTTCAAAATGTATCGAATGCTTGTATCTGCAATCGCCTTCAGGTGAATACTGACAAGTTTAGGTGCTACTTACCAATTTATATGTCTGTCGGTGCATTCCGCCATGTGAAGTGGTGCATGAAATTTCGGGCGGTGTGGTGGTGAGTGAAGTTTCGCGCCTCTGCAGTCCGCCAGAAAGAGCAATTAGTGGTTTACATACGTTCTTGACCTCAACGCTTGGTCGACTAAAGGCGTTATTGGCGTCGATGAAGGCGGCCTCTTTGAACTTTCGTTTGAACCAATGCGTTGTCCGATAGAATTCGATGGTGCTCAGTCCAGGCGTAATCAGCAATTCCAGATTTTGACGTTTCTCCACGTTGAGTCCATTGCTTCTGCTCATCAAATCTCACCGATAACGGCCTTTTTGTCTCTCCAATTTTATCCTCTCCTTACGTTTACAACAAATTGGTTTATCTTCTCAATCTAAAGTTTTTTCTCTTATAAGAAGTCCAAACATTGTGACAGTCTCAGCTGGCCAGTTCTCTGTGAAATGTCCCAGGAGGGGTCAAAAGAGACAGAACAATGGCCACAGCAAGTACAGTTAAACGATGATTTTAGTTGACCAACAAAGTTATCAAGCATTTTTGAGTTGTCCATTCGTAGATATCTTAGACTCCTGTGCCTTTTTTCATGGTCGTTGACATTTTCATCAATTTCTGTTGAGTTAGGTTTAGGCTTTTCTATCACTTTTTTATCTTCATGAAGACCTTTCCAAAATTCTTGGGCGTCCTGTTGAGCGTACCCCATGAAGCGAGGTGCGAACATTTGTATCTGGCTTTCCTATCCCTATCAGACAAATCTCCGACCAAAGTTTTTTATCACTACCGTAAATGGTTTTATCAGAGCACCCTTCATACTTGATATGCTTGTGTTGATATCCCTCATATGCTCGTCTTTTCTCAGATACTCGAGCAACCATCTGGTATTCGATAAAAATTATATTACGCTATTCATAAAGCAGGTGTTGCCTATGTTCTTCAACCCATTGAGTCCAAGTTATCTGATGGTGTTGAAGCTGCTTGATAACGAGTTGGCCTGAAATATGGCACAATGTGTTTTCGGGAAATGGAAGAAACATCATTTTTCTTCAAAGTTCACCAATATAACTATCCTCAAAATCCATTTCAACTTTTTTAGAATTTTGACAACTCAAATGCAAGTTTTCTGCAATACACCAATTTTTAAACAGGAATAACATTGCAATGAACCTCTTTTTCTTCCCCCTCAGGGTTCGGGATTTGGAGGAAGAAATCAAGAGAATACCAGCACTCTGCCATATCATATTTCAAACCAGAAGCATTCATGAGTATAGTGAGGTGGCTTAACGAAATTACCGTTACCTGGCGGATAAAAGCACCAAATTTGGTATGAAGGTACCTTAGGGTATACTAATAAATGTTAGCCTAGGAGCCCTCAGGAATTCCTAAAAAAAATTATGTACGGCTCTAAAATCCAAAATGGCCGATAAATACGTCAAAATATCACGTGTAACGTCAAGCCAGCTAAGTATAGTACAAACTTAACTCAGGGTAGTCTACATATTAAATAATATACAACAGAATATCCCTATCATTAATTACAGTAATTTATAAGTATAAATGTAACGCTAATGAGAGTTCCAAAAAAAAAGTTATAGCTATTCATTCCATGGAATTTAGTATGCAACAGTCATTGTACTTGCATAGTGGTGAGCAGTCCAGATTGGCTGTCCCCATATCCGCAGTTGCTGCAGTCTCCTATGCAGGAACATTTAATCAATTCCCGGCATGACCGAGAAACCTCTGGAATTGCCATCCAAACCATGACTCTAAAACCTTTTTCCAAGCCTATCCAGTCTTCAATCTCTAGAATCCTGTCACATGAAATACAAATGCCCAGGTGACTTCTGGATAAGTTGCTTACTTCTGGTAGCCGCATGAACATTGATACCTACATAAATCGGAAAGGGTGGCTCACGTCCCTTGCTGTGTCGTGCCTTCAGAGCAGTAAGAGACATTTTTTTCTTTGAGTTGTAAACGATGCACTGGCCAATGGTTAAGCATGCCTGAGAGTCACGCTTTTCTTGATCTTGCAAGCTTGAACCATTTAGCATCATAGAAACTAGTGACTTAAGACTTGCAGGCAGTGAGTCTTCTTGACATTGTGCTGGAAAGCAGCCACTAAACTTGAAACCTTGGTGATTCATAATATCTTTCCTGACTATTGTTGCTGCTTTGGCAAGGATAACAGCATCTTCTGAGAAGTCTCGAATCTTCAGAGCTTCCCTCAACATGTTTCTCATACCTTCATTGAATATGATTACAGTGTGTCTTCCATCAAACTGCTCTCGGGCTTCTGGGAAATGCTCCAATAACTGATTCTTTAGTCTTGTCTTGTTGATTTGTTTATTGATGCCCAGTTCCTCAAGACGATTTATATACATAGAGTGGATCTCAGATACTTTAAAAAGGAGAATGCCAGACTTCACTGATGTACTAATGTAACTGGTAAGTTGTACGAATGACCGACACTCATTCATTTTCTCATCTGTGTTTTCATCTTGTAGGTTTGCCTTACGAGTTGGGCTTCTGTAGCGATTTCTACGCTGGACCAAACATGCAATAAGATCTCCTCCAATTATTCTTGTCATGGGCTGTGTGTCATTAAGCTCTGTGATCATAGACCGAATATTACTTTCGGTATCAAATGTTGACACTTGATGGAGTGGACCTTCATCTTTGCCCTTCTCACAAAACAAGCAACAATATACCTCCAATGCTACGCGTTCACTAGGACGTGGGTTTTGACAAACACCCGTTTGTTTTCTCTTTATTGCCTTTGCCAGTTTCGAATTATTAAACTTCAGATGGCAAGATTTCTGCCATGAAGCGGAATGAGAAGCAGAGTTACTAGCATTTTCATTTATTCCAAAAAACAGTTCAACTGGGAGAGCATCAATGCTTCGAAAATGTTCTACATTCTTTAGGAATGTTGTGTAAGCATCCGTTTTTTCACCACTCGTGCCTGGAGTCAGTAAAGGACATTTCAAGCTCTCACCAGTGTCATTCTGGCAAATTACGCATCGATCCCAGTTCACATCCATGTTAAATTATCCTGGAAAAAAAATTGTCCTATAAATAAACTGAAACGAAATCTGAGATGTTAATAATGAATCAAATAAATTAAGGTAAATTAATCCAGGGTCAATTGAGGTAAAAGAAATTAAATTAATCCAAGATGGTCAACATAATGCAACACAACATTACAAATCTGGAAGTACTACCGCGTTGTCTAAAAGGTACCGTGAAATATAGAAATGTATGTTTCGATACTTGGACAACGTTGACGGATATTTGGGTTGGGGGCTCCCACGGTACAATGTACTCAGGCACTGTCTTCGTAGGTTGCGAAATATAAAAAAAAATCAAAAAACACATAATTTTTCAAATTTTTTTCGAAATTTCAGAGGGCTCCTAGGCTAAAATACCTCAATACCAAATACCAAATTTGGTGCTTTTATCCGCCAGGTAACGGTAATCTTAAAATGCAGCTCTAAGCCACCTGACTAGTAATGGCGATGTCAATGGCAAGGCACTTGCTTTCTTTGTCGAAAAAGTATCGTATATTTGTGACAAATGGATTATAAAAAAAGTTTTCCATATGGTGCAATCTTTTTGAAACCCACTGTATATGTATCAGTAACAATGTTGGAATATTGTAATACATTTGATAGATAATCGTACAAAATTCCATCTGGTCACTTTGCAGATGCATATTCATTTCTAAGTTTTCATAAGATGTTGCCTAATATATGAAAATCACCACACCCCAACTTAAACTATTGAGAATCAAGAATTTTTTTTCATAATAGTCACATTACGCATTACACATCTCTAAGTATTGAATGAATGTGGTTTTTTGTGGAAGAACAACGTTTCTTGACATGTTTTTTGGGTAACCTTCCACAGTCTGAAAATGAAAATATAATCAGGAAAATCTATACAAGTGTAGAAAGGGCAAACTGATTAGTTCACCCCGATAAGTTATTGCGTTCACCAAATTATATTTCCTATGGAAAAATGATTCAATTTGTCAATAACTTGCCGTTTTCTGGATTTGCCTATCAATTTTTTTTTTTTTAAATTCAAAAGATACTTCTCTATATAGTTTTTTGCTTGACGTTTTGGGGACTATATCTGCCCCCGTTCTCAAAATCTTCTAAATCTCCTTTAATTGTTTTATAATTTGGATTTTTTGCTCGCAGAGTCTTTTTTGCTTTTTCAACTGACGGATGTCAATTGAGATCTGCCAAAAAAGTTTGAGATTGACGTATTGCTCATTTGATATATGGGGTGTTGTTCGGATCAGTTCTACCATATCTCACTTCCTCTCTGAGTAGAGGTAACCATGTATGATCCATTTCAACAGAATTTGTTGAAAAGCAGTTGTTATTGGAAAGGAGAATACAGGCCGTTTCTTTCAATTTTCTCCTCTCTTGATGTGGTTCTTTCATCAAGATTTTTGTCCTATTCCATTCAATCGTATGATCGCCATTGGATGTGAGGATATGGCAGATCTCAATTGACATCCGTCAGTTGAAAAAGCAAAAAAGACTCTGCGAGCAAAAATCCAAATTATAAAACAATTAAAGGAGATTTAGAAGATTTTGAGAACGGGGCAGATATAGTCCCCGAAACGTCAACAAAAACTATATAGAGAAGTATCTTTTGAATTTTTTAAAAATTTTTTTGATAGGCAAATCCAGAAAACGGCAAGTTATTGACAAATTGAATCATTTTTCCATAGGAAATATAATTTGGTGAACGCAATAACTTATCGGGGTGAACTAATCAGTTTGCCCTTGTATAGATTTTCCTGATTATATTTTCATTTTCAGACTGTGGAAGGTTACCCAAAAAACATGTCAAGACACATCTCTAAATTGTTTATTTCAAATAACTGAAACCACTTTTGATTCTTGGCCTAAGTTTCGACTTTTATAAAGTCATCTTCAGGGCACTACAATGTAAAATGGGAATATAAAAGACGACAAAGTGAAATGTTGACAGATTGAAATGTCGTTAACAAAATGAGATATATATTTCTATTTTGGAATATTACATGGGAAAAATGTTTCACTATGCATCTGTTTTGATCTTATTTCTATTCCTATCTAAAGAAAATCAGTCGAACTCCACCTCATAGAGAATTTGACACCAAAAACGTTTTTTCCTCTTGCTTTATTCGAACCTGTCGACGTATCTATCACCATCATTATCGCAGCAGCAGCAGCAGCGCTTTTCTCATCCGCGTAGTTCTCACACACATCCAACTCCTGTCCATCAGTTGGAGAAACGTGCCAAAGCGATTACGCTGCACCATCGCGGGATTGATGGATTAAAAAAGAAGTTTAGTGAAGTTGAGTGCTGTCCAGACGAATCAGTGGCTTCGTGTGTGGCAGCACACCCGGACACCTACATCAAAGTAACGCAAAGCAACAAATAAAATTATCGAATATGTTTGTACGCCTCGAATCGTAGGAGGCATTAGTGGCCAACTACTGAGCTTCGATTGTTTCCTAGCGATGGCGGACGATAAATCAGAATGATAAAATCGTACACACATGTCGATCTAGTTTCTTGTTTTCGTGTCATGGGATTGGCACACCTTCTATATATTTTCCATAATGCATTTGCAATTGAGTGTTACAACTTTCTCGCGATATATTTTGTTGGAGAGGGAAACATTTTTAAATTAAATTGAATCGGAAGATTTGTGTAAAAATTGAAAAATCTACGGCAAATATGAAGCTATTTTTTGAAATATCCAAGAGAAAACAACTACTTCCCCGGCTAAAACCACCCTGGTCATTGTAATTCTTCATTCATAAATGTGGCGAGTGATTCATATTGTCTTCTACTCTCCAAAATACGCATGGAACAGGTCATTGTTTAGTTTTAAGAGCCAGCAAAAGACAAGACAATAAGTTCAAATTAATTCTCCTGCTCATCGCGTAGTGTTTTCTGATTGGTTGCCAATTAGAATCTTTCATTATACAGCCAATCAGAAAACATTAGTGAAATCTAACAAACTTTCGTTCGTAGACAGCTTTGTACACCGTGCATGAATGTTGCTTGGCAACAGTGTTCAGTTCACGTGTTCTGAATGTCTGAATCACCTGATATTATTTTTCAAAACAATATTCAATTGCGAATGTTTCCCTCTTCAATACTGTAGTTTGTTTCTCACAAGTGACTGTGATAATTATGTTAAGTGCCTCAAAGCAGAGTATGAAGTCAACTAGTTCTGACTTTATCACCAGTTGTTAGTTGTTTTCTTCACTTTGAAATTGAATATTCATCTCAGGTGTCCTGGTATACATTTACCAAACAATCAGTTCAACATTCTACATAATTCAAATTTCGAGTTGCATGTTTATTGCATTCGGCAATTGTCAAAGTTTTCCTCTGATTAGGTCACCTGAAATTAGGCAGGTGGCGCTACCCGAAATTTTGTCTCGTCATTATACACTCGGCGTTCACGGGTGTGCAAAGATTAGATTACACCCTGTATTTACACCCTGAACATTTGAATTGATGATATTCCCGAGTTCTGGGGGTGAAGATATATAAAAATTTATTGAAAGGCCAATAAGTAGTATTTCTTTTGAAATCTACCTAATAAGCAGACAGTTTGGAATGAAACCCATGACTCTTTCAACGTGAATAATCAACTGCTTTCCTTCTGAAGTATGTGTGAATAATCCGGACAATGTTCCATCACCACAAGACTTGGTTGTATGTCCAGCGATTCATTCAAAAACACGATCGGTCTGCTTTTATCTCTAAAACTTTTCAACTTTTTTAAATAGTTGATCGCTAACGCTGTTGTCTTGTGTCTTTTCCCACTTGAATCAAATTTTCTTCAGAAGGTGGCACAACGTAGTCCTTTTGTCTATCCACCGTAATTCATTTTCTAATTTTCTTTGGAGATTGTAGACAATTCTCATGTCGTTCTGACAAGTGATGTTATAACATTTCTGTGTGTTTGTTTCATTTTAGTTCATCAGTTATAACTCATAAATATGATTGAGTGCCTATCTTTAATTGTCTTCACTGGTCATAGAAAAAATTGTTTATGCGCATCTTACATTTGACGCTTATCAAGCTACTCCTATCATACTCGTGTCTTGATAGCTATAGTTTAACCATTTTCAATTGCAGAAGCTGTTTCTATAGGGAGCAGATCAAAAATTCACTCAATGTGTATAGTCCATCCAATATCAATTGCAGAAGCTGTTTCTATAGGGAGCAAATAAAAACTCACTTCGCTAACACGAGCGTATATGCGAAGAAACGGGACGAAAAATAATCTGTACTACTTGTATACAGTCTCCGTCGGCACAAAGAGCCCGCTGGTCACCGTGGACTTGAGTTACTGCTGTCTGTTCTACAACCGATTCGTCGGACATCAATGCTTGTAGGTGTGTCTATACGATGGGAGGTCATGAATCACGCGTTATATTTGTGTTTTAATAGCTCTGAAAGATTAAATACGTTTTAGGATATTCTAGTTTTATTATCTATTTATTATTATTTTTCTTTCTTAATGTATTTGTGTAAATGAAAACTTGCCTTTAATTTTTTTTTATTTTTCATTATTTTTGAAGTATTTTTAAAATCTCAAAATATCTGAGTAAAATTAGTTATCTCCGCCACTGCTGCTCACAGGATTTCGCCGCAAGACTTTTTTATGCTTCTGCAATTGATATTGGGAAAACTATACTGAAGTTTTTCCAATATCAATTGCAGAAGCAAAAAAAAGTCTTGCGGTGAAAACCTGTGAGCAGCAGTGGCGGAGATAACTTATTTTATTTAGATATTTTGAGATTATAAAAATAATTCATAAATAATGAAAAATGAAAAAAAATTAAAGACAAGCTTTTATTCATACAAATACATTGACAAAAAAAAACTAGAATATCCTATAAAACTAGAATATCCTAAAACGTATTTCGATCAGCACACACCAAGACCACAGACGCTACTGGTTTTTAATCTTTCAGAGCTATTAAAACACAAATATAACGCGTGCTTCATGACCCGCCAGCATTGATGTCCGACTTGATTTGCCCACACGAATCGGTTGTAGAACAGACAGCAGTCATTCAAGTCCACGTTGACCAGCGAGCTCTTTGTGCCGACGGAGACTGTATACAAGTGGTACAGATTATTTTTCGTTCCGTTTCTTCGCATATACGCTCGTGTTAGCGAAGTGAGTTTTTATTTGCTCCCTATAGAAACAGCTTCTGCAATTGATATTGGATGGACTATACTCGTAAACATTTTCCGTCGGCGAAGGGAAGACCAAAAGGAGATCAAAATAGCCGATAGCCAACGTGGGTTTGATTGACAGCCAATTTAAACGGACCTCAAGCCAATGATAATGCTTGTAGGTGTGTCTATACGATGACACTAATAAATCACCAGTTATATACGTGTTTCAGGAGGTCTGAATACATAAAAGCCAGTAGCGTCTCTGGTCTGGGATCGAAATAGGGTTTAGAATATTCTATGGTTGTGATGTGTTTTGTTGGAAAATATGGCTTTTTTTCGACCATGGGAAAATGAAATTATGATGATCCAATTGCCAATCAATACATACTTCGTCGTTTATGGCCATATTTTTTTATTTTAACGTATTTTTAAAATATTTGAATATCTAAATGAAAATCTCCGCTTCTACTGCTCAAAGGATTCCGCCTCAAGACTGTGAAACTTATTTTGTATGCTTCTGCAATTGATAATGGATGAACTATACCATCAACTGCTATTTTTTGCGGATTGACTGGACCATAATGCTGTAAATCCAAAAATAGAGATCCTCCCCGCTCTCCGCGGAAGCGTAAGTGCTAAAAGCGGCGTGCGGGAGCAATTCTCAGTAGTGCTCGAGAGACTAAGGATCGTAAGAAATGACACATAATTGTCGAGTAGAACAATGCGTGTTGATGTGTTGTCCGGGAGCCGACCAATTCTCTCTGGTCACGCGCGACCTCGTCAACGGATACCGCAATTACGGGGCCCAACTTCAAAGGCCCCGCCGCCCGCCGACATTGTACCGCCCCTAATCGCCGATCGACCGGCAAAATGCACGGATTTATATACTAATATATTCAACCACAGCTGCACTTTTTTGATCTCGCAATCTCCCTCAGGCCACAATCTTCGCCGAGCTAGGGAAAAACGTAGTCTAAAAGGGCCGTGGCCATGGGTCCGTGGGAAGTCGAGGAAATGACTTATAATAATCAATCAATTCAATTCGGCACTCCTATGTATAGTATACAGTGTGTCCCAGCTAAAACTTGTAACCACCCTCATATTCTATATAGAACAGAAAAACAAAAACATGATCATTTGATTACAACAACAAAAAAAAGTATTTTCAAATTCAAATCAATAAATCTGACAACCCAACAAAATCGGCATGGCGAATAGTTGCTGAACTATCAAATAAAACAAAAACTGTTCGAGATTAAATTGAAATAAAAGTGGGGGATTATTTTGTGAAGGAACAAACGACTGTAGCAAACTTATTTAACAATTATTTTATAGGAGAACCCCGAAACATCGTCAACCAAATCGACTGTAAACGTCCTGATTCAAATTTCTTTATTCAAAAGATCGCTCCTTTTTCCTTACCCCGTATGATCAGACTGAGCTATATGACCTACTACGAATAAAATTGAAAAATAAGTTTTCTTCAGGTCACGATGAAGTACCCATGTTTCTCTTGAAAAAAACACTCCATATCCTATCCACTCCACTTTTACATTTGGCGAATCTATCATTGTCCACTAGCAATTTTCCAAATATGTTAAAAATTCGAAGAATTTCACCAGTATCCAGAAAGAAGGACACACATTCAGTAGACAACTATAGACCAATAACAGTTCCATCAAGTTTCTCAAAGGTTTTTGAATACGCGTTCTTGAAAAGGCTTCTTTCTTTCTGTCATAAATTCAATATTTTCTCTAGAAGCCAACATGGATTTCTCAGTAAGAGATCAACCACAACAGCAGTTCATTCATACTATGATAGAATAATCGAATTCATTGAGGCCGGCGAGTGCCCTGTGGGAATCTTTTGTGATCTTAGCAGGACATTCGACTGCGTCAATCATTCTATATTACTCGAAAAATTGGATAAATATGGTATCAGAGGGCTACCTCTGCAATGGATATCAGATTATTTGAGGTATAGAAAGCAGTATGTCACTGTGAACAACAAAAATTCTGAAATAAAGGACATTGATCTTGGTGTGCCTCAGGGCTCAGTTTTGGGCCCAGTATTGTTTATCGTTTTTATTAATGAGTATTTTATCAGTACCGGCATCATCAACTTTATATGCAGATGATACATATGTGATCATATCAGATAAAACCGATCTAGCCTTGACCTATAAATGCAACACAATTTTCTCCAGGTATTCTGCAAATCAGCTGTTGCTAAATGTTGGAAAACACAATCCATAAGGTTTCATAACAGTCAAAAATTGTGTCAAGATATCACATTCGGCTCAGATGATGCCTCAGCGCAATATGTCTCTAGTAATAGTAACGTTATAACGTTTTTAGGTTCTCAAATTGATTCATGTATAAACTGCCACTGTCAATCCCTGATATCAAAAATGAATTCACTATCATATCAATTCAGAACCACTAGGAAAGTGTTGGAAATAAATCAGCTGCTTTCACTCTACTATGCACTCGCTGAAAGTAGATTGCGATATGGTATAAGCCTATGGGGTTTATCTGTATCCTCACACGATGTTTTTATTGCCCAAAAGCGAGTTTTGCGTTCTCTCGTTGGTATACCGGGCCGTACAAGTTGCATGGATGTCTTCATGTACCATAACATTTTAACACTTCCTTCATTATTTATTTTTGAACTCTCTGTTTACTCATCTGAGGATAGAGGTACTTTATTCAGTACCAATAAAGTCAGACATCAATTTGATACCCGAACAAAAAATGACCTTCATGTACCTTTTAATAAATTTAACGTTTCATTCAACTCTCCTCCCTCTATGGCGCCCAGGGTATTTAATAAACTGCCAAAATATATAAAAGAAAGTAAATGCAAAATACAATTGCGAGAATTTCTACTTGAAAAGTGTCTGTATAGTGTTGAAGAGTTTATGTCGTAGAACCGTAATGTTTTGTTTATATGCTTTTATTCTGAGATGTCGTTTCTTGTTTCTTAGGACAATTTTAATTGAGTTGATAATTTTTACTTCAAACCTGTGGTTTCAGCTTTTTGGTTTATCTGAAAATTGAAATTCTGAATTTTGTAATTGTTGTGTGTTTCTATGTTTTTATATTTACCTAGATTTAAGTGTATGACTCTTCCTATGCGATGTTATGTTGTCTACTGGAAAATAAAGATCTCATCTTATCTCATCTTATATTCGAAATCGTAGTAAACACTGAAAATCTCTCAGACCCGCTGATTTTTATTTTGAAGGGAAAATTATTCCACAAAATACGTCATTATTGTGCTATCAATCCCCTTATCCCTAGCACCCCCTACTTCAGAATCTTCAATAGGACTACCATACTTGTGATACATCATTTTGAAGGAAATTCAATCGCAAACACATCGGTGTAAGGCAAATTAATTGTTGAGAGTTTATGTGTGAACCAATTTTTAATATTTAGAAGATTTGTTTCCACTTTTGTTTTCAGGGTGGCCCACTAGTAGTGTTCGTGAAAAGATGGAGGTGTCGTCGGCATATGTAAAGATTTTTCCAGATGTTGGTATTAGAAATAAGTCATTTAGGTAATTTTTGTTTGTTAATAAATATATATTATAAAGTAAAAATATTTTTATTGCAAATCTGCCTTTAGGCTATAGTGCACAAAAATATGTTTATTTGCAATTCCCAAACGTTTTCGGTCAAACGACCATCTTCAGGGGAAATTCTGAAAAGTGGAAACGTTATACAAAATATTATAGTAGATGAAGATTCTGTGATACAAAACAATAAATTGTGTGAAGCTGTTGAAATTGAAATTACTCACTTGTCAGAATTTATACAAAGTAACTGTAGAAGATGAACTCATTTTATGAGACATTATATTTGTTATATTGCAACGAAGAAAACGTGAATCGAAAAACATGAACTCGCAAGATCACTAATCATGTTTCTTGATTCACGTTTTCTTCGTTGCAATCTTGACATGTACGGATCAGATCATAATTTCTACAAATATAATGTCTCACACAATTTATTGTTTTGTATCACTATAATATTTCGTATAACCTTTTCACTCTTCAGAATTTCCCTGAAGATGGTCGTTTGACCGAAAACGTTTGGGAATTGCAAATAAACATATTTTTGTGCACCATAGCCTAAAGGCAGATTCGCCTACGACAATAAATATATTTTTACTTCATAATCTATATTTATTAACAAAATCTTACAAGTTCATACAACCTCCTTCTGTAATCAATTTGGATAAATGTTGAATAATATTGGGCCTAAGATCGTACCTTGTGGTACACCGTATTTATTTATTTTGAAATCGCTTTTAGAGTCGCCAATTTTTAAGCATTTGTTTCGATCTTCCTGGTAGCTACTGAACAGTTTCAATGCAACTCCTCCTAAACCAATATTTTCGAGTGACTTCAGGAGGAGTGGGTGACTAACTGTATCAAATGCTTTAGACAGGTCTATGAAAACACAAAGACTTATTTGTGTCTAGCGCATTATACATTCCAGTATTGCATCTTGTATTGATATTCCTTCCCGAAAACCGTATTGATTATTTGAGAGAATGTTATATTTTTTATATAAGCCGTTAGTCTTGATTCCATTACTTTTTCCACAAGTTTCGATAGATAGATAGATAGATTTTATTTAACAACGTTATATTACATGTTAGTTGCAAGTCAGGTAGAGAGTACAAAATCAACTAAAAAATAGTATGAAGACAAATACAACAGAAATATGTAAAATATGTGATTGAACAGGTAGTCACAACTTGATATAATATACGTAAATCTAGCTAGTAATTAGAAATGTATATCGTTAGGAAAAAGTTGAATTCAGATATTCATCAGTACTATAGAAACAACTCTCAAGTAATAATGATTTGATTTTAATTTTGAATGAATAGAAGTTGAGCAACTTGTAATCATCTGGTAGATAATTATATAAATTGACATTCAATTAATTTCTCTGGGTACCGAGGTGGTATGAGCAGATGTGAATTTCGTGTTCTATGATCATGGACATATAAATGTTTAGTGAAGTCAGATTTATTTTTATGTATTTCTAAAAGGGTATCATAGATGAACAACGGAGGTGAAGCCAATCTTCATAAATAACGGCTTACAATGTTCCCTTTAGTCAGCATTCAATATTATTCTAATGATCTTTTTCTGTAATAAGAATACTTTCATAGAATGAGGTGAGTTTTCCCATAAAAATAGCCCATAATTTATATGAGAGTGTAACAAAGCAAAGTATGCACTCTTCAAAGCATCAAGATCCAAGAATTTCCTAAGTTGCCTGAAGGCAAACATATTTTTAGATAATTTTTTTGACAACTCTTCTACGTGAGCTGACCAGGATAAATTACCGTCGATGATCAAACCAAGTAATTTACCTTTCCGACTATTATCAACAATGTTGTAACTGATAAAATGTATTTCTTGTGTTTTGTCTCCATTTAATTTCAATTGATTGTCTTTGTACCATCCAAAGCACTCTTTTTCTCTGTTAAGTTACTTACTGTTTTGTCGGATGTAAAGATAGTTGTATCATCAGCACATTTGTATGGTAACATGGAATGGCTAAAATCATTGAAGTAAATCAAGAATAAAACCGGCCCCAAATCTGATCCCTGAAGAACACCATGTTTGACAATTTTGTTGGGAGAAAATTTATTATTAATGAATACCGCTTGAGATCTGTTATTCAAGTACGATCTGAATAGTTCAAGAGGTAGTCCTCTCACCCCATAGTATTCCATTTTTCCGAGAAGTAAAGAATGAGAGACGCAGTCGAAAGCTTTGGAGAGGTCGCAGAGAGTTAAAGCTCACTGTTTTCAAGACATTCAACAATCAGATTAATCTATTTTTTAACAGATTCGGCTGTTGATCTGTTACTTCTGAATCCATATTGGTTTTTGTCAAAAATTTCATTTTGCATAAAATAATGAACTAATCTATTTTTCAAGATAATTTCAACATTTTCAACTATAACCGGAATAATAGAAATAGGGCGGTAATTATCAACTAGGGATTTATCTCCTTTTTTGAATTACGGCAAAACCTTTGCCGATTCAAAACAGTCTGGAAAACAACCTGATGTTGAATAAGAATTTAAGAGTGAAGTAAGTGGATCAATTATAATTTCGATTAAACCTTTTATAATATCGCTATTCAGGCCATAAGTATCCAAACATTTCGATGTCTTTAGAGTATTCACAGCTTCAAGTATTTCTGAGCGCAATATTGGTGCCAAAAAAAAAGAGTGTCTTGTGGATGCAAGAGGCTGCAGGAAGCTCAATGAGTTTTCTTCAACAAGAGGTAGAGTTGAGATGAGGTTTTCAGCAATACCTGCAAAAAAATGACTGAAGGTTTTAATGTATGTGTCAGTTGCATGTTGTTGTTTAGGTTTTCGTTTGATACCAATTTATAAAAAAGGCGACAAGACTGACGTGAATAATTATAGACCGATATCACTGATAACCCACCTGTCAAAAATATTCGAAAAATTACTTAAAAACAGACTGCTATCGTACCTAAATAAGTTTCAGCTGATATCTAAAAAACAGTATGGATTTCGCGAAAAGATCTCTACTCAAGATGCCATTACAAATTTATTAGAAAAAGTCCACTCGTCCTTGGACGTTGGAAAGCCGTGCCTATGCATATTTATAGACCTATCTAAAGCTTTCGACACGGTGAGTCACGAATTAATTTTACAGTCACTGGAAGAAATGGGTATACGAAATAACTGCCACAAACTCCTAAGAAGCTACCTTTTTTCCAGAAATCAGTCTGTGAGGGTCGGTGACTCACTCAGTCGAAAGGAAAAAATTAGTTACGGTGTTCCACAAGGCAGCGTGTTAGGTCCACTATTATTCAACATCTACATTAATGGCCTGTTCTCACTCCGGAGTAGCGGAGAAATAACCGGATTCCCGGATGATACAGCTATTTTCTACGAAGCACACGACTGGGAGGAGTTAAAAATGAAAGCGCAAGAGGACTTCAACAAAATTAAAAAAAGTGGATGGATTATAAAAAATTAACGATAAATTTACAAAAACTAATTATGTGCCATTTACATGCAACAAAATTAATACTCCGCCTTTTAGCACGCTTGAAGTGAAAACCAAAAACACCTCACTGACAATTATGCCCAAGACAAACATTAGGTATCTAGGGGTTATAATAGACACGCATCTCAGATGGGATTGTCACATAGACTACGTAATAAGAAAACTGCGAAGTATTTTGCACGTATTTAAATATCTGAAAAAATCTTTACCAGCACAGTACCTCAGAACTCTTTATTACGCACTAGTGGAGAGCCATTTACAATATGGTATAACAGCATGGGGTGGAGCTCTGAGAACCCATATCAATGCACTCGAGATGCTTCAAAAAAGATTTCTGAAACTGATATTGTCAAAATCACAGAGATACCGTTCAAATTTACTATACTCAGAAGCCAAGATATTTGACATAAGGCAATTATATTTTTATAGAGTCAATTTAAAATACCACCAAAACAGACACTCAGCCAAAATACCTATCCACACCTACTGCACACGAAAACGGCATCTTCACACAATCCCAGTTGTACATAAGTCGGTTTCAAAAAGATCTTATTCATACATGGCACTCAAGCTGTATAACTCGCCACCTGACACCGTCAAAACATGGAATGGCCTATTACCATTCAAAAAAGAATTAAAAAAACATATCTTCAATAATCCCAGGGAAACGATTAAAAACTTAACAGAGAACACATAATATTTCGTGTGACTAATGACTAACTGTACCTCTTATCAACTATTATTATTATTGTTATAGCTATTCATCAACAAAATACTTATAAACACAACCCATTTTAACATGTACTCATTCTTGCTTATCATACTGTGAATTTTAATCTTTATTCTTTATGTTCTACAAATACCTAGTACAAATAAGTCCTACATGTCCTCTATACATATATGTATATGTCCTACTTATGTTTATTTCTCGAAACAAGTATTAATTTACTTATCGAGTATCATTTATTGATAAACTATATGAATCCTTAGAATAGATATAATCTAATTTTAAACATATTTCATTGATTTTGTATTTATTATATCTTAAAACCATGTACCTTACTATTATTAATATTGTTAACAATAAATGAATTTATTATTATACTATTAAGTTCATAATTTATAATACGCCAGCTACTCTCCTGCTTGTTGTCAGATTCTGTAATGTTTCTGTTATAGGAAGATTTCTTAGCATTATTCAATGCTTGTCTATAACTATTGCGATAGTTATAGTAGATCGAGTAATCCTCTGGACTTTTCATATTGTCACTAATAGTTTTAATGCAAGATAGTACATCTCTCATTTCCCTCAAGGAGTTATTGAACTACAGAATTGGTGGTTTATAATGCTCGTAGATTTTTTTCACCGGAAAACATTTCACAGCACAGTCTGTCAAGGTTTTTAAGAATGCATCAACAATAACATTCGTTTCCATAGAATCATTACATACTGTACTCCAGTTAATCAATGATAATGAAGATTTCAGTTTTTTTATGTTTTTATGATTGATTTGCTTCCTCCAAACTTCCAGAGGAGGAGAAGACTGTGCATAATCGAATGTGAAGAATTGGCCATAGTGATCCGAAAGGCATGCTTCTACCACTCCAGTTTGAAATGAACCATCTTCCATATTAGACAGAATATTGTGGATACATGATGCGGTACTCACGGTGACTCTTTTATAGTCACGTATGGTTATATCCAAATTAAATGAATTAATCAAGCATATGAATTGAGTGAGTTCAGGTGATTTTGATTTGAAATCAATATCAAAGTCTCCACAAATAATTATTTTCATACAATTCGTGGTGCATTTTACCAAGAGATTTTCAAAGTTGGTAAGAAACAACTCATTGTCACCTATACCAGACCTATAACAGGTGATGATAATGTCTTCAAACTTATTATCTCAATACAACAGAATTCAGGATTGAAATCGGCACATTCTATATCCTTGTAAGTGAACTTAGATTTAATAAAAATAGAAACACCACGTTGTTATGAGTGATATGGGTCTATCATTTATTAATTCATCTTTATTTCCATGTTTGAAAATTGGGAGAATCATTGACGTTTTAAGGTCCGATGAAAATATTACTTCAGCTAGAAATCTATTTATTAGGTATGTCAAGAGTTCCAGGATATGAGGGAACACATGTTCCAAGAGTTCAGCACTGACTTCATTATTTCCCACTCCTTTTTTGTTTTTTGCTAATTCTGTCGGGTTAGTTGGAGATAGAAACATGTATCTCGTAGAGTGTATCTTTCTATTTTATCTGCTGATATTTTACCTTGTCAATGTATTGCTCGTTGAAGGATTCAATAATTATATAATTCTTTGTTCATAAAACTTATGATACGACGTGCATTTCGTTTACGCACTCTTAACAGAGGTTAATGGGGCATCTTTTGACACCATGTTTAATCACTCGTTTCGATGGTAAACATGTGGTTTGAGAAATTACCACTAATAAACACCTTTTATGTGCTAACCAATGATACATTTATAGCGATGTTTCTGATTCTATAGTACTGTTGTGATTTAAAGTGGATAAAATGGCTCCATATTTCACTAAATATCATGTAGAAGAATGGAGAATACTGTTCAACCGTTTATTCCGAAACGAAATACCGTAGAGGGCGTAATGAACCGTTTATATCGAAACAACATCTACCTCATCAATTTTTCCCTCAAATGCAATCTCTATTTGATTAGGAACGCTTTTCCATAAGTCTGACAAGCTGAATTGACGTCATGAGGTATTGGTCACTGCTAACACTCCCTGCGCACTATTATTTTCCGAATCAATGTTCATGATCCGATTTCATGACGTTTCGGCAAAATAACATTTGCCATCTTCGGGGATGTCTTGTCAAGCTCGAAATAACGAAACATCACATGAAGATGCAAATGATATTATGCAGAAACGTCGTGAAATCGGACTTTTGACGTGGCTAGAAACTCGATAAAGTTTGAACAACTTAAATCCGCGAAATATTATTTTTGGAGTCCTCATTCCTTTCTGACCAAATCTGGTCTCTTTTTTTCGTTTGACCAACGGTTTTTGCATAAAAAAAAATTCATTCATTTGCACATTGTTATGAAATTGGGTATTATCAAGGATTGAAAACGTATCTAGTTGGTGAGAAGCAGATTTTGTTCTGTAAACAGTTTTGACAGTTTTCTACCTATTCCAGTTGTCACGTTTTTAAGTCATCTGAATTAACAATATTATTCATCCAGAACAACTGAAAGTGAACGTTTAGTCCTGTTTCTCAACTATAATTGACAAAAAAATCAACACTCATTTCCCGGGTAATTATTCAGGCAGTTGTACGACAATGGCGAATGTTAATACAACGATGTTTTTCAAACCCGTTACAGCAGACGAAGTAAAAAAAGTTAAAGTCTCATTCCCAATAAAAAAAGGACAGGACATGATGAGGTCTCCACAAAAATTGTTAAAGAATGTGTAGAAATATTATCAGACGTAATAGGGCATATTAGTTATTTATGTATCAAGGGCGTAAAATAGGCTTTTATGGACCGCAGTGTGTAAGTAATAGCCCGAGCGATAGCGAGGGCTATTAACACGCCTAGGTCCATAAAAGCAAATTACGCCCGAAATACATACAAAATTTTATGCACGACCGGTATATTTGATGTCATGTAGATACCTCTTTATATCTAGAACATGATAAAAATACATCAAGGCTGCCGTGAGGATGTATATTCATATCATATCGGAAACAGAATAAATCAAGAAATGATGGAATGAATGTTACCATGGCAACTCAGTCAATTTTTCGAAATAAGATTATATAGGCTAGTAGCCATATTTGTTATCAATTTTTGTGATCACAGATAATTTATTACTGATTTTGAAATGGATTCAAGTGACGAAGAAAGTGTGAATTGTACTCCACCAGAAATAAGTAAAGCAGCTGAGGATGCGAAATTGAGTTTATTGCCAAGTAAATCCAAGAAAATATACGACAAGGTGTATGAAGGATTCGTGAGGTGGTGCAACGGGAAAAATGTAAAAAATAAGAAATACACAGAGACTGCCTATTTTCTGGAAAAATCTAAATATTGTGAGCCCTCTACCGTGTGGTCATATTATTCCATGCTGAAAGCTACTTTAAATGAACATGATAATATAGATATCAGTAGATACGCAAGATTGATAGCTTTTTTGAAACAAAAATTTGATGGTTGTAAACCAAAGAAATCGAAGATTCTAAGCAGAGAAGAAATCGAGTTATTTTTGAGGGAAGTACCAGACGATTTGTATCTTATGATGAAAGTAAGTTCTAATTTCATGTTTTCTCAATGTTCAGTATGTTAATATGAGAATTAATTGTAGGTAGCACTGATTTTTGGTATTTGTGGAGCATGTCGCCGCGAAGAATTGGCAAATATCACAGTGGACGACATTCAAGATTTCGAGACATTCTTACTCATAACTATACGAGAAACCAAAACGAAGATAGATCGAGTATTTACTGTAATCGATAAAGAACAGAAATCGCCAAGTTATTTGGATATTTACAGAAAATATTCTTCCTTGCGAGTTCAGAATGATCAAAAGCGGTTTTTTATATTATAAAAATGGCAAGTGTACGAGACAGGTTAACGGAAAAAATACATTTGGTCAAATACCATTCAGAATAGCCACTGACCTAGGTATTTCTAATGCGAAAGAATATACTGGTCACTGCTTCAGACGTTCCTTAGCAACTATGTTAGCAGATGCAGGCGAGGATATAATCAACATTAAAAGACATGCTGGGTGGAAGTCGACGACTGTTGCGGAAGGTTATATTGAAAATTCAGTTGCAAATAAACTAAAGATTGCTAAGAAAATTGTTGAAAATGATGAGCCTTCTACTAGCCATTGCAGACAATCTGAAAATATTGCTCACTACTCTGAAACACCAGATAATAACATGCATTCTTTCCCTTAGTTCCCACGATGTTCTCTGAACATTACAGGATATCCCTTTTCGTGGGAACCAGAACATATAAAAAAAAAAAAAAAAAGACTTCTAGTAATGAGGAATCAGTTGAAATCAGTAACTATCTGCAACAACAGAAAACAACGAATCCAAATATTTCCATAAATAACTGTTCTAATTGTATTGTCAATATTAAGTTATAATTCATTTTTTAAATTAATTTATGTTCATTGTTTTCGTTATATTATTCTTAATAATGTTTTGGGTTTGATTATATGATCCATCGGAATATAGATTTCTATCGATATGAGATTGAAATTCTTTTTAGCGCCTGTTCAACGATTTTATCGCCCGCCGGGCGATAAAGTAGTCCGCGGGCGCTAAAGTGCTACTTTACGCCCGCAATTCCGGGCGCTAAAGTGCTACTTTACGCCCGGTCGTGCATAAAAGGAATTTATGTATCTCTTTTGGAGAATATCCTGATCTCAAAATTGCCATTCTAGTCCCCTTACTGAATATTGGTGACAGCAAAAATATCGAGAATTATCTCCTATATCTCTTAACAGTGTACTGTCAAAAAATTTTGAAAAACTTATGTCACTCAGAATAAATGACTACCTGGAAACATTCGATCTGATGACAGACAGACATAAACCGCAACGCTCAAATTCACACAACACATACATGATTTAATAGACGAAAAAAATATTGTTGTAGGAATTTTCTTTGACTCAAGCAGGGCCTTCGACACTTTGAACACTGAATTTGTAGCAGAAAAACTTAGGAATTCGAGGTAATATAAACCAGTTACTTGTGTCTTTTTTGACGAATAGATGTTTCCAGGCTAAGCAAAAAAACGTTATGTCAGATAAATTTCTTGTAACAACGGGTACCCCTTAGGCAGCGATCTTGGACTACTATTTTTTTTATAATATATGAATGATCTTCCTGATAACATAGTTATGGAAAAATATTCCTTTACGCAGATGACACGTCTATCATTCTTTCTAGTAAAACATCTGACGATATGACACAATTCGTGAATTCAGTTCAGTTGAATTGAATGACTGGTGTAACAAGAACAGACAAGAACTGTAGAGTGACATTCCAACAAAACAAAATATTGACAGTTACAAGTTTGTTGATTTTGAAAACATTAACATATATACATGAAAAAAAGGTATGCTACAAATGAGAGCAGGAATGCATAATTATAATATAAGGAGTAAAAATATGATCACAACTCGAAAACATCATCACGCAAAATATGAAAAATCTCCTAAATTTGTTGGTATTCGCATTTATAACTTGATGCCAAATGATATGAAAACCTTGTCACCTCATACCTTGAAAAAAATTCAAACTTTTTTATCAGAAAAATGTTTTTACACGGTAGATGAATTTACAATTGAAGTGAGCAATGCGCGATCGTGTTCACTTTGAAAATTTCTTTTTAAATGTTTTTGTCTTGTAAGTGTTTTAAATTCGTTTTTATATTTATATATTTTTTGTAATTGACGATGTGTTAATTCAATTATTTTTATTGTGAAATGTATTTTAATCATATTTTATCTAGACTTGGTGTATTTTATATTGTTTTTTTTTAATGACGATGTGTAGATTTAATTATTTTCATTGTGAAATGTCTTTTAATCACATTTTATCTAGACTTAGAGTATATTTTTTTATGTATGTATGAACCTATGCAACTATGACTTGTCCCATCTACATAATATGTAGCAAAAAGGAATAATAAAATATATCTATCTATTAAAAAACATGGCCCATTCTACGAATCCTGAGTTTGCAGATATGCATTACATGTATGGGCTTGCTGATGGTAACTCACTGGAAGCCAAGCGGTTGTATGAAGACCGCTTCCCAAATAGAAATATTCCGAATGCACGAATATTTTCAAACATTCCTAGAAGATTGTGTGAAAAGGGATGTTTTGAACCAGACAATCATCTTAAAGAAGTACAACGTACTGTAAGAACACCAGAAATTGAGATATACCAGATAGAAGTATGAACAAAAACGAAATATAGCAGTGAAAACAATTAGAAAAGAAAAAAAATTGATATGGGCAATGGTGAAATGATTTCCGATATGAACTTAATTCCAAATGGCCTGAACACACTTTATATCAAAAGTATAATACAGATTACTGATGGAATTGCTCCCAATTTCTCACATAGCTTCCCTATAATGAAAAGAATAACTGAAAATGAATTGTCCAACTTCAGTCTTATCAATATGGTAAATTTAGAAAAAATTGTAAATTCTTTGAAAAATAAAAGTAGTCCAGATGAAATTTGTGTAGAACTCCTAATCCATTGTTGAACATAATGAATAGTTCCTCAGAACGAGGTGAAGTACCAACTGAATTGAAATCATCTACGATTATACCTATACCTAAAATTCCAAATACAAAACCAAGCTATTAACTTGAGACCAATGAATATAATTAATGCTACAGCCAAAGTATTGTAAAAGGCTGTCTATGAACAGATAGTAGATTATTTAGAGAGCAATGAGGTACTATGCGACTATCAATCGGGTTTTCGTAACAAACATAGTTGTGAAACTGCATTACAATGTGTATTAGCAGATTGGAAGAAAGGCGCAGAAAATGATCAGTGTAGTATTTCTAGAACTTCAAAGGGCGTTCGAAACTGTAGATAGAAACAGGCTCATTAAAAAAATTTAAAGCGTTGGTATTGAAGGAATGACATTGAAGTGGATGATGGATTACCTGAGCAATAGGCAGCAGAGGCTAAAACTGAGTGAAATTTATTCGGATAGAATGCAAAATGATATAGGTGTCTATTTTGGGACCATTGTTATTCCTCATATATTTGAATTATATTGTTACCACCCTTCTGTACTTTAGTAGTAAAGATGTAAAAAAGTGTGCTGATATTATGAACACTACTCTTGAAAGGGTTTATAAATATTGTTGTGCAAATTTATTGAAAGTGAACGTGAATAAAACAAAATGGATGATATTAGGAAAACATGAAAACCATAATAAAAACATACATATACGATTGAATGACAAGGATATAGAAAATGTAGACAAATTCGTTTATCCTGGAATAACTATTGACAGTCAATTGAAATTCAAAGAACATGCTAACCAGGTTTTCAAAACAGTAGCCTACAAAGTTAACTACTTAAGAAGGTGTTCTCCGTATCTCAGCCAATGGTCTAAATTAATAATATACAACACTAAATACTACCACATTTTAATTATCGTTCGACAATTTTGTATTTTCTTAATCAGAATGAAACAAGCAGCAGACTCCAAAAGATGCAGAATCGTGCTATGCGAATAATTCTACAATGCTCGAGAACAACACCAATAGCACATATGCTTCAGAACCTTCAATGGCTTCCATGAAGAAACTCCTTGAGTATCAAACACTGATTTTCATTTTTAAAGTCAAAATTGGTCATTCACCTGTATATCTCCAGAATAAAATAACATACAGTGCTTCTCAAAAGTCCCTCCCCCCCTCTTATTTTTGGAACATTATACATGAACAAGTGAAATTTGGAGACTGTATATTGAAGGTTGTAAACTTTCCCACTAGTGATGAAAGATGACGAAATCGTCAAAGATGACGTCACAAGGCCATTGTGACCAATAATTTCAAATGGAACCCTACGGCACGCGACACCTCTTTTAAAAGGTATCGAAAAAACCTATTCAATAATATTAATTTTGTTTGTGTTTATGGCAGTTTTAATGGCTCAATAGTAAATATTGAAATTTCAATTCCATTCAGTATATTAATTACAGATTTAAGAATCAGTATCTACTCAAAGAAATTGCTCGAAGTGACCTCCATTTACTTCCTGACAGTGAAATATCCTATTTTTAAACTCTTCTCGTACTTTTGCAAATGTGTCTGCGGAAACAGCCTCACATTCTGCAACAATACGTTGTTTTAAAACGACAATATTGTCGTGTTCAGTGGCGTAAAGTTTCGATTTGAGGTGCCCCCACAGAAAAAAATCCAAAGGTGTGAGGTCCGGTGATCGAGCTGGCCATTCCGTTGAACCTCGTCGTCCAATCCATCTACCATGATACTCCTCATCCAAATACCGTCTTACTGCATCGTAATAGTGTGGAGGAGCACCATCCTGTTGGAATGTTATTTCCAAATTGCCGAATTCATCTGGATTATCTTCCAAAATTTCAAGGATTAACGGTTCTATTGCGTTTTGCAACAGCTCCAGATAAACCTCACCAGTTAAATTAGTATTCAAAAGAAGAGGCCCAACGATGTGGTTTCCCAGGATACTTGCCCAAACATTCAACTTCTGGGGAAATTGGGTATGTGTTTCACGAAACAGGTGAGGATTTGCGTCACTCCAATACCTCACATTCTGTGTATTTACATTTCCATTTAGATAGAAATTACTTTCGTCACTAAAATAAATTGTTTTGACATAGTCTGGCTGTTGGTTAATTTTAGTTTCCATATTTTCACAAAATTCTAGTATTTGGTCTGGGTCGTCGTCTTAGAGTTGATGAACCATTTTTAATTTGTATGGATGAAATTTGTTTTTTTTCAACACCCCGTGTACTGTACTCCGACTGACTTCACAGGCAGATGCAACGTGAGTTGTTGAAGAAGTAGGATTAACTATTACTTCTGCCAGTATATCAATTTTTTTCTCATCAGAAATTTGTGGTCTGCCAGATCGTTTCGCATCATTAATACTACCCGTTGTTTCAAACTTACGAAGAAGCTCCCTTAAATAAGTCCTCGAAACGGGGCCTCTCATTAAAAATGCGTTCTGCTGTATGAATATTTTGTCCAGTTTAACTGCTACTTTATCACCTAAAGCACGTACCATTTCGCTTCTTGAAGCACTCAAACGTTCGGCTCACAACAGTTTAACAAATTATTAAAATGTACAAAAATATTAAAAGTACCAAAAGCTGCTAAAACAGTTGAACGTTCGATCAACAATACACAAATTATTAAATGTACAAAAACTTGGACGATAACAAAAACGTCGAATTAGGGAGACTAACAAAAACGTCAGCTTATTTGACAACTATCCAGAGGCGGAGCTTGAATTTGGAATTTTAGTATTAACTGATTTAATTCATCACAGCTTTGCGTTTTTTAAAAGCGAGTTGCGAAAACTGCCATGAACACAAACAAAATTGAATAGGTTTTTTCGATACCTTTTAAAAGAGGTGTCGCTTGCCGTAGGGTTCCATTTAAAATTATTGGTCACAATGGCCGTGTGACGTCATCTTTGACGATTTGTCATCTATCATCCTAGTAGGGAAGTTTACAACCTTCAATATTCAGTTTCCAAATTTCACTTGTTTATGTATAATCGTTCCAAAAATAAGAGGGGGGAGGGGACTTTTGAGAAGCACTGTATGTTAATAAACATGATTATAATACGAGGAAAAAAAACAATATGGAAGTTCAAAGATATAAAAAAAATTGTACTTATAGTCCTCTATTTTACAAAGGAATAGATAATTTTAATGAGCTTCCTCAAGAAATCAAAGATAGTGTTTCAATAAATACATTTGAAAGAAGCTTGAAGGACTACCTATCGAAAACAGAGTATAATAGTATTTTATTATTATGTATGAATTCCTATGTGTGTATGTAAGTTCAACTGGTTTTATTTTTGTACAATGTTAATCTTATTTTATTTATAGTTGACCATGTTGTGTGTGTATTTTTAACTGAACTGACCATGTATTTACTTTTGTAAATGAATTAGTTTCAACTAAATAAGGAGAAACATATAACCAGTTTGGGTTGAGGGCCAAGAAATCAACGGTACACGTGCTCTCAAACGCACGCGAGACAACAACAATTGGGGGAGCAGCATACTCATTGATGTCAAGAACGCCTTTAATACCGCCGAGAGGGGCCGAATAAAGCTGAGATTGAACAACCTTATGCTCAGTGACTACCTTCTAAAAGAGCCACCTCAAGTGTGGCAGATACAGTCAAGACATGACCAAAAGGCTCACTCATC
Source organism: Gonioctena quinquepunctata (assembly GCA_018342105.1). Taxonomy (NCBI): domain Eukaryota; kingdom Metazoa; phylum Arthropoda; class Insecta; order Coleoptera; family Chrysomelidae; genus Gonioctena; species Gonioctena quinquepunctata. The sequence continues at coordinate 419,854 of JAFIRS010000355.1, read as the reverse complement.
GGGCCTACCCTGTGAAACATATTCTACGATGGGGTCCTCAACTTGGACCTGCCATAAGGGTGCCATACGGCTGCGTATGCTGATGACCTGGCGCTCACAGTAAGGGCGGACTGCAAAGAAGCACTTATTACTAACCATCTGCCTAGGTATATTGACGGGAAGAGGGCTTGGAGATCGCTCCGAATGAAACGGAGGCAATCGTCATAAAGAGACCCAGAAAAAGGAGCAACATCTCCTTCGAGCTCGGCATGATCACCATAGTCCCAAAAAAATACGTAGAATATCTCGGTGTCTGGCTTGATGATAAATTAACTTCAAATGAACACAAGAAAAGGCAATGTAAAAAAGCGGACAGACAAACGATGGCAAATTCTACCCAAATATCCGCAACCCTAGTTGGTTCCAAAAGAGGAGGGTGCTATATGGAGTAGTGCAGTTCATCATCCCAGTAGGGGTGGAAAAATACCGGAGAATGGTGATCTCGTCCCAAAGGAATATGCTGCTCCGGACAACAATGGCATATAGGGCAGTGTCGTCAAATTCCCTATGCGTTATAGCTGGTGTACCGCGACTTGATGTTCGCGGGGATACATGGAAAAGCTCAGAAGAATAGAAAGGGTGAAGACCATCGAGGAATGACAATCTAGATGGGACAATTATACCTCTTTCCCCATAGTGGTCCAAGAGGCTAATCCCCAATATAGAGTTATGGCTAACGTCAACCATACGGATACGAACTACCACGTAATACAATTTTCAACAGGACACGGCTTTTCTAGGTCTTTCACGTTGAAAATAGAAAAATCCGCTGACAACCTCTGTATTTAGTGCCAGAAGATCGACCACGTTGAACATACATACGATTTTCTGATATGAGAGATGGCATCGCGAAAGGCAGAGCTAGAAATGAAGGTAAACATGGGACCAAGAACAGATACCATCATCGAACATATGTGCAGTCAAAGGAATTAGTACACTAATTTCATAATCAGAGTATGGAACGTAAATAGGCCGAAGAAAGGAACACCAGAGGATGAAGGGACACACAACGCTGAGACTGTCGCCTCTCGTATATGAGAAAATGTCCTATGGCGTTCCCAGATTCAGGAAGGGCTTGGGGGTTTTTGTCGAAGCAAAGGCTCTGGTGCCATGCGGTTTGCCCCCACCAAAAAAAAAGTGTCAAACAATGTATCTTGGAACTATTTTGATGTGGGGTATATATAGAACAACCCTGGCCACCTATATCGCCAGACCTTACCGCACTAGATTTTTTCTTTGGGGGTATTTGAGCAAAAAGTTAACAAGCGCAGATCATTTCGAAATGTCAACCATCTGGAGACAGTAATTAAGTCTTCATCATTCTGGAATAGAGTATGATGAACTCAGCTAAATGTATCACATACGAGCAGGACACAAATGTTAGGTCAGAATGTCATCAGTTTGTTATGGAATATATCTCTCCCAATTGAACAAGCCAATAGTTTTTTTTCTGCAGCAGCTGTTTGGAGTGTCTAAAAATAATACTCCACCAGCCAAATCCTTCATTTGCCACACACGATTTCACTGAGGAGTGAAATAGATAACCAAACAAAAGACCAATACTGGCGTAATGCATCTTTCTCTCTATCTCTCTGTTCAGTAATCGCAATAAACCCTTCCACTCCATCTGTTCCACGCTGTAGAGAGCAAATGGCTGGAAAATAATTCACCCTTTCTTAGTGTAAAGTGTGAAATCCGGGTACGAGTCAGAGACTGCCTCTATCCTCATTAAAGTACGTTAATCGCATTTAAATTTGCTGTTTAAATATGGAGCCGCGTCATAACTCACCAGAAAGTCAAACACGTCTAACTAACAGGGTCCGCTAGGGTACATATTCGGGTTGAAGATTTATGGTCTTGGCGTTGCAATGAACAGAGAATGTGGTGTGAATTTCCACATCTAACTGGACAAGCAGAGTGGGATGAGTTTGTAACGATTTCTCATGAAATAAATGTTATCTCTCACTTTCGAAAATTGGGTGTTTTTCTATGCCTATGCCTCAGATTCAGTTATATTCAAAATATTTATGGAAAAATTCAAACACCTGATGGGGTACAGAAAAAGTTATTTTGCATTAGACTATTTATTGCATTGTTGTAATTATAGGTTCATCATCATTATTGTAAAATGAGTGCAAGAAGGGTCGGACAAATGATGCATTGAACGAGAAGGTGGACATACAGAGACGCTTCGATACACTTTTTTAAACATATTTTTTGCATTTTAAAATATTTTCTGTTCTAATTTACTTTGTTTTGTTAATTGTTGAGTTATGATAAAAATAAGTCGATAAAAATTGGCAAAACCATTGTATTATTACTTTTGATTTGGGTGCGATTGATGCATACATTATGGATATATTGTTTTGTTAATATCAAATAATAATGATGATGTTGACTTTCAACCTTCATATGTTTTTTTTCCATGGGTATCCGCGATTATTTTAGTAGGATTTCTTGTTTGTCGATTAATTTGTACAGTTTTTTAATAAACATTTAAAATAAAAAATTTGCACTGTAAGTAGTTTTAATTGCATATTATCATTACAGTTTTGCCTTGTTTCAAAGAATTTTTGCGAAATTTAAAGTTGTGTTTATGATTCCCCAAAAAAAATAAGTTCATTTCACAAATAAGCTTGAATTTGAACAAAGTTATGCGAAATTGATTTGATTCTGATTAATTTAACAAAAAATTAAACCGCGAAAAAATCAACTGAAAAGCAAAAAACTAAAATAAACCCTTGGTCTTAATGATAATTGAGCTCCTAAACTAATGTGAGTACCTAATTTTGAGTCGGCGCCAAACAAACAATTATCGAAGATCATTATATTACTTTGAAGAAGTAATCAAAACGCCGATGTGCATCTCGCTGCGATCATTTTACGCTTTACCTAATGCAATTGCTAGTTTTTTTGGCGCCGACTCAAAATTAGTTACTCACATTAGTTTAGGAGCTCAATTATCATTAAGACTATAAGAAGATTTATTTTAGTTTTTGGTTTTCAGTTGATCAAACTGACGAAAAACGGTTTGATTTTTTGTTAAAAAGTTTTTATTTTTCAATGCTGAATCTACAATTACTACCTACTTAATTTTTGATTATTCCAAAATACTTACTTACCTAGCTTACTTCAACTATTAACTGCTAAGTAATATAATCTACTTAACTATTAATTGTCAATGATATTCGCTGTACTTAAACTGCCGTTAACGGTAGCCTACTAAATTCCGTTATTAGATATGACGTCATTGAAGTGACGCGTCGGACGGCTTTTCATTGGATTTGCTTGAACTGCCGTCAAACGGTAGCATACTGAAAATGCCGTTAATCAATTATTGCGTTATCAGACATGCACTCTGAATATAGGGAGAAAATGCGGCAGTCTCATACCATTCCCGAGTTAGAGAAATTAAAAAAAAAAAATAACTTCATTTTCAAGCACCGTTTTCTTGCACAAAAATCACTCAAAATGCCTTCTTTTTTTACCAGCATAAACAATACACCCTAAATCACTTATTTTCGGCACAACTTTGCACAAAATATCGTCGTTTTTATCTAAAAAATCCTCCTTCTTACACAGTTCCAAATGAACAAATTTCACACTTTGACAGATGGAATTTAGTAACTTTGCCTCATTTTCCATGTTAGTAATAAATGAATCAACGCCCACAACAATTGCACACATAAATGAAGGGGAAACTATTGCTCACATTTGAATTCGAAAAGTTGGCGGATAACGCAATAATTGATTAACGGCATTTTTGTATGCTACCGTTTGACGGCAGTTTAAGCAAATCAAATAAAAAGCCGTCCGTGCGTCACTTCGATGACGTCATATCTATCAACGGCATTTTAGTAGGCTACCGTTTACAGGCAGTTTAAGTTCAGCCTATAATATTAATTATTTTTGAAAGTTCTGGTTAGTTGATTTCATCACTTTGTATATAATTCCATCCTCTCCTAGAATGTAATTATTTTGACGGATGTAGGAGGATCTGTCAATGTCAACTACATATTGTGCCAATGTTCACAAGTGAAAAATCAATCATTCCCTATTTTGCTACCCATAGGGGCGATTATTTCATCCCAAATTGTAATATGATCGACTATGAGGTATACCCTATGTAATAAAAAAAGAACCATCCAAATCGGGAAACCCACTATAAAGTTATGCCTGATAGAATCGGTTAACGGACCAAAATTCAGAGGGTGAACGATCAATATCCTCCATTTTGCTACCCTTGGGGATGAATTTTTTTGTTCAAATTCAAATGGGACCAACTTTGTAGTACACCCTATCCAATGAAAAAAGAATAATCGGAATCGAACTGCTTTATGAAAAGTATGCGTGATCATACATAAAAAAAATACGCGTTGACTAGAGAACCTCCTCCTTTTTGATTTCGTCGGTTAAAAAAATTGACTGGCAACGATTCTGAGTGCACCTAATATTATTATCGCATATGTACCAACTTTCGGCAATATTTGTCTTTTGGTTATGCAATTAATTGGAAAAATCCCCATATGTTACACACTTGAATGACCGCACTGTATAAAAACAGAAATTTTGCAAAAAAATTATAATTTTCGGTTCAGATATATATCAACCCCATCATGTATGTTTCAGATTTGGACTAATTCAATAAATTGATTGTTTAAAAAAGTCATCAAAGTTGGAGCTGCTTTGGAGGGTTAGAATCTTAGTGTGAATTTACACGATCCAATAAATTGGTCAATTTTGTAACCTTGTCGTCAATTTGATCTTCACCAATAAATTGATGAGTTTAGAATCGGTTCTAATTTTTAATCAATTTTTAGTGACAATTTGCAGTAACTTCAGGTCATGGTGTTATTTACTCGAACATGATTGTGCGAAGGAAAAAACAATTTACGTTGCATTACATTCGCAGCAATGTGAATTGCTGAATACAAAAGAAAGAGATGTAGAAGATGGTGGATAGACATTGAATTGAGAAAAGAAGGAAAGGAAACTTGACACTATTCCACGAAAAATATCTGAGTGAAGATCCTGATCAATTCAAACGATATTTAAGAACGGATCAGAGTCAATTCAATATAGTCCAATAATCTAAGGGTTTGGCAAGGAAAAAACTGCGAAACTTTTTTTCTCAGGTGGAGCTAATTCGAGTTGTCTCAACAATTAACTATATCTTAATCCTTAGCTTACTATTTTTATATAATAATATGAAAGTGTATAATAATAATAAGTTGTCAATGAACATAAGCTAAAGATCAATTGTCGTTCATTACAACCAACTCCCTGTATCAACTGTACTTGACAGAGTGGGGTCAAAAAATGCTCACTGACGTTCGGCAGTTCAGTAAAAGTGGTCAATTGTACAGTAATTTCTACCACGATACCTAAATTTGATTTTTCATTGAGATTTGAGAAAGAGAGTACTTGTAAAGTGAAAAAATAGGTCAGTAAGTGCTTCACTGGTGTTCGGTAATGTGAGCTGTACATATAATCTTTCATTATAGGAGTAAAAGAAGTATAATAGGGCACTAGCAGACATTTTCGAGGTGATTTTCGCGTTTTTAGCCAACTTCGCTACTTATCGCCATTTTTCAAAATCATCTGCTAAAAATAGTCCGATTTCGGATTTGTTTCTGTCGTTTTGTAGGCATTGGTTTAGGCTACAATTTACTATAATGCCTTTCTTCAAAAACCGCTTTGTTGTCGTGTTATAGGTAAAAAACCGACAATAACCGCTATTTTGGGCGGTTTCTCGCGATTTTGAGTATGAAGCCGATGGCTGCCGTGGTAGCAAACTTCAGATTCGGATTCAGCACCCCAAAAAACATAAAGATCCGTTGAGAAAAAAAGTTCCGCAGTTTTTTCCTGAAAACGGCTTTTTGAAACCTTATATTATTGGACTAATAAGCTATTGAATAATATTCGGAACTTTTCGTATCGTTGAACCATTTCTTGTCAGTATGTTGGCATTCCTGAGTGATAACTGTTGCCAAAATTGACCAATAAATTGTCAGGTGTAAATATAACCCATATTGGTCAATTTTATTGATCAATTTTATTGGATCGTGTAAATTCGCACTTACTTGATATGATTAAGGCAATGTATATACCAATCAAATATTGAAGTTTGCTAGACGTGAACTATAGACTTTCACCATCGAAGTGGCAGTAAATTACTCGACATCATTTTCGTCCCCAGTTAATAATCTGGTTTGTCATGATTTGTCTTGTTACTCGTATCCCTTGAATATCTCATTTAGAAGTCAGTGGACATTTGCAATCGGCATTTTATCGTATCCTGCATTTCTTTCAGACGATCTAGAACCGACTCCCTGTATGTTACACAAATTGAAATGATTGACAGCGTGCAGCATAGATCAGACTGAAAGGAAATTCCCTCATATTGACCGTGCAGCGGCTGTGTCAACAAACACACACTGAACCAACTCATTGCGTGTTACATGCAAATTAGGACACATTAGTATGCGCACTTTGGGCGCATCCCTGAGAAGGGAAAGAAGGGCCCAGATGGTGCCACCATTACTCTTGCCACTACCCTTTGGGGACGTTGTTTACACAAACAAAGGAATTTTCACCAGCAGCGATGACGAAATTGCCAGTTTCTGGTTATATGAACCCCCATGTTTGCCGCGACGTACGCTGTTTTGCATGTTTTGTGCGGTTCAATTGTGGTTTTGCTTCCATTTGTTGTTTTCCAAACGGATAATATAATATACTACATTCAAATTTCAGTAATATCACAGGAGGCTCTGATTTCACTTTCTCATGTTGCCTTTTCAAATTCGCTACTGAAATATTGATGTTTGAGCAATTACTAACTTTTTTATGAATTATCGAATGTCGTTGTTCTTTCATATTGAAGAACCGAGAAGTCACGAGTAAATCTCCATTGAACTCCCAAATCCTACGTGCTAGAGATTGAGAAGTTTCGAATATTTACGGTATCGGTTAATGATTATAAACGACGTGTTGAGAATTGATCATTTCACCATTATATTAGCTTCACCTGTATGTATGTAACGGAATCTTTGAAATTAATTTTCACATACTTCCAGACGTCCGAATCATTTGAAATTTCGCATACGTATTGAAAACAGATGACAATTCAATAATTTCATGACTATGACCTGGTATTATCACCAAGATCGTCAGAAAAAAAGCTAGTGCAGAATATTTGGTGAAGTCGGTGGTAAAAATGTCTACTTTACATTTTGAGAATTTGGTGAAATCTCTGGTACGGTTTATGTACGAGAGAACTCATAAGTTGAGGTATGGAGAGGCTGAAGAGTCATACCCCCCCACCAATCTACTCTCATCAGAAGTTAGTAAAAACTTCTCATGTGGATGAATTATTCGATGAGTTTTCTCCCATAGTTGAAAAGTTTTAATAAACGCTTTTTCTGGCGAAATGGACTGAAAAGTTAAAAATAGAATTATGGTTAAAAAATACTAATAAACACGCTTTTGTAGTACTAAGAACTGAAATGTTGAAAATAATGAGAATAAAGACATTGACCAAAAACTTAACTTCAATATAAAAAAAATTAAGACAAGTTTCATAGTAAGAAGAAAAAAAATATTTCTGTGCTTGTTTGACCTAGGTTCTGTGAGTAGCAGATTTAAAATCTTGTCGCGCAAGAATACCTATTTTGTATTTGCGGTAAGCTTTTCAATCTGCTACTCACAGAATAACCTGGGTGAAACAATTGAAGAAATGATTTTTTCCTTTTAGTACTTTTTAGTCATTCATGAAATCCGTCATCTTTTTGAATTCCGACGAAAATTGATAACCTCCGACCCCAAAAAATCCACAAACCAATTTGGGAAAAACGAAACGTCGCCATCTTGGAGCTGCCACCCTGAATTCATGAGTTTTGACAAAAAATCATGATGTTCGACCCCAAAAAACCCCACACACCAATTTTGATTGGAATCGGGCCATAATAACAAAACTCCTCGCCATCTTGGAGCCGCCATCTTGAATTCACGAATTTTGACAAAAAAATCATGATCTCCGACCCCAAATACCCTCACATACCAATTTTTATTGGAATCGGGCTATAACTACAAAACTCTTCCCCATAGTGCAACCGCCATTTTGAATTTTGTCCCTAAAAACACCCACATACCATTTTTGAATAGAATCGAAGAATAATCACAAAACTCGTCCGCCATATTGGAGCCGCCATTTTTTTTTCCCTAGCGAAAATTCCATAAAGCATGGTCACCAGAATTATGAACACCTGCCAAACTTCACGTTAATCGGACAACTAGAAGTAGGTCAAATTCAACTTGTAAGATTTGATTACTCACAGACAGACATCAGGACAGGTGAAACTGAATAAAATCAATAATCTTCGACTGAATTCATAATCTAACCCCAATAACACCACATCCAATTTTGAATGTAAACGGTCCATAAACAGAAAACTCGTCCACCATTTTGAAGGCGCCATCTTGAATTTCTGAATTTTGACAATAAATTTATAATCTTCGAACCACAAAACCAATATTGAATAGAATACAATACCAATTTTGAATAGAATCGGACCATAATTACAAAACTCGTCCGCCATATTGAATTAATGTATTTTGACAAAAAATTCCCCCACGTATCAATTTTGAATAGAATCGGACTATTATCACAGAGATCGTCCGCCATCTTGGAGCCGCCATTTTGATTTTGGGTGGATTGAGGTACTGTGTTTTCTGATGTCTGTATGTGAAGGTTCATGAAAAAAATTAAAAGTTATATTTATTACTAATTTTTGTTATAGTCAGGTCTAAAAAGTTCATAGAATTGTCTGTTTCCATTTCCTTTATGAATTGCATTGATAAAGTTGAGGAACATTTCTGATTGTTTCTACCCAAGCAGCATCATAGTGACGGAAACTGATACTGCAACTTCAACTCGGTGGTTATTACGTATTCACCACTAAATCGACCACTATACAGTAGAATAACTATAATTTTATATTTGCATGGTTGCAGTCACGTAATTTCCTCTATGGTAGCCACTCCACAGTTCTATAACTTGTCGGTATCAATTGAGGTGTCTGAAACATTATGGCCACTGAGCAGAATTACCTTAATGGTTTTCAAACTTGAAAATAAAAAGTAACCGAAGCGGTAACCATCCTGTACCACTTAAATATCACTTAGAAGTCACAATCACTTTCAATTAGAGTGTGATAGTTTCGGTGACGTTTAAGTAACTTCAATAGGGCAGGCACATGATTGTGATATGTGGTTGCCACTTCCTTGCTATCTCCATAAGTGATTGCCACAGTTCGTATATTGAATTACATACTGTGCTTCTCAAAAGTCCCCTTCCCCCCTCTTATTTTTGGAACGATTATACATAAACAAGTGAAATTTGAAAACTGAATATTAAAGGTTGTAAACTTCCCTACTAGTGATGATAGATGACGAAATCGACCAATAATTTTGAATGGAACCCTACGGCAAGCGACACCTCTTTTAAAAGGTATCGAAAAAACCTATTCATTGATACTAATTTTGTTTGTGTTTATGGCAGTTTCAATGGCTCATTAGTAAACACTAAAATTTGAATTCCATTCAGTGTGATATTCATTACAGATTTAAGAATCAGTATCTCCTTGAAGAAATTGCTCGAAGTGACCTTCTTCAATGGCCTTGTGACGTCATCTTTGACGATTTCGTCATCTATCATGACTAGTAGGGAAGTTTACATCCTTTAATATTCAGTTTCAAAATTTCACTTGTTTATGTATAATCGTTCCAAAAATAAGAGGGGAGGAGGGGACTTTTGAGAAGCACTGTATTTCATTACATTGGTATTATGAACTAATTTTCACAAATTGAGTGCACCTGATCTCAGGATGAGATCGTTTTGTGCCTGAATAGTACTAATTAACTAGTAGTGTTGGAACATTTGGTAGATAATATTAATAATAATACTAAATAATATAATAGATATAGTAAAAATAATCTAAAATCATCAGAAGCGGAGAGACTAAAGTAATAGTATAAGAGATTATAATTATATATTGATATTCATTGTAGGAGTACTTCAAGAGTTCTAGAGTTCATGAAAATGAAGGACACCAGCTTTTTGCAGAACAGTTTGTAACTATAAATGTTTTTGATGGACTCTGGGATGTAATTGTAAATTTTGGGGCCATCAAATGATATCGACTTCTTATAGAGGGTAGAATTAGGACGAGAAATATTTAAATTTTTGAGACCCTTTTGCCTTGTATTGTGATTGTGGAAAATTTCTTGATGTTGCATTCTATTTCTGTACATGAATCTCGCAGTATTGAAAATATACAGATGTGTTAAATCAAGCATTTAGTTTCTATAAATAGCTGTTTGGTGGAAAATCTGCACTTTTTTCTTAATATTACTTTCAAAATCCATTTCTGTGTGACTTTCAAACAATTTATCTGATTTTTATACGCAGCTCCCCATACTATTATTCCATAGGATATTACAGATTCAACTAATGATTTATAAGCCATTTTCAAATTTTTTTTCTGGAAGAATATCCCTGAGTTTATAAAATGCAAATACCAGTTTTTTAAGTTTGCTATTTAAATATAGTGAATGATTATCCCATCTGAGCGTTTCATTGATGATAACTCCCAGATATTTGATTTCTGAAGTGTTTTGAATTGTCTTCTTATAATCACAGTTGGCCAGATCACATCTTCATTGAAATTTAATTGATTTCTGATTTGGTTGTACTTTTCGGCTGTTTGTGGAAGTTATTAATTTGGTCTTGCTCTCATTTAAGCTCAGGAGATTACAGTCCATCCAACATTTGACTTGATATAAACCTTTTTCCGCGTTTTTCGTAACTTCCTGCCAATTTGTTCCATGGAATAGGAGAACGATATCGTCCGCATATGAGATGATATCTCCACCTATCTCCATATTCAACACTTCATTGATATGGAGAAGGAATAACTTAGGGCCAAGGACTGTTCCCTGGGGGACACCATATCCGATTTCCGAAGGTTCGCTAAACCTGTTTTTTATTTTAAGACAGATTTCCTCTTCGATAAATAACTTCTAAATAATGATAGCGGTAAGCCTCTAATCCCGTATTTTTCAAGTTTTTCCAAAAGTTTATCGTGTGAAATGCTGTCGAAAGCTTTAGCTAAATCCAAAAATATGCCTAAACTTCATCATTTTTATTGAGGTGCTGGTGAATTTCATTCGTGAGATAATGCAGTGCATCCTCAGTGAACTTCCTGCCTGAAACCGAATTGTTGGGAGATATTTAGATACAAGTCAGGATTTTGACTTGCAAGTCAGAATTCTGACTTGCAAGTCAGAATTCTGAGGTGGTTGTCAGAATTCTGAGATGTATGTCAGAATTCTGACTTACATGTCAGAATTCTGAGATGCAAGTTAGAATTCCCCATCATTTCCGGTCCAACCGGAAACCCCACTTGGGAATTAAGTTGAATATTTTTACTAGTTTGAAATCTAAGGACGATTTTGAGTACGATCCTAGACGGAAAATTGGTACTACATATGATTTTACAAGTCAGAATTCTGAGAAGCAAGTCAGAATTCTGAGATACGAGTTGGGTTTCAAGAATCTGGAATGGCAGATGTGTAATGGAACAAATGGTGCTGTTTGAACAACACTAATTCACTCTCAAACCTTCGATATTTTTCCGACTTGCATTCAGAACTCAGACATGTAAGTCAGAATGCTGACATCCTTCTCAAAATTTTGACTTGTAAGTCAGAATTCTGACTTGTATCTCAGAATTCTGACTTGCATCTCAGAATTCTGACTTATAAGTCAGAATTTTACATTTTAATTTTTTTTTGTTGGCATTCCAACGTTTTCGTAAAAATCCGTAATATTTACAGGAATATGGTGGGTCGTTATTATTTGATAAATGAACGAAACATTCAATAAAAATTCATTTGTCGTCAGTACTGCATCAAACGAAGTAATTTATTACATAAGTATTGGTTTCAAGTAATCTTGATTGATAAAAAAATGTTTGAGGGATTTAAGTAAATGATTGCAGAGGAGAGTTATTTCCAGAATTATAATTCCTTAAATAAGGAGTATACAGATGGCGCATGCTCACAATCGATCTACAACACCCATATTTCACAGTAAACTTTGATTCGTTTTAATTTTATCCCGCTGAGAAGTATCCAAATTCAATATACTTACGAGTTTGTATGTTATACAGGGTGTTATGTAATAAGTTTCCGATATTTAACAGGACGATTCCTCAGTTATCAATAAGGTGAAAAGTTCATATAAGCATGGGTCCGCAAGGCCTTCATTTTTGATATACAGGGTGTTAAAAATTTATTTTTATTTTAGTTTACCATTTTTTAACAAATAATCACAATAATAATAAATAAAACTATTCAACTATGCGTCAAGATATTATTTTTGATATTACAACACAAAAAAACATTGGGATACACTTACTAGCCTACTTGATACTTTTATTTTCAAAGAGTTCGCGAATCAATGGGAAGAAGATTGGATGCATCGATTAATTTAAATCAAAATATTTCGAAAACGGCTGCTTGTAGCGACTTTTGAAAACCCCTCCTTTTTCACGTAAAAATTATAGAGGAATCAATTTTTCTTCTAGAAAATTTGATACATACATGCACGACAAAGTTGTGACTCCCCAATAGAGAGAAAGACCTGTAGGAGGCGCCCCCTACAACTAAGGGCCAAACTAAGATCAAATTTTAATTTCTCATAATAAAAAATTCTCATATATATATATATATATATATATATATATATATATATATATATATATATATATAGTCGATCCATGCTAGAAATTAATCAGGCGAAATGTGAGAATGAACATTTATTATAAAAATGTGTTGCAGGACAGAGATCGAGCTACACCATTTACCAAAGCGCAGTCAGTTGTTTAACGTGTCTAGTGACTGCCACTACATATCCACGTTTTTGCCAGGTAACCACAACGTGGTTGAAATGTGGCTATCTGAGATCCAATAACGTAGATCGGAACGTAGCGGCCACCAAAAAAGTGTTACCTATTTTGGTAGCCGCCGCGTGATTGAAACGTGTATATTACGTGGCAGTGGTTGTGGTCAAACACCTCAAAAATTTCCAGAATCGTGGCCGCTACGTTCCATCAACCAAAAATGCTACTTGGGTCAGTTTCCACAAAGCAAATTTTCATAAAGTAACGGCCACATCAATTCAAATTAAAAATAATCTAAAACAATTCAACTTACTTTTAAAGTTGAGAACTAATTATCTGCTTGGCAGATGCCAAATTGATGAAAAAATGAGAAAATATTTTATTTATGGTTTATTCAATTTTAGATTTGTTTCACATTATTTGAATGGCACCACCGTCATTTCGTCACTACCCGAATTTCAAATAAATTCATAATGTCCCCTCATCCATGAGGGTACTGACGAATGAGGATAATCACAATAAAAACAAAACTTGACATCGCGAATTCCACTTCCGAATCCAACCACATGTTCCACCGAAAACACAACCACCCCAAACCAAATTGATTGTCATTAGCATTAAATAAATCGGTTATTTACAGAGGCAAACACTAGCGGGGGACATTAACTCCGATATTACAAAGGGATGAGAGAGGATATATAAATCAGGGGTGGCTTACATAACACAAATAGGGTTACGTACGTAGTACAATGAGGGTATACACCGACAGATAGAGATTAGCGAAGTCTTGTGATACGGATGTTACTTATTAAATGCTGATCTCCGGATCTAATCGAATAATTTGAGGGGTGGATCCCTCCTTGTGGCGCGGATTGACTTATTCGACCCGTGGGGTTGAGTCCAGACGAAACGATAGCGGGTGAGATTTTTATTGATTCGTCTCAATTATGTACCCATTTGTCCTACGGATGATAATTTACATTATATATATATATATATATATATATATATATATATATATATATATATATGTAGTAAGGTAAAGAAATATATAATAATAATATTTATTTCACATCAACATTGATTTGATAAATGACAAATGTAAAAAAAACGGGGTGTCAACGTATTCTGTAGGCAAGCCATGGTTTCTAGAGTTCCGATGGTATCAGATCCAAACTTGGAGGGGTGCTGGATTCAAGAATTTCATACTCTACCATCACTTCCGATTTGGGAATTTCAAATGGAACCCCCTGTATACGTTTACTGTTTTGGAGTCTTGAGACGATTCTGAGTACGATCATACAGGGTTATTCATTGGGAAATGCGCATACAGTAAGGGTAGATGGAGGACACCGATGTGCTTCTAAATAACCTATATTTTATGGGTTTATCTTTTTTTTTAAGTAAGATACAGGGTGATTTATTAATTTGAACCATTTTTCAAATTAATCATAACTTATGAACCACCCTATACATTTTTGAAATATTTGGTTCGTATGTTCTTTGTCCACATTGGTGTCAATTAACATAATAAAAAAGTCTCATTCAGGTCCGCTTTAAAAAATATAGTAGGTTTGGTCAAAACAACACCTGTATATAATATTTTGAAATTTGATTTACCAATTTGGAAATAGCCGAAAAAATAAGTAAGACTAAATGTATTTGGTTTTCCGCATACAACTTTTTTACTTATTAACTTGAGTCAAATATAGATGTTTCGATAATGAGGTGGCACAAAATTAATGTTTTTCCCCAAATAGTACTTTTCCAGCTTGAATCCATGAAATCATCAACTATTTCTTATTCTCCTAATTTCTGGTTCCCAACCTTAGTGGAAAACGAGAGGACATGTCCGTATTTGGGACAAATTATTATTATCAATGACTGAATTTCAAACACCCTGTATGCTTAAAAAAATTATCATAACATTTGTTTATTGCGCTACATTTGAAAAAATATATAAAAAAGAGGAAAAATACCTATTCCGAAAAAAGCATAATTTTATTTTAAACAAAAATAACGTTGCAACAAATTGTATTGAGTTAAACGAAAAGAATTAGACACAAAAAAAAATTTAAACAACATAACTTATACAGTTGTTCAAAGTGGCCTCCATTTTGCTCAATACATTTCCGTGCTCTTGAAGTAATATTTGTAATTGACTTTCTAATCATAGCTTGCTCATTTCTCAGTTCGTCGCATTCTCCGTAGAAGGTCCTCTCTAGTGTTTACTCCAGTTGAATAAACTCTTGATTTTATATAACCCCAAACATGGTAATCGAGTGGATTAAATTCGGGGCCCCTTGCAGGCCAGTTGTGAGGTCTTCCTCTGCTTATCCAATGATTTGGGAAGTTGTCATTTAAAAACTCTCTCACTATTACCCTGAAATGAGGTGAAGCCCCATCATGTTGAAAGTACATGCCTACAACATCAACTCCTGCATCATCTAGCAATATGGGTAAAATATTTTGCAGGAACTCTTAACACACTTCACCCGTTAGTAGATATGGGGATATGGAATCCAATTAATCGGTTGTTAATAACGCCAGACCAAACATTAACACTCTGAATGCCAGCATACTAAATTTTGGTTATTTTATTTCGTTTTCTCAGTCGTATATGACTGACCGACTGATATAAATAATTTTGCGTCGTCAGTCGTTTATGATCGACAGTACCACTATCATGCACGGCCGTGTCAGGCTTTTTGGAGCGAGTTTATATTGAATTGTGTATGCTTGTTGAGATCGCGTCGCTGAATTGCATAAGCCCACAAAATTTCGCGGTGCCTGACGTCCCCTTAGTAAAGATACATCAATTGGAAATTATGAATAACTTTTTATTAGAAATCTTTTACATTGTAAAAAAAATAAGTAACTTATGAACTATGATTTTTAATATGGCACTCTTGGCACATTGCAGGTTTTCCATCACATCCATCGCAATATATTCGGACTTTTCTTACTTTTTTCTTGCTTCTGCTCTTGACATTTCTTTTGTTAGGTTGATATAACAAGTTCTACATTGCTTTCGAGTTTTCTCATCAGTTTTTTTAAATAAATGTGCTACTTTGGGTATCATTAGACTCTTTCTGTTGGCATCATTTCCAAATAGTGAAGTCCTGGCTACGTCTTCTCAGAATTTATTGATATTTGATTTTGAATTGCTATGTTCTTTATATATGTTGAATGCATTTACCATAGACATGCATGTCAGCAATTCAAAAAAAACCTTTCGGTACCACTTGACGCCTCGTCGATTACAAGTACTGTATGAAGCCATTTGGTCAGACTTGTCAATGCCATACTTTCCATTATTCTTGAAGTTCTTGAGAAGAGAGGGTCTTTCTCAAATTCCAACTCCCATAAAAAAAACAGTCAAATGAATTATTTTATTTTTTTACTCTAATTTATGACCCAATGTAGTCATCCACACACTCACAAAATACAAAGACACACAAATGTACCAAAAAAAAATACTTACATTATGATGATCAGAAACAACCATAGTTCCACGCCGTGTCAGTCGTTTTTGGAAACTCGAATAAACATGAACTCAACGTGCGTACCACTAAATGAACACTGAGTATGCATGATTCGACAAATCTCTGTACCGTTAGCACTGAAAAAAGCACGCGGCCTGTTGGTGCGCGCGCACATAAAATAACCGCGGCGTCAGCTCAGAAATTCTTGTCAGTCGAAATCGACTGACATGTTAGTCAGAGTGTTAAAGGAGAACCTGATTTGTTTTTTGGCGAACGGATTTTGTTCGGCCCAAACATGGAAATTCCTTGAATTATTAACAACGTCTCTGGTAAATTGAGCTTCATCGCTAAATAAATACCTGTATATGATCCTATTAATTTGTAATACCCATCTACTAAAAGCCAATCGAGCTATTTCATCTCCTGCTTGTAGCGTCTGAACTTTCTGTAAATAGTACGGATGTAGATTATTTTTTCTTAATCTTCGCCAAACAGTAGACTGAGGAACATTAGTGGCGTGACTGATTCTTATCGTTCCTAATTTTTGGATCATGTTGTACAAGGTTAAGAATATCTTGCTCCAAATCGATATATCGTCTTTCATAACTTTCATTTTGTGCTACAGTTGGAAATTCACCGTGTTCTCTAAGGTAACTAAACACATTAGAAAAAGTTCGTCACTAGGTAACTGCCGGTCAGGAAATGCCGTGCATATTCTCTTTGGGCAGCTTTCTCATTACCATCACAAAATCCATAGACATACAACATGTCTGCATATTCATTATTATTAAATTTGTGTGGCATTTTAAGTAAGCAATAACTGTTATCAAGAAATAACGTAATAACACAAGTACAAACACTAAAGTCATCAACTCACGTCAAAATTGTGCTCTGACATCAGCCAACTTGACAATTAAACAATTTGGGATATCAAACCTAAAGTGTATTATTTACTAATTTAAACAATATGTGCAGGCTGCTTGATTTTATTATTATTATCAAGAATGCATAGAAGAGTCGAGAAAGGATCATGCTCTAGCTAAAAAACTTATTAGACGCGGATAAAAAAAAATCGGTTTTTTTGATTTTCTGTTATGTTTAACCTTCAAAATGTAGATTTGTTGCAACGTAATTTTTGTTTAAAATAAAGTTATGCTTTCTTCGAAATGGGCATTTGTCCTCTTTTTTATATTTTTTTTTAATGTAGCGCAATGAAGAAATTATATGATAATTTTTTTACGCATACAGGGTGTTTGAAAGTTAGTCATTGATAATAATAATTTGTCACAAATTCGGACATGTCCTCTCGTTTTTCAATAGGGTTGGTATCCAGAAATTGGGAGAATAAGAAAAAGTTGATGATTTTATGGATGAAAGCTGGAAAAGTACCATTTGTGGATTTTTTTTTAATTTTGTGCCACTTCATTACCGAAACATCTAGATTTGACTCAAGTTGATAAGTAAAAAAGTTGTATGCGGAAACACCAAATACCTTCAGTCTTACTTATTCTTTCTGCTCTTTCCAAATTTGTAAATGAAATTTTAAAATATTGATATACTGGGTGTTGTTTCGACTCGAAACCTACTTAGTAATTTTTATTAGGCCGGACCTGGAATAAGACTTTTTTTATTATGTTAATCGACATCACTGTGGACAAAGAACATACAAACCAAATATTACAAAAATGTATAGGGTGGTTCATAAGTTATGATTAATTGAAAAGAATGGGGAAAATTAATAATTCTTAAGTTGTAATATTTTTTCATAATGTATTATTTCTTTTTCGTATTCTAGATTACCGGATCATACTCCGCTAGATTTTTTTTTCTGGGGAATAATTAAAAATCAGGTGTATAACACAGCATCAGCTACTCGTGAAGAACTGGAGTATAAAGTAAGGGTAGCATTCCACAATTGAAAAAGTTGAACTTTGCCGTGATTAAGGAGGAGGTCATTTTGGAAATTTAGAACATTAATGGACCAATTTGCGACTTTTTAAATAATTCTTAAAACGACTGTGAAGTCATAAGCCTCAAAGTCGTATGTTACTTGATCAAGAATGAAGCGATTTACACGATCCCCATGGCATTCTAGATCAAAAAATAAAAATTGGAATAAAAATGACTTTGTTTGTCAAATATTCACAAGTGAGGTGTTGTTGGATTTAGAATGTCATTCTCGATCGAAATAAATAAAAATATATAGGATGTTCCATTTAAAAATCGAAAGTTGGTCATTTCCGGTCAAACCGAAAGTGCGGTAAAGCAAGTAAATATGTCAAAAAATATAAATTGAACTATAATACACAACCTCTAAATTTCGTTTTTCTATCTTCAATAATAAAAACGTTATAGGAGTGAGCCTTGGAGAATCACCCGGTTTAAATAAAACTGAAGTCATTAAGGAGATCGGATGAATTGTATTCAACATGTTTTTGTAATATGTAAAATAGAGAAGTTACGAGGGGAAGTCAGTAGTTTATTTAATAAGTTTTTAGTTTGATCAGTACAGTTTAGTGGTGCATTGTCTGATTTGTTTATTGTGTTGGGTTTGTAAAAAGTAATAAACGGACAATAATTGGTCGAGTATTTTTCTATAAAGCCTGCCCCTCGTTTCCTGAGAATATTATTGTACATCGACACATGCGACTCTACTGTAATTTACATGACAATAATATGTACTGTTCACGAGATTCCGATGCATAGACAAAATTTTTACAGATCCTGTTCATTAGGAAAGGAGAGATTCAGAAATGACTACATTTTCTAATTCCTCATTTCCGACACAAATATCAACGTCGATCCACCACGCTTTCGAAAAATGTCCACCCTACTCATCCACTTTGTGCTCCGTATGTAAATGCGATGTCCATCCTCATATGAATATTTCATAGGTGAGTCTTCACCTATTGTGAAGGTGACAGTGAAGAGGGTCCGAGTTGAATCGGATTCACTTTTAACAGCATCCATTATCTTCAAAAATATCACTCACAACTTCTGCTTACGAAATTTCGCTTCCAGAATACAAGACATATCGATTTCGAGAAGTATATTATGTTGCACGTGCTTGGAAAAATGGAAAAATCCCCAAAATTTAATACCCTGCGCTCAACTAGACTGGTACACAAGTTCAATAAAATAATTAATAAAAAACCTTTTTGAAAACAAACTTTTATATAAGCCGTGTACTAAAACGTATGAAATAAGTTTAAGTCATCACTGAAAATGATTTAATCATTTTTTGTTGAACTATTTGGTTTCAAAAAGCTTGTCGCGCGAAGTGTACCAATTAATTTGATTGAGCAGTGATTGGTTGGTGAGTAAAAACTTGTATTTGATTTCCACAAAGTATTCATAAAAGTAGGTATCAATTTATTTAATTGGACTATGATTGGTTGGTAAGTAACAACTTGTCGAAATATTAATTTTGTTACAATTCGCGCGACAAGATTTTTGAAACCAAATAATTCAACAAAAAATAATTAAATGATTGTCTGCAACGACTTAAACTTATTTTTCGTGCAATCGCATGCGTAGTGAGTATTTCGCGATTTCAACGCAGTCCGCGAATTTTAATTTCGCGACCGTTACCCATAGCAACGGCCGCCAAACCAAACGTCACTTCCAAATTTGACATTTCTAAAATACGACAATGACAATAACAATAATTAATTTATATTCTGTTTGTCACAACAATCTTCAAACTCGCTGTAACATTTTTCGTACTGCCCTTTAGATTTTCAGGTATTAAAACGGAAAGCGTTTACAAAACTTTTCAGATCTGCAAGAGTGCAAGATACTAAAATATCACTATCAGTATCAGACATATTTGAGTTTTGTCAAGAACTGTCAAAACATTTTCTATATATTCAACCATATCATTTCTTTAGCAATGCTGTGACTTTGATAATTAAATTGAACTGCTGTCGATTTTAAAGCAATAATATATTTTTCTATGACTTTTGAAAAAAGCGTCATTAATATGACCATTTCTTGATAAGTAATGAACTCTAGTTTCGTCCCCGAGTAGGTAATAATCCATTACTCAACAGGTTCGACCCAATCACAGTTGAACCAAACTCAACACTTTGAAGCCAATCACAGATGAGCATATTCATCAGCAGTTGTGTTTGAATTGTTTCCATTCGCAAGTATGCCTTAAGAATCTAACAACTTCAAACTTGTTCTCAAACGTCATAATCATTTAATTGACAGTTCGTTTTGTAAAATAGTATAGTTTCTAAAGAAAAACAAGAAGAAAAAGATGGATTTGGGAAGTGACAGCCAGTGTACCCCTCCAGAAATTTGTAGTACGGCGAAAATAACATCTTCAAATCTATTACCAAATAAATCCAGAAAAAAATATGAGACGATATATGCAATTTTCATGGATTGGCGAAAGAAAAATAATGTGAATTCGTTTTCGGAAAATGTTCTTCTAGCATATTTTTTTCCAATTAGCTGAAAAATATAAATCGTCCTCGCGTTGGACAAAATATTCAATGTTACCATTCTAATCAACCACGACGTCAACATAGAACGTTATTCAAAATTACGTACGTTTTTGAAACGCAAATCCGATGGTTATATACCGAGAAAGGCTCAAACATTCACCCCAGATGAAATAAATTCATTCATAAACAAAGCACCTGACGAAATATATCTTACGACAAAGGTAAGAAATTGATATTTTTTCAAAAGTTCACTTAACAAAATGAGAGAACCTAGTTAGGAAATTCAATAGCTTCATATCACTTTAATTTGCAAGCACCTCGGTAGCACATAGCTTAAGCTCTGGACTTTCAATCCAGTGATCGTGAGTTCGAATCACGCCGGTGAGGTTTTTTTTCTTTTCCAACCACTGATTTAACAATTATCAAACTGTTTGAAATTGAATAAAATAACGAAAATTGGAAATATTTTTCATGTATCTTTTTTTTAGGTTGCACTGATCATGGGAATCATGGGGGCCTGTCGTGCGAATGAAATGCACTCTATGAAAATAGGGGATTTGGAAGATTTCGGATCGGATATATTAGTCACCATACCAAACACCAAAACGAAAATTGTTCGGAAGTTCACCATAACTGAGCCTTCTCACCATATTTGTATTAAATATATCACGCTACGACCGAGTAATAATTTAACAGATTCATTTTTTTTTATGAGAAAGGAAAATGCACCAATCAAAGAATTGGAATAAATAAATTCGGAGCCATGGGAAAACAAATCGCAACATTTTTGAAACTTCCAAATCCCGAACTATATACTGGGCATACTTTTCGTAGATCATCTGCCACCCTGCTAGTGGAAGCGGGTGGACACATCACTTCTTTGAAGAGGCATGGAGGGTGGAAGTCAACATGTGTGGAGGAAGGATACATAGATGATTCGATGAAAAATAAAATGAATACTGCAGAAAAAATCTCGAGTTCAATGAAACCGTCTACCAGTACCAGCAACATCTCACAAAGATTTATTGCACAGAACACTTCGGAAATGAAAAATTGAAATGTGAATTTAGATATAGAATCCTCGATACCTTCAGTTATGATTTCCAACTGTTCCAATTTTACTATTAATTTCATTAACAAAAAATGATTTATGTTATGAAATTTTTCGAAATATAATTATAGATTTTTTCATTCAATAAAAACTTTCTATTATGCAATTGAATGAATTACACTCTTTCAGGATTTCCTTCACAAATGAATCTTATTTTCAAATAGTCCTGATACAAGTCACAGAAAAAGTATAGTATTCTGCTCGCAGGAAATAGCCATTACTCGCTCGAATGATTTACGACTAACTTCATTCTCACGAGTAATGGCCACATTTCTCGCTCGTTGAATAATATACTATTTTTGCAATTATCTAGTTCAATAATTATGGCGATTGCATGAAAATAGTGTGTATGCCATGACAGCGAACTTTTCAGCGACCTCAAGATTATCCTGCCTCGGCCGCAAGCCGCATCGGCGATAACTTTTCGTTCGGTACGCTAAAAAGGTATTTCGCGGCATTGGCATACAAATAACTATTATACACGCCTTGAGTAAAATTTTGTCTTTAAAAAGCTTTTTTATCAGTTATTTTCTTTTTTTCTTTTTAGTTAGTACGCCATGATCTGTTCATTTCTAAGAGAGCATCGTTACAAGGTCCCTTCCGCCAAAAACACACACACACACCAATTTTGAATAGAATCCGAGCATAATCACAATCCGTCATCCTGAAGTCCAACAAAACATTCATAATCTTCGAACCTGAAAATCCCACATACCAATTTTGAATAAAATATGACCATAATAAGAAAACTCGTCTTTAATCTTGGGGCCGCCATATTTAATTTATAAATTTTGACAAAAATTTCAATATCTCCGACCGCGAAAACTGCCGCATACCAATTTTGATTCACAAAACTTGTCCGCCATCTTGGAGCCGCCATCTTGAATTTTCAGCTCAATTCGATGTCGGCAAGTGCTCCAAAAATGGATTACAAATTTTTGAACCGGAAAGAATGACATACGAACGAAGCAAGTTATAAAAGGTTGTAATAATAATAATAAAAGGTTGTAAAAACGTGATAATTCTTGCTACTGCGATTCAAAAAATGGGGGAAAGTTTCAAACCTTGCAAATAACTCGAAAATTATTAACGTTAGAGGAAAAAAAACCTTAAAAGTTTCCTGTAAAAGCCTTGAAACCAGTTGCAATTTTTTTGTTATACTGTCAAATAATAATTTGAAAACAAAACAAAAATATTTTCTAGACACTTGGAAAAATAATTCCACAGGAAAAAAATCACAGATTTCTCATTACAAGTCGGATAGGGTAAGTGCACCAATCGTTGACCAATTAGGAGCTTCTTTCAAAAAAAATACTTATAGTTACTAAAATATCAATTTTTATGAAAATCAAAAAAATATACTAGAAGAACCAAGGTTTGGGATTCTTAATATCATGTACAATCTTGAAAATAATGGTAAAATGTAGTTAAGAGAATATATAAGTCAAAATAGTCATAAACCACCAGTGATTAACTAGCAAGAACTAGTACTTGACCACGATTTTACCCAGTGGTTGACCACTTGATAAAATCAAATAAAACAAGTGTCTAAGCAACACTGTAGATTTATTGATATAAAAAGCAAGTTTTGATTTTCAAGCAGGATCTTATAAAAGATTGAATTTTTTTTAACTCAAACCTTTTCCAAAAATACTAGTTTTTTAACAAAGCAAGTTTTTATTTTATACTAGTTTTTATATTCCGTTACTTCAGTCTCAATATAAAATTTTAGTTTTTCAGTTTCATTGTTATTTTCTTGCGTTTCAGTATTACTCTCAGTTTTATCTTAGAACAGTTTCATTATCATTAATAGTTTAATTTTCCCATTCTATATTGATGTGTTTTCCTTTATTGTATTCTTTTTTTTTTTTTTTTTTTTATTTCTTTTTTTTTTCACAATCAGGAATACAAACAGGACGAACCCAGAAACAGTATTCACATATATACTTACTAAATATGTCATATTGCTATTCAATACAATACAGTAGTAATATTTTATATGTATTTAAAAAAAATTCTTCTTGATATTATCGTGTAATTCTTCTGCTGACTCATCGCCGCCCCATTCCTTCATTTCTGCTTTTTCAAACGATTCCGTCTTGATACATTTTTTGACATCTACTGCCTCGACTTCAAAATACATTTTCCATTTTTTTTTTCTAATGAAACTGGAAAAGTGGGTTTATTCAATCAATATCAATCAGAAAAAACTTTTTTCTATTTACTTTTCAAATTATTTATTAAAGTAGCATGCGGTACCCCATACCCCATTCAGCCTCTTCGATTGTCTAATATTGCTCACAGCATGTTGCAATCGTACCTTCGTATATTCGAAAAATCTCCTGTTAGTTTCATATATTTTTTCTGCGAAATACAGTGGTTTTACTAAACCTATATTTGAAAATAAATGAACCTTATATGAAGTAAAATATATGTACCGTTGTTGACCATGACTAAAACCAATAGTTGACCTCTGCAAAACTATGGTCAATTAGTAGATCCGCTTTAAATTAACGATATTTTTTTAACTAAAATAAATATTTTACTCATACGCAAAGCTATGAAACAGACAAAGACGTACAACCATTAATTCTTTTGAAACACCAGTAGTTGACCAAAGTGATCAATTACTGGAGCTTCAACAAATATTTTGTTCTAGTAGTTGACCACATGAATTGAAATAGTAAAAACACACATTCCAATAATGAATACAATGAAAATACTTAATAATCCAAAATTTTTAAAAAACATCAACAAGAACGGATGATTTAAAATCGCTAAAAATTGTCTTTTACAATGCTTTTTTACAATTGACAACGAAAAATGTGTGAACATGACAGTGACCAACTTATCGCGATATTTATTTGGGTTAATTGTGACATCTACTGCACCAGAGTCCCATTCAATTTTCAAAAACATAGGCAACCAACAAAACAATATAGTATCCTTATTTCTGTGCATTAAGAGAAAAATGGTCAATTACCGGGTGCTGGTCAACTACCAGTGCCACAACCCTAATTGTTGAACAAAAGCTCCTTTAATAAAATTAATTGTTATCACTGTTTTAAGATATGAAAAAATTTCAGCGCTATTTTCTTAAACAATTTTTTATTAATTCTTTCAGGGGCATCTCTGAAAACATGGAAATGCATCTATGTGGGCAACAACTGAAGAAAGTATATTTATTCATTTAAGAAAGAAGGGAATGTTGTGGCATAGTGGACGAATTATTAAATTAAAGAAAAAATCAAATAACTATCTGAATGAAAATGCAAATTTTCATTTTCAGATTTTTTCTTTTGAGTTAGGGCTTTTTCAGAATATCTATCAGATGTAGTTCAATGTCCAGCGTGGCTTTAGCCAGGGAAGTAGTTGTTTTCTGTTAGACATTCACAAAAAAAACTTTATTTTAATCGTGGATTTTTCAATTCACAGAAAAAAAAATCTTTCTATCAATAATCAATTGAGAATGTTTCCCTTTTCAACATGAATACCCCACAAGAGGTTATCTTGACGATGGAAGATAGTGACTAAAGTTTATCTTTCAGTCGCAGATGATTCCACATCTGATTTTATGAACATCCTGTTTATATTTTCAAAAAAGTAACTAAACACATTAGAAAAAGTTCGTCACTAGGTAACTGCCGGTCAGGAAATGCCGTGCATATTCTCTTTGGGCAGCTTTCTCATTACCATCACAAAATCCATAGACATACAACATGTCTGCATATTCATTATTATCAAATTTGTGTAGCATTTTAAGTAAGCAATAACTGTTATCAACAAATAACGCAACAACACAAGTACAAACTCTAAAGTCATCAACTCACATCAAAATTGTACTCTGACATCAGCCAACTTGACAATTACAACAATTGGGGACATCAAACCTAAAGTGTATTATTTACTAATTTAAACAATACGTGCAGGCTGCTTGATTTTATTATTATTATCAAGAATGCTTAGAAGAGTCGAGAAAGGATCATGCTCTAGCTAAAAAACTTATTAGACGCGGATAAAGAAAATTCGATTTTTTTGATTTTCTGTTATGTTTAACCTTTAAAATGTAGATTTGTTGCAGCGTTATTTTTGTTTAAAATAAAGTTATGTTTTTTCGAAATGGGCATTTTTCCTCTTTTTTATATTTTTTTTTTAATGTAGCGCAATGAAGAAATTATACGATAATTTTTTTACGCATACAGGGTGTTTGAAAGTTAGTCATTGATAATAATAATTTGTCACAAATTCGGACATGTCCTCTCGTTTTTCAATAGGGTTGGGATCCAGAAATTGGGAGAATAAGAAAAAGTTAATGATTTTATGGATAAAAGCTGAAAAAGTACCATTTGGGGATTTTTTTTAAATATTGTGCCACCTCATTACCGAAACATCTAGATTTGACTAAAGTTGATAAGTAAAAAAGTTTTATGCGGAAACACCAAATACATTCAGTCTTACTTATTTTTTCCTGCTCTTTCCAAATTTGTAAATGAAATTTTAAAATATTGATATACTGGGTGTTGATTCGACTCGAAATCTACTTAGTAATTTTTATTAGGCCGGACCTGGAATAAGACTTTTTTTATTATGTTAATCGACATCACTGTGGACAAAAAACATACGAACCAAATATTACAAAAATGTATAGTGTGGTTCATAAGTTATGATTAATTGAAAAAAATGGGGAACATTAGTAATTCTTAAATTGTAATGTTTTTTCATAATGTATTATTTCTTTTTCGTATTCCAGATTATCAGATCATACTCCACTAGTTTTTTTTTTCTGGGGACCAATTAAAAATCAGATGTATAACACAGCATCAGCTACTCGTGAAGCAGGGCCGGATTAAAAGGTGTGGAGGCCCTGGGGCAACAAAGGAGTGGTGGCCCCTAATTATTTTTCAAACAAGTTTTTTTTCTCTCTCAAGTGTTTGAATAATTTATTGCGGAACAAATCAAATTATTCCGACACGAGCATATGTAGGTATAATATAATACAAGAAATAAATAAAATTAAATTACAGCGTAAACAAATGGATTCTTGCGAGCTTTTTTCGACGAGAAATCATTGATGATTTCGGTCAAATCCAGCACCCGGAGAAAATCATTCCCAATGCTAAGAAGCGATAACTTTGATAGGCGGCTTTGTCTCATCGTAATTCGCCTATTTTTTACATATTTCATTTTGGAAAATGAGCGCTCTCTAGTGCAATTCGACACCATCAAAACCAAGTACATTCTCAGTTGTAATATCACAAGAGAGTGAAAATAATTCGACAGATTTTCGAAAATTCGTTGCTAGGCAATAGACAAGAGAGACCAACTGGCTCGACTATTGCAAAATGCCCCAAGTTTGAGAAAGAAATCTAGATAATTATTTTCTACTATATCGAACTCTCGTATGGTATTCTTTAGATTATTTTTTGATGTTACGATCATAAACACATTTCCTCGCAAAATTATATAATGTACTAAACCGGTTTTGATTCATTTCTCACTTTTCATGCGAATTGATGACAGACGTCAAATTGAAAATATAGGTTATCAGACAATAAAAACAAAATACCTCAAATTATTCCCGCGACAATTTTCTAGGTAGAATATTCCCACTATTGATTGGCCAAAACGTATATGAATTATTTGAATTGAACGTTTCCATTGGTTTCTAGCAATGTCAAAAAATAATCACCGTAATTTCAATGTTTGGGAATGTAGCTCTAAAATTTTGGTTTTCAAGAATTTGATAGTAGAACAGCTTAGATTGGTCTTTTTGATAGTCCTTTCTGAGAAGGATTTACATTTGTTGCGGACACTTGTCAACGCCAATAAATAGGAAAAACAGGTATAGACGGGCAGAGTGTTTGTAGAATCGGCAGAAAAATAGTCAACAGAATTTGAACTTTTGTTCTATTATGGAATGCGCACAGGGCTCTTATAAATAATTTGATGCAATCATATTCATAAATTGAAATATTATTTTCTTTTGCTTATGATTATTGAATTTCATTGTGTATCTAGATCGCTTGTGTCATTCGAAGAATACATCGACAGAAAATCCTTCATTTAATGAAAAAAATTTATATTTTTTTTAAATTCAATTGTTCTTGTTTTTACAGCTAATTTCGATACGATATAATATTTTGTATAATAGTATGATGTTTTATTTGGTGATTGTTTCTCGTATATACACATGATTCATCAGATCGAAGATTAATATTAACCATGGATTTTGACAAGAATACGAAACATGTTTTTGAATGTTTAAAACGAAAAATGAGAGGAAAAAGTGGGAGAACCGCTCTTTCGTTGTCAGATTTTTAATATATAATTTTGCATATCCTTCGGTATTTGTTAGGGAATTTTACCTAAAAATTTATATTGTGGAGGCCCCTTTCTTGTGGAGGCCCTGGGGCTGCAGCTCCGTTTGCCCCCCTCTTAATACGGCTCTGTCGTGAAGAACTGGAGTATAAAGTAAGGGTGGCATTCCAGAACATCACGGCGGAACAGCTAATCAATGTGGTGCGAGCAACAATTGAAAAAGTTGAACTTTGCCGTGATTAAGGAGGAGGTCATTTTGAAAATTTAGAACCTTAATGGACCAATTTGCGACTTTTTAAATATTTCTCAAAATGACTGTGAAGTCATGAGCCTCAAAGTCGTATGTTACTTGATCAAGAATGAAGCGATTCACACGATCCATGGCATTCTTGATAAAAAAATAAAAATTGGAATAAAAATGACTTTATTTGTCAAATATTGACAAGTGAGGTGTTGTTGGATTAAGAATGTCATTCTCGATCGAAATAAATAAAAATATATAGGATGTTCCATTTAAAAATCGAAAGTTGGTCATTTCCGGTCAAACCGAAAGTGCGGTAAAGCAAGTAAATATGTCAAAAAATATAAATTGAACTATAATACACAACCTCTAAATTTCGTTTTTCTATCTTCAATAATAAAAACGTTATAGGAGTGAGCCTTGGAGAATCACCCGGTTTAAATAAAACTGAAGTCATTAAGGAGATCGGATGAATTGTATTCAACATGTTTTTGTAATATGTAAAATAGAGAAGTTACGAGGGGAAGTCAGTAGTTTATTTAATAAGTTTTTAGTTTGATCAGTACAGTTTAGTGGTGCATTGTCTGATTTGTTTATTGTGTTGGGTTTGTAAAAAGTAATAAACGGACAATAATTGGTCGAGTATTTTTCTATAAAGCCTGCCCCCCGTTTCCTGAGAATATTATTGTACATCGACACATGCGACTCTACTGTAATTTACATGACAATAATATGTACTGTTCACGAGATTCCGATGCATAGACAAAATTTTTACAGATCCTGTTCATTAGGAAAGGAGAGATTCAGAAATGACTACATTTTCTAATTCCTCATTTCCGACACAAATATCAACGTCGATCCACCACGCTTTCGAAAAATGTCCACCCTACTCATCCACTTTGTGCTCCGTATGTAAATGCGATGTCCATCCTCATATGAATATTTCATAGGTGAGTCTTCACCTATTGTGAAGGTGACAGTGAAGAGGGTCCGAGTTGAATCGGATTCACTTTTAACAGCATCCATTATCTTCAAAAATATCACTCACAACTTCTGCTTACGAAATTTCGCTTCCAGAATACAAGACATATCGATTTCGAGAAGTATATTATGTTGCACGTGCTTGGAAAAATGGAAAAATCCCCAAAATTTAATACCCTGCGCTCAACTAGACTGGTACACAAGTTCAATAAAATAATTAATAAAAAACCTTTTTGAAAACAAACTTTTATATAAGCCGTGTACTAAAACGTATGAAATAAGTTTAAGTCATCACTGAAAATGATTTAATCATTTTTTGTTGAACTATTTGGTTTCAAAAAGCTTGTCGCGCGAAGTGTACCAATTAATTTGATTGAGCAGTGATTGGTTGGTGAGTAAAAACTTGTATTTGATTTCCACAAAGTATTCATAAAAGTAGGTATCAATTTATTTAATTGGACTATGATTGGTTGGTAAGTAACAACTTGTCGAAATATTAATTTTGTTACAATTCGCGCGACAAGATTTTTGAAACCAAATAATTCAACAAAAAATAATTAAATGATTGTCTGCAACGACTTAAACTTATTTTTCGTGCAATCGCATGCGTAGTGAGTATTTCGCGATTTCAACGCAGTCCGCGAATTTTAATTTCGCGACCGTTACCCATAGCAACGGCCGCCAAACCAAACGTCACTTCCAAATTTGACATTTCTAAAATACGACAATGACAATAACAATAATTAATTTATATTCTGTTTGTCACAACAATCTTCAAACTCGCTGTAACATTTTTCGTACTGCCCTTTAGATTTTCAGGTATTAAAACGGAAAGCGTTTACAAAACTTTTCAGATCTGCAAGAGTGCAAGATACTAAAATATCACTATCAGTATCAGACATATTTGAGTTTTGTCAAGAACTGTCAAAACATTTTCTATATATTCAACCATATCATTTCTTTAGCAATGCTGTGACTTTGATAATTAAATTGAACTGCTGTCGATTTTAAAGCAATAATATATTTTTCTATGACTTTTGAAAAAAGCGTCATTAATATGACCATTTCTTGATAAGTAATGAACTCTAGTTTCGTCCCCGAGTAGGTAATAATCCATTACTCAACAGGTTCGACCCAATCACAGTTGAACCAAACTCAACACTTTGAAGCCAATCACAGATGAGCATATTCATCAGCAGTTGTGTTTGAATTGTTTCCATTCGCAAGTATGCCTTAAGAATCTAACAACTTCAAACTTGTTCTCAAACGTCATAATCATTTAATTGACAGTTCGTTTTGTAAAATAGTATAGTTTCTAAAGAAAAACAAGAAGAAAAAGATGGATTGGAAGTGACACAGTGTACCCCTCCAGAAATTTGTAGTACGGCGAAAATAACATCTTCAAATCTATTACCAAATAAATCCAGAAAAAAATATGAGACGATATATGCAATTTTCATGGATTGGCGAAAGAAAAATAATGTGAATTCGTTTTCGGAAAATGTTCTTCTAGCATATTTTTTTCCAATTAGCTGAAAAATATAAATCGTCCTCGCGTTGGACAAAATATTCAATGTTACCATTCTAATCAACCACGACGTCAACATAGAACGTTATTCAAAATTACGTACGTTTTTGAAACGCAAATCCGATGGTTATATACCGAGAAAGGCTCAAACATTCACCCCAGATGAAATAAATTCATTCATAAACAAAGCACCTGACGAAATATATCTTACGACAAAGGTAAGAAATTGATATTTTTTCAAAAGTTCACTTAACAAAATGAGAGAACCTAGTTAGGAAATTCAATAGCTTCATATCACTTTAATTTGCAAGCACCTCGGTAGCACATAGCTTAAGCTCTGGACTTTCAATCCAGTGATCGTGAGTTCGAATCACGCCGGTGAGGTTTTTTTTCTTTTCCAACCACTGATTTAACAATTATCAAACTGTTTGAAATTGAATAAAATAACGAAAATTGGAAATATTTTTCATGTATCTTTTTTTTAGGTTGCACTGATCATGGGAATCATGGGGGCCTGTCGTGCGAATGAAATGCACTCTATGAAAATAGGGGATTTGGAAGATTTCGGATCGGATATATTAGTCACCATACCAAACACCAAAACGAAAATTTTTTTTTATGAGAAAGGAAAATGCACCAATCAAAGAATTGGAATAAATAAATTCGGAGCCATGGGAAAACAAATCGCAACATTTTTGAAACTTCCAAATCCCGAACTATATACTGGGCATACTTTTCGTAGATCATCTGCCACCCTGCTAGTGGAAGCGGGTGGACACATCACTTCTTTGAAGAGGCATGGAGGGTGGAAGTCAACATGTGTGGAGGAAGGATACATAGATGATTCGATGAAAAATAAAATGAATACTGCAGAAAAAATCTCGAGTTCAATGAAACCGTCTACCAGTACCAGCAACATCTCACAAAGATTTATTGCACAGAACACTTCGGAAATGAAAAATTGAAATGTGAATTTAGATATAGAATCCTCGATACCTTCAGTTATGATTTCCAACTGTTCCAATTTTACTATTAATTTCATTAACAAAAAATGATTTATGTTATGAAATTTTTCGAAATATAATTATAGATTTTTTCATTCAATAAAAACTTCCTATTATGCAATTGAATGAATTACACTCTTTCAGGATTTCCTTCACAAATGAATCTTATTTTCAAATAGTCCTGATACAAGTCACAGAAAAAGTATAGTATTCTGCTCGCGCGAAATAGCCATTACTCGCTCGAATGATTTACGACTAACTTCATTCTCACGAGTAATGGCCACATTTCTCGCTCGTTGAATAATATACTATTTTTTGCAATTATCTAGTTCAATAATTATGGCGATTGCATGAAAAATAGTGTGTATGCCATGACAGCGAAACTTTTCAGCGACCTCAAGATTATCCTGCCTCGGCCGCAAGCCGCATCGGCGATAACTTTTCGTTCGGTACGCTAAAAAGGTATTTCGCGGCATTGGCATACAAATAACTATTATACACGCCTTGAGTAAAATTTTGTCTTTAAAAAGCTTTTTTATCAGTTATTTTCTTTTTTTCTTTTTAGTTAGTACGCCATGATCTGTTCATTTCTAAGAGAGCATCGTTACAAGGTCCCTTCCGCCAAAAAACACACACACACCAATTTTGAATAGAATCCGAGCATAATCACAATCCGTCATCCTGAAGTCCAACAAAACATTCATAATCTTCGAACCTGAAAATCCCACATACCAATTTTGAATAAAATATGACCATAATAAGAAAACTCGTCTTTAATCTTGGGGCCGCCATATTTAATTTATAAATTTTGACAAAAATTTCAATATCTCCGACCGCGAAAACTGCCGCATACCAATTTTGATTCACAAAACTTGTCCGCCATCTTGGAGCCGCCATCTTGAATTTTCAGCTCAATTCGATGTCGGCAAGTGCTCCAAAAATGGATTACAAATTTTTGAACCGGAAAGAATGACATACGAACGAAGCAAGTTATAAAAGGTTGTAATAATAATAATAAAAGGTTGTAAAAACGTGATAATTCTTGCTACTGCGATTCAAAAAATGGGGGAAAGTTTCAAACCTTGCAAATAACTCGAAAATTATTAACGTTAGAGGAAAAAAAACCTTAAAAGTTTCCTGTAAAAGCCTTGAAACCAGTTGCAATTTTTTTGTTATACTGTCAAATAATAATTTGAAAACAAAACAAAAATATTTTCTAGACACTTGGAAAAATAATTCCACAGGAAAAAAATCACAGATTTCTCATTACAAGTCGGATAGGGTAAGTGCACCAATCGTTGACCAATTAGGAGCTTCTTTCAAAAAAAATACTTATAGTTACTAAAATATCAATTTTTATGAAAATCAAAAAAATATACTAGAAGAACCAAGGTTTGGGATTCTTAATATCATGTACAATCTTGAAAATAATGGTAAAATGTAGTTAAGAGAATATATAAGTCAAAATAGTCATAAACCACCAGTGATTAACTAGCAAGAACTAGTACTTGACCACGATTTTACCCAGTGGTTGACCACTTGATAAAATCAAATAAAACAAGTGTCTAAGCAACACTGTAGATTTATTGATATAAAAAGCAAGTTTTGATTTTCAAGCAGGATCTTATAAAAGATTGAATTTTTTTTAACTCAAACCTTTTCCAAAAATACTAGTTTTTTAACTAGTTGAAACTTCTTCACACGGATTTGGACTACAATTTCCTTCAATTTCCGTATAATTTTTATATTCCGTTACTTCAGTCTCAATATAAAATTTTAGTTTTTCAGTTTCATTGTTATTTTCTTGCGTTAGTATTACTCTCAGTTTTATCTTAGAACAGTTTCATTATCATTAATAGTTTAATTTTCCCATTCTATATTGATGTGTTTTCCTTTATTGTATTCTTTTTTTTTTTTTTTTTTTTTTTTTTTTTTTTTCACAATCAGGAATACAAACAGGACGAACCCAGAAACAGTATTCACATATATACTTACTAAATATGTCATATTGCTATTCAATACAATACAGTAGTAATATTTTATATGTATTTAAAAAAAATTCTTCTTGATATTATCGTGTAATTCTTCTGCTGACTCATCGCCGCCCCATTCCTTCATTTCTGCTTTTTCAAACGATTCCGTCTTGATACATTTTTTGACATCTACTGCCTCGACTTCAAAATACATTTTCCATGTTTTTTTTTTCTAATGAAACTGGAAAAGTGGGTTTATTCAATCAATATCAATCAGAAAAACTTTTTTCTATTTACTTTTCAAATTATTTATTAAAGTAGCATGCGGTACCCCATACCCCATTCAGCCTCTTCGATTGTCTAATATTGCTCACAGCATGTTGCAATCGTACCTTCGTATATTCGAAAAATCTCCTGTTAGTTTCATATATTTTTTCTGCGAAATACAGTGGTTTTACTAAACCTATATTTGAAAATAAATGAACCTTATATGAAGTAAAATATATGTACCGGTTGTTGACCATGACTAAAACCAATAGTTGACCTCTGCAAAACTATGGTCAATTTTTTTAATAAAAAAATATTTTACTCATACGCAAAGCTATGAAACAGACAAAGACGTACAACCATTAATTCTTTTGAAACACCAGTAGTTGACCAAAGTGATCAATTACTGGAGCTTCAACAAATATTTTGTTCTAGTAGTTGACCACATGAATTGAAATAGTAAAAACACACATTCCAATAATGAATACAATGAAAATACTTAACTATATCCATATAATAACTAGTACATCAAATATGTTTTTAATAAAACTATCAACAAGAACGGATGATTTAAAATCGCTAAAAATTGTCTTCTTACAATGCTTATTGCCACATCACCTGTTTTCCACCAGTGAAAGACGAAAAATGTGTGAACATGACAGTGACCAACTTATCGCGATATTTATTTGGGTTAATTGTGACATCTACTGCACCAGAGTCCCATTCAATTTTCAAAAACATAGGCAACCAACAAAACAATATAGTATCCTTATTTCTGTGCATTAAGAGAAAAATGGTCAATTACCGGGTGCTGGTCAACTACCAGTGCCACAACCCTAATTGTTGAACAAAAGCTCCTTTAATAAAATTAATTGTTATCACTGTTTTAAGATATGAAAAAATTTCAGCGCTATTTTCTTAAACAATTTTTTATTAATTCTTTCAGGGGCATCTCTGAAAACATGGAAATGCATCTATGTGGGCAACAACTGAAGAAAGTATATTTATTCATTTAAGAAAGAAGGGAATGTTGTGGCATAGTGGACGAATTATTAAATTAAAGAAAAAAGCATCCTCAAGTGGGAGTCGAACTCACGACCTAACGCCATTAAACGTACTTATCAATGGCCGTCAAAATCCGTTACCAGTCACTTTGACATCATCATCAATTGACGATTTCAATAGCAGATTCAGGAAGATGATCTCTAACCACTGATAAGATTTAGCCAAATATATAATATGAAAAGTGGAAATATTGTGTCCGAATGAAATACATGAAAGAAGGGAATATTGTGGCATAGGGGACAAATTATTAGAGCGTATGGCTAGAGATCATAAGGTCGTGGGTTCGACTTCCACTTGAGGATGCCACAATATTCCTTTCTTTCATGTATTTCTTTCGGGCACAATATTTCCACTTTTCATATTTTATATTTGGCTAAATCTTATCAGTGGTTAGAGATCATCTTCCTGAATCTGCTATTGAAATCGTCAATTGACGATGATGTTAGAGTGACAGGTAACGGATCTTGACGGCCATTGATAAGTACGTTTGATCTTCTTTTCATTTCTAACATGAACATTAAATTATGGAAGGAAAGGATTCACGAGTGTGTGTCGATTCCTATGTCATCGAATGGCTCAGTTGGTAGAGCGTATGGCTAGAGATCATAAGGTCGTGGGTTCGACTCCCACTTGAGGATGCTTTTTTCTTTAATTTTATAATTTGTCCACTATGCCACAATATTCCTTCTTTCATGTATTTCTTTCGGACACAATATTTCCACTTTTCATTTCATTCATTTATTTCTTGAAATAGGCTGAGAATACAAAAACTATATATATATATATATATATATATATATATATATATATATATATATTCATTTTCTACAAAAAAAAACAGGTTGTACCGAAAGGTACCGAAAAACGCAACGGCAGACGCCTTTTTCCCACCAAAGTCACACCAATAATGAAATGACAGCTTGTGGTATATTAGAAAATATTTCAAAATGTAGACCATTGCCCCTGAAAGAGTTAAACAGATTGACTGAATGCATTTTTTCTTGGTCATTTCATTGGTAATAAAATTTTTAATTTTTCAAAATATTTTTTTTAATTTTTTTTATTGTTAAAACAAACTATTAAGAAAAAGTCTTTGTCTTGGAATTAATGATTCGCGATTCTCTAAAAGATACCAGGAAAAAAATATTTTTATTTAATTTATCAAATAAACAGTTTGTTATAAACAATTGTAGAATATATTTATATTTTTTAACGACGAAAAAAGGAGGAGGTTTTTTAGTCGACGGCTATTTTTTCTAATGTATGACCACACAACTTTTTACAGAGTAGTCCGATTTTGATTACCCTTTTCATATTGGATAGGGTGTACCTCGAATTGGTTCCATTTGAATTAGAAAAAAAAATCCAGCCCTAAGGATAGGAAAATAGGAGATTGATTATTCGCCCAATTAATTTGTACCTGTTCTACGCATAACCTTGTACTGGGTTATCCGATATAGATGATTTTGTTTATGAAATAGTAAAATATTTTGTTAGAAATAAAAAAAAATAGTTTCTGAAGGATTTTTCTATAATTTTATTTGAGTTAAAACCAATTACAATTCGGGATCCTCACCATACTATTGATACAGAAATAAACTCACAATCCAGTCGACCCCATCTAATTGCAAACTCGTTCATAATTAACGAATATTCATTGAATAACTTTCGAATATATGATTTGTCAAGCCCGTGATGATACATAATCAGGAAGAATTTTGATTGGGGATAGAGCATTAACGTACTTTCATTCAGTTCACTACGGAAATAGGCCGTTTTCCGTTTACCAAAATTTTGTTACAA
Source organism: Gonioctena quinquepunctata (assembly GCA_018342105.1). Taxonomy (NCBI): domain Eukaryota; kingdom Metazoa; phylum Arthropoda; class Insecta; order Coleoptera; family Chrysomelidae; genus Gonioctena; species Gonioctena quinquepunctata. The sequence goes on along the minus strand of JAFIRS010000355.1, from coordinate 382,623 downwards.
CAACCGGTACTTTCACAATAAATCAAAAACATTAAAAACGTCACTTTCTCACAGAGGATACATAACTCACACAAAACCCATAAAAAAATGAAATAAGACTCGTCCAACAGAAATCGCTTAATTACTCCGAATAGTATATTGCCCAAACATGAATTAGTAATAAAACGCACTGGAGATGATTATCTAACAGAATAAATGAATACCTGAGTAGAGATGGCATTCCTAATAAATTCAAACGGTGATGATGATAGTAATAAGTTCAGTCAAATGTGGGCCTTTGGAATAATAAAAAAAATATGGGGGTTTTCCCAGCTCTATAATTATACCTCATTAGTTTATTGTTTCGCATCAATTAAACGAATACAAGAAGAATCTTCTCCCGCGTATAGAGCAATTCTTTGACTGACCAAATATTATTGGCCTGAAATGTCAAGAATTCTTCATTAGCCGAAATATTTATAGACAACTTGGGGGAAAAATCACAATAATACAATAAATAAAAATTTCTTATATTTATACAGGTATGTGGACATTTTAGTGTGTTTCGCGGGAACTGGAAGACAATTAGAAATATTTTTCAACAATTCACCCTTTAATTAAATTCACAAACGATATGGAAACAGATGATTATATAAACTCTTTAGACCTGACTTAAACGAAAATCAGTAATAAATATCACTTTTAAATTTTCCATAAACATTCATATACAGATATCACAATATGCGACAGTACATCGAAACATCGATACCAATATAAATTAGTCGTGTATAAGTCATAGATTAATTAATATTCCTCTTTTGAAGAGAATAAAGAATCAAATATGAAGACAAAAAGACAAAGAACTTTATTAGTACTTCCAATTGGAGCCATCGTTTGATGGATGTACACGTCAGGAACACACTGATGTGCGAGATTGAAATAACACAAGTAACCCTCATACATTCAACATGGGTTGCTCGTGAGAAAAAAAAAACTAAAGACATTCAGGATACAGAGTTGGTAACACACATCTTACAGGACATATTAAAATGTCAAGAAGTTTCGCGCCTCTGCAGCCCGCCAGAAAGAGCAATCAGTGGTTTCCATACGTTCTTGATCTCAACGCTTGGTTGACTGAAGGCGTTATTGGCTTCGATGTAGGCGGCCTCTTTGAACTTTCGTTTGGACCAATGCTCCTCTCTATGAAGAACACTTGCGTCGTCCCATAGAACTCGATGGTGCTCAGTCCAGGCGTGGTCAGCGATTCCCGATTTTGATGTTTCTCCACGTTGACTCCATTTCTTGTGCTCATCCAATCGTACCAATAACGGTCTCTTTGTCTCTCCAATGTAGGAATTTGCGCATTCACATGGAACTTCATAAATGCAATTCTTACTGATTTCATTTTTGTTGTCAGGTTTGATCTTGGTCAGGAAACTCCGTAAAGTACTGCCGGATTGGAAGCAGCTCTTGATGTTGAACTTGTTTCCGATCCTTCTGATCTTCTCGGAGACACCTCTGATTTACGGAAGACAGATCACTGTGCTTTGTTGTTGCTCTTCAGACGTCTTCGTTCTCCGGAGTTGTTTCAATACTTCTTCTAGGAGTTTCTTGGGATATCCATTCCGGTGGAGGTCCTCTCTGATGTGGTTTAATTCGGCATCTAGTGACTCCACGTCGTTGCATATGTGCGTCGCTCTCTCTACCAATGTTCTCACGATCCCTCTCTTCGTCGAACTCGGATGGTTGGAGCTGTAACTGAGGTACTGCCCCGTATGTGTCTTCTTTCTGTAGACGGAGGTGCGGATTCCATTGCCTATTCTCTCAACGTTCATATCGAGGAAGGGTAAGGCACTGTTGGTTTCCATTTCCATCGTGAATTTGATCGAATCCCTGATTCTGTTAATTCCTGAGAAGAAATCTTGGAGATGTTTGTCTCCGTGATTCCATATGATGAAGGTGTCATCCACGTACCTCAACCATAGCTTTAGTTTGTATTCTGCCTCCCGTATAGCCAATTCCTCGAACCACTTCATGTATATATTGGCGATGATTGGAGAAAGGGAAGATCCCATCGGGAGTCCGTCGACTTGAGAGAAGAATCGGTCCTTTTCCTGGAAATATGAGTTCTGTAGGCAGCACTGCAGTAATTCCAATATTGCTTGGGTAGGAAGGTCAGTCCTCTCGTGCAGCTGGTCATCCTCTTCGAGTTTCCTTTTGATGATACTGAGAGATTCCTCTAAAGGGACATTGGTGTAGAGGCTCTCCACATCGAAGCTGATGAAATCCATTGAGACGATGGACGTCCGAAACGATAGTAATTAAGAATTTTATGTTCATCATTGGCGCGCATACGGGTAATGACCTCAATTTTTTCAAAGAAAAAAATGGTACGCCACTGAGATATTTCGAATAAATTTTTGAATTCCTCGTTCAATTTGTGACAAAAAAATCTCTCTAGACTTTTTTCCGTATGGGGCGCCATTTTTATGAGAAAAAAAATTATCTCAACGCGTATTTGTCATTACCTAGTAGCGATGCTAGTAGGCTACTGTCAACATACTGTTAAATACGAATATTTCAACAAAATATCAAATTAGCGTTTCTTCATTTTTGAACTTTTAGTTTGGTATAACATAAATGATAATAAGTAATTAATTTTTCTTTTATCGAAAAGAATGGAACATTATACAAATGCGGAATTGTCAGACAAGCATTTTGTCTATGGTCGAAGTAATGGAAATGGTCGGCAAGCTCGACGATTGTATGCTGAGTTGTATCCAGGACGTAGGGTACCCCATCACACAATATTTGCTCGTCATCACCAACGTTTGCGCGAAAATGGTACATTTAAGAAACAAACGGCTGACTGCGGGCGCCCTCGAGAAGTACGAACTGTTCAACTAGAAGAAGCAGTTCTCGAGTTAATTGCGGAGTCACCTGAAACAAGTACTCGAAAAATTGCCAACATACTGAATGTAAGCAACTTCACTGTATTTAAAATGCTTAAAGAACAGCAATTGTATCGGATTCATATTCAACATGGGCAAACTCTACTACCTAGAGACTTTTTCCGCGCCTAGCTTTTTGCCAGTGGATTCTTCATCAAATCGCTGAAATTCCTCATTTTTTAAATGAACAAAAAAAGAACGCACAGTCTTTCAGCTGTTTATTACAAATGGGAGACCGATAGTGGGATGTTTTCATTGTTGTTCAATGTTGAATAAAGCGATAAAAAGCACAAACTGAATAGAAAAGAGTACTATTTTGTACAAAGGGTGACATCGGCGGAATATTTTTAATGAAGTTAATTACTATTGAAAAAAAAACACTATCTTCATACTACTTTGTAGGATTTGGTTTACAGTGGCGGGAACTGATTAGAAAAATTATCAGAGGTAGGAAATTTTATAAATTAAAACACAGATAGATTTGGTTTTAGACAAATATGACTTCGGCGTGACGTAGGTAGTCCGATTAAAATAGAAAAACAAGAATAGGCTTATAGCCTATTTTGTACAGCTAGATGGAACAACACAAAGAAAAACAAAGAGGGAAAAATGCAAATTCCACGTGGAGGAAGTCGCGGGTAACAGCTAGTTTGCTGATAAGGAAATGATTTTAGCAAACACTCATTCACAACAATAGTATGAAATATTGCCATTCTATATTTCAATTATATTTTTCATTCCGTGCACCGCTTTCAAATATTTCTACCAGCTCCTACGGTTCATTTCATTTTTCACCCCTTTCCAGAATTTCCTGCACAAAAAGTTTTGCAGCCTGAAACGAAATCCGTTTGTATACGTGATTTGTTTTCCACTGCCAGACATAACAAACCCCTGAAACAAATGCGAACGGTTTGATATAATATTCAAAGGTGTCGCGATTACGGGATATCTAGCAGATGTATCGCCCTCCGGTGACGCTAAAAAATCCGCGCATTTTTCCCTACTCGCAGGATCTCATAGTAATTCCTAAGAAGGCAAGGCACCTGCTCAAAGATATACAAATCTTATTATATGGAAATATGGCTTTCGTAAATCGAATAAGGTAAGCACGCATTCGAGGTAAACGTAGCGACTTTAATAAAATAGCAGTTGAAAATATCAAATCTGACTGCAATAAACTGTTATAAAAAGTTTCAAACAAGGCCACAAGACGCATTTGCACATAATCATTGTTTATTCATTCATTTGATATTTATCTAAATTCCCCATTCATGTTTAGTTGTGCAAACTTAATAGTATGTATGTTATAGTAGGATGGGTCATTAGAAAAAAGTGTGAGTTCAAATGATTTTGTATGTTTAGTTTCTGAGATATAAGCGGCCAAAGTTCGTAAAAATGTATTGGCGTAGGATTGACAAAGAAAAAAACTGTTTTTTAGTCGAAATAAGACAAAGTAAGGATGAAAATGTATTGATCGGAACTCATAAACGTGTTCAATTATAATCTTATTGACGATAGTACATTAGGGTGTATACGGGGCATAGTAAAAAAAACATTTTTCCGGATTTTTTTTCTAGCACTGTTTCAAAACCAACAAGTTATATTTTGTTAAGATATCATAGTTTCAGTGTATTTCAGGCGAAAAAACGTGTTTTGTTTCTTGGTGACTCTCTCTGTTTGAAATATATATTTTTTTGAATTTTCGAGTATACCCCTATACTGAAAACAATTGACAGATCGTTTTTGATTACAAAAAAGGGATCAATTGCTACTGCCCATTGATTAAAAGATAGAGTAACATTCTGATGTACTCAATTATTCAATATTACCTTTCACTTAGATAAACGGTGCGTTACATTTTTTTAGGTCATTTACAATGATTTTATTGAATATCTAGAAAACTGTTCTGTTAATTTGGACCATATTTTACTCACAATATTTTGAAAATGTTGACTATCATAGTTTTATCAACTTTGTAAGTTGCGTTTCTAAGATATGCATTTTTGAAGTTTCCGGTATTACGATATATGGGGTAACCTATCGATTTAACAACATTTTATGGAACCTTTCGACACAAATATATTGATTTCAAATTTCAACCACTTCTTGGTCACATTTTTGGAGAGTATCCAAGAACATATATTGGCCAAACTAATAGGAGAATAATTAGTACAGTTTACGCCCATGAACTCAGACTCTTCCCCGGTTCTCATCATCCTGAAGAAACAGGCCACGTGATAGATTCCAGAAACAAAAAAAACAATCCCCACCTAGAAAACACAGCAAACCAGAAAAATCGCGACGATGGACGTAAACTACCTAGCACTTGGGAGCCTCTTTTCTACGGACTTCCCTCATTTCCCGCCAAAATGCCATTATAAATACCGCTCCACGAACCACAAACCTTCAGTTCCCTTACAGGAGTAGGCAGGTTGGAAACAATTATAATGACCTTACACCGAATCTTTATGGTATAATACCTGAGCAGTAGGCAGATTGAGGACTCAGGGAAAAACCACTTCCTTCATACCCTAGTCCTTTTCTTTTTTCAATTCTTGAAAATGGCTTCAAAATCGGAGTAGAAACGTCGAACGTTAACGAGATGCGGTTTAACCCGAAAACTGCTAGATAACAGGCGTAAAGAGAGTTTATTAAGGATAAACAGTACCGCTTACCAGAAAATCTCGAAGCCTACGAATGTGTTCTGTAAATTCACAATCAAAATAAATTAGTTATCTAAACAATTATAATTTATTTCTGAATAACACTTTTATTTAACCCCAACAATTATTTCATCAAGTTTTCAATGTGCCCCCTCCTAAATCTTGACAATAAATAGCTTCTCTCACGTTGATGAAAGTCTGTTCATCTATTTCTTCACATGTATCTATTATTCTGCGTTCCATCTCTTCTATTTTTTGGCATTCAGTGGCGTAGATTTTTGACTTCGGATACCCCCAGAGGAAAAAATCTAGATGTGTAAGATCCGGAGATCTTGGTGGCCATTCTGTACTTCCTCTGCGACCTATCCATCGCCCAGAAAAGTTTGTATCGAGGAACTCTCTAGACATGCGATCGAAATGGGAAGGTGCCCCATTCTGCTGAAATATGATTCCAGTATTTTCAAACTCTTCCTGATTGTTTAATACAATTGTCGAAGTTCAATTTCACTTTCTAAAAGATTTCTGTAAAGAACTCCTGTAAGATTGCCTCTGATGCAAATCGGTCCATCAACGCGATTGCCCAAAATCCCCGCCCAAACATTCATCTTTTTAGGAAAATGGATATGTCCCTCTCTAAAATATGCGGATTAGTGTCGCTCCAGTATCGTACATTCTTTTTGTTGACTTTTCCATTGAGAAAAAACGTGCATTCGTCTGCGAAACATACACGTTTTAGGTAGCCCCGTTCACCTCCAATTGTTCTTGTTAACCACTCACAAAATTCAACCTTCCGGTCTGGATCATCCTCCGTGAGAGCATGCAGGATTTTCATTCTATAGGAATGAAACTTTTATTTTTTTAGGAATCTTCGGACACAGGATTTAGCAACAGCAGACGTCGACTGAGTCGGATTGATTACCATTTCAGCAACAATTCCTACCTTTTTTTCTTCTGAAAGAGGCGGTCTTCCTGATCTCAGAGCATCTTTAAGCGTACCAGTTGCTTGGAGCTCATTCAAAAGTTTGCGCAAATATGACCTCGAAATAAGATTCTCGGGAAATCTATCATTAAACATACGGACTGCTAGATGATAATTTCTTCCAGCTTCTCCAATTATCAAAACTGCTTCAAATTTATCGTCTAAACTACGAGCCATGATCACACTTTCCATAAAAGTTTCTAGGCACTCAACGGATCATCACAGTTAGCAGTTCAGTTTGACAGTAAACAAGATGTTACCGCGACAACGATTTTTTCCAATGCAAACTTGATTGAAAGCAACATTAGTGTTTCAGAGCCTATTAGGCTACACTTGACAATTATTTACTTATTTATTGATACACTGTTCTACAGGTTACACCCAACTACAGAACAGGAATGTAAGTTACAAATACAGTACAATAAGAAAGTAATAATACATACCGAGATTAACTAAAGTAATAGGATTGAATCGCAGAGATTGAACAGTCAAAAATATCAATCTGACAACTTGCAGAATTACAATTGACACACATGTTATGCAGCGGTGAGTATTTCAAGATATCTGTTCGTGGTGTTGGTAAATAAAACGTGTTGTCTACTCTAGACGATGGTCTAGGTACATTGAAATTGAGTTTTTGCAGAATATGTGGGTCAATAATTAGGTTGTTGATAAGTTTGAACAGCAAAATTGTGGAGTGACAATCACGACGGCAGCTTAGGCTGTTCATAGCGTGTCTAGCCAACAATGCATCATGGGGAAAGCCAATTGGTGGATATATGTTGTCCATTTTATAGGAGAGAAGTTTGAGGAAGCGACGCTGAACCGATTCAACCTTCTCTTTATATAACTGATTATGTGGGTTCCAGATTATAGATGCGTATTCTAATTTTGATCTGACGAACGCATAGTATAAGGTTTCCGATGTAGATGGATCGGAGAAATCTTTATAGATACGCGCAATGAATCCATACATTCTGTTTGCAGCAGACAGAGTGGCTTCAATATGAGGGGCAAAACATAATTTCTTGTCGAAAATAACACCAAGATCGGTGTATGTGACAGGCCGTCGGAGGGGAATCTCGTTGATTGAATATTGATATAAAAGTAGCTGATTTCTCAAAGTGAATGTCATTTCATTACATTTACTTGCATTAAGAGGAAGCTTATTAAGGAAGCACCATTGCTCAATGCGTTTCAGGTTAAGGGACAATTGAAGTCTTCTATCCCATTAATCTCAGAAAATAATTTTAGGTCAATGACCTCAGCTATGTCATTTATGAAAGCGTTGAAGAGGAGTGGACCAAGGTTGCTTCCTTGAGGTACACCTGAGGTAGCTGCATATTCAATAGATTTGAAGCAATTGAATATGATATACTGTCGCCTGTCGGTGAGGTGTATCACGAAGAGTTCGATGAGGGTCTGAGAAAAGCCATACCTGAACAGTTTTGATAATAGTATTCCATGATCAAGTTTGTCGAACGCTTTCGAGAAGTCCGTATGAATGACATCGGTTTGGGATCTCCTATCAGTAGTCTCTGCAATGTATTGAGTGATGTTGACAAGGTTGGTGGTTGTCAAGCGATCTTCCATGGAACCATGTTGAAGTGATGAGATTTGATTGCTCAGATGAGGATATAACCTGCTGTACAGGAGGGTTTCAAATACTTTAGCGAAATTACATATTATTGTGAAAGAAGATCCAAAGAATGTCTACTTGAGCAAAAAAAATATGTAGAACAGCTTACTGCCATAACTGTCTTTGCTTGACATATCACTGAAATATAAAAAGTACTAAAAAATTAATTCTCTTTCACTCCAGAGGGTTCGTCCGATTAATTAATCACATCCATCTAGAACAGCGTAATTAAACCTCAATAGCTTCAATAACAGCTTCTCTGTTCGAAAAAGTCAGCATACAGTGACACAATTAGCCAATAATCCTCTTCCCGAAATCCCTATTTATTCCTCTCCATATAACTGACAGAAGGGCGACAAGGGACCAATCTCTGCTATAACGTTATCAAGAATAAAATATACACTTTTAAAAGCTCCGACGCCGTTACACGAGGGGGATGTTTTGCGACGAAATTGTCATGCTACAGACATTTTAATTGGCGTGGTAGCGGAACGTTGAAAAAATAAATGTCTGGATAGAAAGTCGTAGGACCGATGTTTTCTCATTCTACTGGAATATATTGTAGTACTGGAATCGAATCTTCGAATGAGGTTTCTGTTTATGGCCTTGAAATAACTAACAACTTTTTCGACTTTCCTACGTCAGCCGACACACACATCTCCGGAAATCTCAAACCAACATAAAAAATGAGTGTAACCATTACGCGCGATTGGGTAAAACTTTTTTTGACGTTATGAAACTAAAAATAAACAAGTCAATAGATTTTATTGACTATTCCACGCACCTTGGAATTTTCACAAAATCTGTCCAATCAGAAACCAAAGACAGCTTGTATTATCGCGAAAACACCAGCTGTCTTTCAATTCTGATTAGTCTATCAGCATCGTGTTTTCAACGACGTAACCATGGATACGGATCGCAATGCAAAGTTTGACAGTTTGACCAAAAATAATTGTAGCTGCAAACGTATAAATTCGTCGCTTCGGTGCTACTAATAAACCAAAATATTGAAGAAAATATACCAAGTAACACAAAAAAATCAAAATCTTATATATGAAGAGAATTTATGACGTTCTGTGGGGAACTCAACTACAAATTAGATGCAGAGAATAGCAACGAAAGGTTAGCATTCATTCTAAAAGACTGGGCATTCAATATGCGGAAAATTGATGGTAGTGATTACAAAGAGAGAGTTATTAAAACCATATGGAACACTACTGCAAAATTAGTACAAGAAAAATATTTTTGTGAGTATCAGAGACATCCCTTCAAAGATATAATGTTCAAGGAGGCGAGGGCGGCTCGAGATAGTAAGAGAAAACTGTTGCAAGCTGTACCCGAAAAAAAGAAAATAAGTTCTGTCGCTATGACTTAAGACGAATATAGAAATATGTGCTTACAAACGGAGGAAGACACGACAGAGGGACTCCAAAAGAAGTTTTCTCACATAGCTGCAGTAGAACTAGCTTGGAGAGGTAACGAAGTAATTTCTTCCATGTTACATTTTTTTAAGGAAGAGACTGACAACAAAGGCTGTTTGAGAATCAGAATTGCATATAACTCGATATTCTCCAAAACCCGCCAAGGTGGTGATAAAAACTATGCAGATACTAAATGGCTTACTCCAAATAACGGTCATACTATTAAATTTTTTTACAATTTATGATAATTATAGTCGAGAATAATGTATTATGTTCGTGCTTATAAGAAATTATTTATTGTTATGGTAACAAATAATAATTAAAACAAATTGTTTATAGTTACAATAAATATTTCATGATTATAATTAAATTTGAATTATTTATTATTATTAAATTTCTTCCTCTCATTCTGCCAAATTTAATTTTTTTGACCTTTCACTTTGTTCGTGAAATAGTCTAATAAAATACCACTCGTGATTGAATTTATCTTATAAGTCTGTCTTTTATTTCTAGACTGAACTGAGTTGCTTAAAGAAAACACCACGAGTCCGCAGGACGAGTGGTGTTCTCAAGCAACTCAGTTTCGTTTAGAAATAAATCGACAGACTTATCGCGAAAATTCAGTCACTAGTGGTATCACTACTGATAATATAATTCACAGTAAGCAACAGAAAGTCATACACTTATTTACATTGTGCATTATGAATGAATGAATTGAATTATTATTAAAATTTAAATATGAAATTGATGGTTTATATTCCCAAAAATTGGGTAGTGAACAAAAAAACATCTGCTAACGTTTCGCGATTTATTTCTCGCTTCTTCAGAGCTAAAATAATAAAAACTTTTTAACAAAAAATTAAACCGACGAAAAAATCCACTGAAAAGCAAAAAATAAAATAAACCTTTTTAGTCTAATTGAGCTCCTAAACTAATGTAAGTAACTGATTTTGAGTTGGCGCCAAACAAACAACTATCGAAAATCATTATCTATGAAAGAAGTCATCAAAACGCAGCCGTGCATCTCGCTGCCATCATTTTACGCTAATTCAATTGCTAGTTTGTTTGGCGCCGACTCAAAATCAGTTTAGGAGCTCAATTATCATTTAGACTAAGAAGGTTTATTTTATTTCTTGCTTTTCAGTTGATTTTTTCGTCGGTTTAATTTTTTGTTAAAAAGTTTTTATTTTTACTTTTCAGTTCCGTATTTCGTCGGTTTAATTTTTTGTTAGAAAGTTTTTATTTTTCAATTTTTTGTGGCTAAAATCTACCAATTACTACCTACGTGTTTTTTGATTACTTCCAAAATACTTACTTACCCACCTTACCTCAACTATTACCAGTTAAATAATATGATACTTTTACTATTTGTTGTAATATAAATTATTTTTGTTGTTCTGGTTAGTTTATTTCATTACTTTGTATATCATTCCATCCTCTCATAAAATATACTGATTTTGACGGAACAAGAATAATGTCAGTAGCGATCTGTCATTGTCAACTACGTATGTGTGTGCCAATGTTCACTAGTGAAAAATCAATTATCCCCTATTTTTCTACCCGTAAGGGTGGCTAGTTCCTTTCGAAATCCAAATATAAGGTATACCCTATCTATTGAAAAAAGAATCATCCAAATCGAAGAACCCAGTACAAAGTTATGCCTGATAGAATCGGTTAACGGACCAGAATTCAGAGGGTGAGTGATGAAATATCCTTCATTCCGCTACCCTTAGGGGTGGATTCCATCTTTTAAATTCAAATGGGACCAAATTCGAAGTACACCCTATCCACAGAAAAAAGAATTATCGGAATCGGACGCCTCAGTAAAAAGTTATGCTTGATCATACATAAAAAAATATGATGGAAAAACATAAAATATACGGGTCGAATAGAGAACCTCCTCCTTTTTGGTTTCGTCGGTTAAAAAAGAGAAAACAATATCATAATATTTCACGAAAACACTGACACAATCCACTTCAACTGTAAATATGGGTAAACTCACCTCAGGCGTAATTAACGGTACATAGTACATAGTCTTGTGCATTGTGACAATGCATCGTTGAAATAGTTGGATATGGATCAATAAAATAATATATTTCGAAGAGGCTGGTCGACATTCAAGTGTGATTAAAACTTATCAGTAACGGCAATAATGAAAATAGGGATAGAAAAATATTACAAATAAAAAATATATACAATAATAGTATATTGTTTAACGAGTGACCAAAGTGACATTTTTTAAGAGAGAAAACAGTGTACCAGCCGAGGCGCAGGCAAGTTCAAATATTGAGCTATTTGCATAAGAAATTTACTGAATGTATTTATTCCTACAACCTGTCTAGTACACTTTCCGTTCTGGTAGTTAATAAAGAATCTTGAATTTATTTTGTCCATTTCTAGTGGACGGAGGTTCATATATATTTTAGAAATCTCGTAGAAGAACCCAGAAATGTGGGAGGAACGCGGTACTTTTTGTATTACGTATTTTAACTAAGAGTATGCTGCTGGTATCTTTTACATCACTGTCAAATCTTTTAATTCATGGCAACGACAAGCCTCCGAAATTCCAAAAACTAAGCCTACCTACAAACGTTAATATTAATATCATTAAGAATTTGTCGCAATGATAAAGTAATTATCTTACCTTAGTCATTGAGTATTTGGAGTCGGGTGAATTATTTAAGAAAGTGTATATCTCATCGGAATTTTTTTTTTTACTCTTGACTTTTAAAACAATCAGATTTTTTTTCCAAAAAAGAACGTAACTTGGGATATTTACTGATATCGATATTATTTTCAATCGATGAAGTGGTTCTCAACATCGAATATATAGACCATAGCGTCGATCACTTAAATTTTTTTGACAACCATCCAAAATACGGAAGCAACACAGTTTCCGGAAATGAATTCACGTGATTATCAACTCTCCAATCCATGAATTTTGCATATATTTCTTCATATCTCTTTTTATATTTTACTGGTAATAAATCCAAAGAGGTTTCCTCAGCTTGATTTGCTATTTCTGGTGGTGTATTTGGAAAATCTGAATCACTTTCCGAATCAGAAATCATGATAGCTTAAAAAACTAATAATGCTTTCAGTGCAAACTGACAAGCCTAAACAATGAAAGAGGAACGTCAAACTGATGAAACCAGGCAACTAGATATAAATTGTTTTTAAATCTCACGGTATTTTTTCGATTACATTTTGCTTTTAAATTAAACAAAATAAAAAAAATGCCTCTTAATTATAGAAATGATTCCTGTCTTTGTCTATTAATAATTTTAACTCATCAAAACATTATATACGAGGGCGGGAAATGATTGAAAATATAAATTTAACTTTCGTCACAAGAAACGAAAGTTAACGTCATGAGAATTTCTCTCACTTGCGACGGAAATCACGTTTTCGCTGAAGGTATTCTATTACAAAATGACGTCTTTTCGTAAAGGGTTGTAGAAAAATTAGTTTTTATCTACAAATAACTTGATGTTCATAAACCTTTCAAACAAAATCAGGTTCAGGTCCACTATAAACAGATCTCACTTATTCACATTCCGGATGTGCAAGTAATTGATGAGTCAATAATATTGTTGTATATTCTAATGAGATATTCGATATCTGCATGCCTGTTAACTGAATTGCTGTTGCAATCAATATGGATTCATTCTATAATCAACCTTCTGCGCTCGATGTCATGATCTAATATTTGTGTGTTTTCAAAATCAAAATTGTGTCCCAGATCATGGTGATAATGCTGTTTTCCGGATAGTGATAGATATCTACAATCATTTTTATGTTGTTTTACTCTCTCTCCCAATAACTGCCGTGTTTGCCCAATGTTTACTTTCTCGCAGTTAAAGCATTCAATTATGTATTGATTAGTGCTTTGGGATATTGATTTTTAGATAAATCGCACACATTTTGAGGAACAGGAACAAGAATTAACCCGTTTTTTAACTTGTTAATCAGACTATATCCTTTTTCTCTATAAACAATGTTAATGCTATACAGCAGTTTTTTGCCTCCTAATACCTCAAACAGAAGCTCTTTTCTCCTCCTCATTTTTAACCTACGAAACCAAAAAGGAGGAGGTTCTCTAGTCGACGCGTATATTTTTTTTATGTATGACCACACATAACTTTTTACTGAGACGTCCGATTTCGATAATTCTTCTTTCAATGGATAGGGCGTAGTTCGAAGTTGGTCCCATTCGAATTTAAAAGATGAAATCCAACCCTAAGGGTAGCAAAATGAAAGATATTGCTCACTCACCCTCTGAATTCTGGTCCGTTAACCGATTCCAACAGGCATAACTTTGTACTGGGTTCTTCGATTTGGATGATTCTCTTTTATTAGATAGGGTAGTTGATCATATTTGAATTTCGAATGGAATTATCCACCCTTACGGATACAAAAATAGTGGATAATTGATTTTTCACATTGGCACACAAATGCAGTTGACAATGACAGATCGCTACTGTTATTACTTTTGTTCTCCTACATCCGTCACATTCATTATATTCTATGATAGGATAGAATGATATACAAAGTAATAATAATAATATAATAATTTATTAGTCCTTTAAGATCATATACATGATATAGGATAAGTCAGGTATGCAATTTTAGACACATAATCAATGAGATATACAAAATGGTAAACACAAAATCACATTACAAAATACAGATATCACACACGCATAGTTAAAATAACACTTAACTTTTGAACCGCCGTAGAAACAGTTATCTTGCAAAATATCTCATATTTCAGATAATAAACATGAAGGTTTTAACATAGTCGTCTGTATAAAATAGAGTAAGGAATATAGATAAAATATAGATATCTCTAATATATAAAATTCTCGTGAAACGGTGTTTGTAATTAAACTCCTCCGAAATGGCTCCACCGATTCTCATGAAATTTTGTGTGCATATCGGTTAGGTCTGCAAATCGGACAACATCTTTTTTTCATCCCTCTAAATGTTAAGGGTGGTCCACTCCTAAAAAATTTTTTTTATGTTTTAGATACAATTTGTTGTTTTTTATTTTTTCATGATACAGCATTCAAAAATACATACCACCCTAAATTTTCACCCTTCTACGATCAACCCCTATTTTTCCATCTCGATTTTTATTTTATTTTATTCTATCCACAGATCCGCAATAGGGTTGCACGATGGCAATCGAATATAATAATTGTAGTACGATAAATTGAGAACGGGATAACGGGATAGAGAAACGGAAAACGGGATAACGGGAAAACGGGAAAACGGGATAACGAAAAAATGGGAAAACGGGATGACAAGATAAGGGGAAAACGGGATAACGGGACAATGAAGAAATGGGATAACAGGAAAACGGGATAGAAAACGGGAATAACGGGATAACGAAAAAAATGGGATAACGGGATGACATGCTAAGGGAAAAGGTAACGGAATAAAGAAAACGGGATAACAGGAAAACGGGATAACGGGAATAACGGGATAACAAAAAAACGGGATAAAGGGATGACAGGATAAGGGGATAACGGAAAACGGGATAACGGGATAAAGAAAAAACGGGATAACAGGAAAACGGGATAACGGTACATCAGAAAGCGGAAGGGGTCAAAAGCATAGATGGAACAACATAAAGGACAACATAGAAAAAAAGAAATTCTACGCGGACGAGAGTTTTCGGGAAAAACATATTAGGGAACATAGAAATTTGGACAGGACAACGTCTGTCGGGTCAGCTAGTAGTAGTATAGAATGTATGTACCAATAAATAAATCTAGCAGTATTGGTTTGTAGGGTTTCATAGATCAACTGGTGACCTGCTCGCTTACGTCTCACATATATGGCAGCTATCTATTGAAAAGTATGGAGAAACTTTAGCTGTGGCATTAGATATCTCCAAGGCGTTCGATCGAGTTTGGCACCAGGGACTCCTCGCCAAGCTTCCGTCTTATGGCTTGCCCCCTCAGCTGTGTTCTCTGCTTGCTAGTTTTCTCTCAAACAGGTCTCTCCATGTAGTGGTCGATGGAGTTTCATCTGACACCCTACTTATAAATTCTGGTGTTCCGCAAGGATCCATTCTCGCACCAACACTATTTCTACTCCACATCAACGACCTGTTGAAAGCAACTTCATGTCCAGTACACAGCTTTGCCGATGATAGTACCCTCCATACCGCTTTCTCTTCCAGGGCCCCTATATCAGCCCGTGAAACCAGAAATGAACGAGGAAGAATTGTTAATAATATAAATATGGACTTAGCAACAATTCTCGAATGGGGATCTAATAACTTGGTAGAATTCAATGCAAACAAAACACAAGCATGTCTTTTCTCTAGAAAAGCCGATCTCACTGTGCCTAACATAACTTTGTCAGGAGTAACCATACCACTGAAGCCATCCATATCGATGCTTGGTATTACTATCAGCAATAACCTTTCCTGGGAAAATCACGTGAGGTCCATTGCCAAAAGTGCATCCCAAAAACTTGGTTTTCTGTTTCGTGCCAAGAGCTGTTTCACCCCCAGTCAGCTGCTTATGATCTATAAGGCACAGATCCGACCTGTCCTGGAATACTGTTCCCATATTTGGAGTGCGGCACCTAAACATATCCTGAGGCTATTGGATTCTGTCCAAAAAAGGGCAATTCGTCTCGTCGGTGATGCCTCGCTTACAAACTCGCTCACTTGTCTGGAACACCGTAGAAAAGTTGGCGATTTGTCTCTATTTTATAGATATTTTCATGGGCGATGCTCTTCTGAAATATCAACAATCGTTCCTGCTTTGGCAGTCTCTTCGAGATTAACCCGTCAAGTTCAGTCATCACACCCCTTCGTGGTCACTTTGGAGACCTGCAGAACATCACTTTCCAAAGACTTGTTCATCCAACGAACAGCGAGGCTTTGGAACTCATTGCCTAGGGAGGTGTTCCCCGAGGCATACAACCTTCAGAAATTTAAGAAGAACATCAACTCCTACCTTCTTTTCCTAGGTTCCCACGATGTTCTCTGAACATTATAGGATATCCCTTTTCGTGGGAACCAGAACATAAAATTTTTTTATGAGTTCTTCATTATAATTTAATAATTCTTCTCCTGAATAAAATCCTTCAGTGGATATGAATTTTTTTAATTTACGTTTGAATGTACTCATGTTACTAATTGACTTCAGCTCAACAGGCAGGCAATTGAAGAATTTAGATCCACTATAGATTGGCGCCATTTCGTAGAGTTTAGTTTTATGTGTTTTTGTTCTTAAAATATTTCCGTTTCTCGTTGGATATCTATGCCATTGGGCATTAGTTTCCAGATTCATTTCATGTTCCTTTATGTAAATAATCAGACTGTAAATGTATATACTTGGAACAGTTTGAATTTTAAATTTCTTAAAATATGGTTTACAGGAGACTCTTGCTTTCAAATTGTATAGTAACCGAATTATCCTTTTCTGAGCAGTGAATAATCTTGTGGCATCTCTACTACCTACCATAGAATGATATTATACATAAGTATTGAGTGTACCATAGCATTATAGACATTTAACAGTGATTTCTCGTCTAAGATATACTTGAGTTGAAGCATAGCATAAAAACTACTATTTAGTCTTTTACAAACATGACTAATTTGCTTATCCCATTTCAACGCTGAATCAATATATATACCAAGAAACTTCGTATTTTCAGATGGTTTGATAGTTTCATCGTTTACATTACCTTCTATCAAACTGTTTACTATTTTTTTCCCAAATAACGTAATCAGTACTGTTTTGTTAGCATTCACAATGAAATAAACTAACCAGAACAACAAAAATAACTGGTAATAGTTGAAGTAAGGTGGGTAAGTATTTTGGAAATAATAAAAAAACAAGTGGGTAGTAATTAGTAGATTCCAGCCACAAAAAAAAATAAAAATGAAAACTTTTTAACAGAAAAATTAAACCGACGAAATACGGAACTGAAAAGTAAAAAATAAAATAAACCTTCTTAGTCTCAATAACTAAGTTCCTAAACTAATGTAAGTAACTAATTTTGAGTGGGCGCCAAACAAACAATCAACGAAGATCATTAAATTACTTCAAAAAAATTATCAGAATGTCATCATTTTATGCCTTACCTGATTCATTTGCTTGTTTGTTCGGTGCCGACTCAAAATTAGTTACTTACATTAGTTTAGGAGCTTACATTACACGCTTCATATTAGCTTCACTTGTATGTTTGTTTGTTTGTTTGTTTGTTTGTAACCGACTCCTTTGGGCGCAATTTTGACCCACTTCCAGACGTCCGAATGATTTGAAATTTGGCAGGTTTACATAATTCCGGTGACAATGCATTAAGAAATTTTTGTGTGGAGAAAAAACAAAATGGCGGCACCAATTGGCGTACAAGTTTTGTGATTATGGTCCGATTTGCTCCAAAATTGGTATCCGAGGGTTTTTGTGGTCGAAAATTATGATGGCGGCTCCAAAATGGTAAACGAGTTTCGTGATTATGGTCTGATTCTATTCAAAATTGGTATGTGGAGGTTTTTGGGGTCAAATATTATGATTCTTCTGTGAAAATTGGAAACTTCGAGATGGCGGCTTCAAAATGGTGGCCAAGTTTTGTGATTATAGTCCGATTTGCTTCAAATTTGGTGTCTGAGGGTTTTCGTGGTCGGAGATTATAATTATTTTGTCAAAATAAAAAAATTCAAGATGGCGGCTCCAAAATGGTGGACGAGTTTTGTGATTATGGTCTGATTCTATTCAAAATTGGTATGTGGCAATTTTTAGGGTCGAATATTATGATTCTTTTGTAAATATTGGAAAATTCAAGATGGCGGTTTTAAAATGGCGGCCGAGTTTTGTGATTATGGTCCGATTCTATTCAAAATTGGTATGTGGGGGTTTTTGGGGTCGAATATTATGATTCTTCTGTAAAAATTGGAAAATTCAAGATGGCGGTTTCAAAATGGCGGCCGAGTTTCGTTATTATGGTCTGATTCTATTCAAAATTGGTATGTGGGGGTTTTTGGGGTCGGAGATTATGATTACCTAATTTGATAAGATCATTCCATTTTTTAATTTGCTGAAAAATAATGTAAATAATAGTAAAAAAAAACACGCTTTTATAAATAAACCACACTAAAAAGTAGGAAATAAATAATAATTCAAAAAAACTAAAAAAACACGCTTTTATAGAAAACCAGACTGAAAAAATAGAAAATAAGAAGAAAATTAATTTTATTTAAAAAAAAATCGTGGGGTGCATGGTATCAATAATAATATAGTATAATACACACCGAGGCGATACCATGCACCCCTCGCTTTTTTTTTAATAAAATACATTTTCTTCTTATTTTCTATTTTTTCAGTCTGGTTTTCTATAAAAGCGTGTTTTTTTTTTAAACTATTATTTATTTTTTATTTTTTACTTTTCAGTTCCGTATTTTGTCGGTTCAATTTTTTGTTAGAAAGTTTTTCTTATCTACAAATAGAATTAATTTTTTTGATTCTTGCTATCAACGTACTTCTGTTTTGTGTTTTCTCCGCATTGTGGATAAAGATTCCGCCGAATTCCCCACCTATACAGCCCGTCCGGCACGAAATTCGAGTTTATTAAAAATCCGCACATCAGTATTTGGTCGGCAGCCGTGGCGGATTAGAGATTCCTAGTCACAAATGAGCCGGAGGCGCGTTTCGACGTAGCGATGAGTAGCAGACGGCACAGTGGGCAAGACCTGCATACGAAATCCACCACTTCGTCATGGATGTGATGGTTTAGCGGTGTTCCATTTGCTACAGAATAATCCCCCCGATGCCGATGGAATTCACTTTGCCACTCACCTCATGGCTAACACTTACGTGACGATGCATACAGGGTGTAGTCTATGCTTTATACCAGTTATTCCCAAAGTGACGGTCGTGACCCCCTGAGGGGACGCAATGAAGAGCGATCTAAATGCCAAAAAAGAGTAAAAATCGTATTTCTAACACGATATCTGGCCATTGGAAAACTGCAAGCCATTGTGACCCTCAATGACCGCCAAGTACAGGAATTTCGACCGTATTGGTTCGCCAGAGTGAAAAAGTGAGGTTAGGATTTCACGAAAGTGAGAACAATTTCGCTTATAGAAAGTAAAAGGACAGAAACAACCACGGCTGAATTGCTGGAAAAGTTCAATAAATGACCCCCCAATCGCATATCGCAACAAAAAACATATTTTTTGCCATTCTGTAACTACCATTTCTTCCTTCCACACTACACCCCCCTAACAATTCAGATTCAGCTGCAAATTAAATCAGTTACATATATAAAATACCTCGGAGTCATGATGGACTACCATCTAAGATGGAATCACCATATAGAATACATTGTAAGGAAACTAAGATGTGTCTTATATAAGTTTCGACAATTCCAATACATATTTGACTTGAAACGAAAAAAAAACTTCATTATAGAGTTGTCCAGAGCCACACAACGTATTGTGTGGTAGGCTGTGGTGGGGCTACGAAAACTTATCTAAGGCCACTTGAGGTAATACAAAGGAGATTTCTGAAACAGAAACTCAAGATATGCAACTGAGAACTTGTATAATGAAGCGAAAGTACTCGATATTAGACAACTACATTTCAAAACAATTTAAATAAAATAATCACAACATATCATTACAAAACACGTAATTAAAACCAATACATAATATCTTACGATACCCAATCAATTGGACAACGATCACACGAATTTCTAGGGCCAAAAACATTCAATAGTTTACCCCAAAAAATACAAAAATTAAATTAAGTTCATAAACAAAAAAAAAGGACTACATGACTGAAATGCCCCGTCTGTCGATTCATAAACTGATAAACTGATTGACAACAAATAAAAAAAAGCCTTTCACTGCGTTTCAATTATTTTTTATTTTTATGTATTACTTTGTCGATTCTTTTTATTATTACTAACTCTAATGTGATCTGTAAATATATATGTATGTATGCGTGTCTATACAGTGCTTTTCTTTACTGTCCCCCCCCTTTAATTTTTTGAACGGGTCAACTCAAAAAATTGAAACTTGGGATAATTAAATTGATGCATGAATACCATACTTTGGAGTAAAATTGACAGATGAAACTTTCAAGATGGCGACTGGGCGCCACCTCTTGAAGCTCCTGACGAATCCTCTTGAAGCTCCTGACGAATAATTCACAACCCTAGAATATAAAGTCAATATCTCCACCTACTACAAAATGGCGGAACATTCAATAATTACCTGAATACAAACACATTGATATTGATACATCTAGAAATATTTGTTTTTCTCTGCCATATGGCAATCCCAACAACCTGATAAGGTTTGATAGGTTATTTTTTGTTTGAACAAAAAATAACAAGAAATGTCAGTACGACAACAAACATCATTGTTCAGTTAAAATATTCTCATTTAGTTTTCGGTTTTACTAGTAAATAGGTACCACGTGAACTATCTCTAAAATGGTCAATTCTCGTCCATTGGAAAAAAAATCGAAGCGATTTTTATTTACGGTGTGACGCCTTACTTTCACGAAACCGAAAGAATTTTTATGATCGTTTCCCGAATCGTCTTATCTGTAGAAAATATTTAGGGGAACTTGTAACCAAATTCACAACTACCGGTAGTGTACAGAACAAAAAGCCCCCAGGTCATCCGTCCATTCCGGAAGAACAGCAAGTTCAAATAATTGGTGAGATGAGAGTAAGAGCGTTTTCACACACACCGGCAAAACCGGTGCCGGTGACGGTGCCGGCACCGAATGCGATGTAATCAAATCATAATTTTCACACATAGCCCGGTCCGACCTATTTGCCGGTACGGCCGCCGATTCTGATTTATGCAGCCGGCGGGGATCTCGACAATCGGAAGACGGATCGGTCTCTGATTTGTCGGTTGCTGTGATTTGATTTGATTACTTTTCTCTGTAAATATTTGACTTTTGTAGTAAATAAATGTTCATAGAATTATTACTAATTGTTACTGCAATCATTTCCTTCGGAGGAATACATGCTCTCATTGGAGTATCCTGATGCTTAATGTTATTGTCTAGTCTTTCCACCAGAAAATCAAATGTATCTGTACTCATTCTGAAGTAATTGAAGAATTTGAAGTTATCCTTCCTTAGTTTTTCATAGAGCGTGTAGAAGGAACCTTCTAAGTATCTCACAGTCAACAGGGGATGTACCCAGTGTTGTCTTTTATATTTGCTTTTTCGGAATTTTCTCCTAAGATACGATAACCCTAGAAGATAACGTCTGTTGACAGCAGTAACAGCACACATCTTCATTCCTGCACTGTTCAACGTATACTAACACAGATAACCGATATGCCGAGCTGTGTGAAATACGCTGTTGTCCGGTCCGGAACCGGTACCAGCACCGGCACGGCACCGGCACCGGTTTTGCCGGTGTGTGGGAAAACGCTCTAAATCCTCAACAGTCTACTTCCTCCGTCGCGAATGTTTGTGGGGTGTGTCCTCCTACTGTGTGGAGACTTTTGAAGAGGAATAAGTATCATCCATACAAAATCAAAATGGTACACCAGTTAACTGAAGATGATCCTGATCGAAGAACAGAATTCTGCGAAATTATGACGGAAACCATTGCAAGGCATCCTACTATCTCCACAATATTTGTTTCAGTGACGAATCTACATTTGATCTCAACGGCAAGGGTCACAAACAAAATTGCCGTTATTGGAGTGACACCAACCCTCACATTTTCCGGGAAACTCATACTCAATACCCAGAAAAAATTAATGTCTGGGCAGGAATATTGGGAAACCATATTGTAGGACCTCTATTCATTGAACAAAATTTAACAGGGGAACTGTATTTGAATATGCTGGAAAATACTGTTGACCCTCTAATCACCGAAATCGTCGAAGCGAATCCTAATGAATTCGATATGGATATTGTATTCCAACAAGATGGAGCACCATCACATTACTACGGACAACTAAGAAACTATTTGGATAATACTTTTCCCGGTCGTTGGATTGGTCGTCGAGATCCTACGGAATGGCCAGCCCGCTCGCCAGATTTGACACCTGTAGACTTTTATTTATGGGGCTATTTGAAGCAAAAGGTGTACGAAACTGAACCTGCTTCAATATTGGATATACGGCAACAAATAATAAATATTTGTAGAACTATCGACGTTACTGTGTTCGAAAATGTTCGGCATGAAATGCCGGATAGGCTGCTCTTATGTCAAGCAGTTCAAGGCAACCATTTCGAGCATCTTCTGAACTGAACTCTGCTTCTTTCCTCAAATTATGAAGTTAAACGTCGATTTATTCAGGCAATTATTAAATGTTCCACCATTTTGTAGTAGGTGAAGATATTGACTTTATATTCTAGGGTTGTGAAGTATTCGTCAGGAGCTTCAAAAAGATTTGTCACATGACCCTCCTTTCCATTTAATTTTTTTTTTCCCAGGTGGCGCCCAGTCGCCATCTTGAAAGTTTCATCTGTCAATTTGACTCCAAAATATAGTATTCATGCATCAATTCCATTATCCCAAGTTTCAAATTTTCGAGTTGACCCGTTCAAAAAATAAAAGGGGGGGATGAAAAGCACTGCATTAGTGTATATGGCATGACATATGACTAAAACTATATATAAGATTTTATATTGAGATATATTTTGTAACACTCTGTATTGAACCACACACAAGGAGATTTCCCTCCTTCTGTGGTAACTTCAATTTATTCAGATTTCATGTAATCATTATTATTCTGTAACCAATCTGTATGATGCTGCTGAATAAATTTCATGTATTTATTCATTCAAAAGCGTGGATAAATTGCCACAATGGATCACCTAGTGACAAAAACCGTGAAAAAGACATTATTCCACCAAACCATACCACCGAAACTGATAAAAACAGTGTGTTGGCAAAACTCTCATCGGAAATCGCCAGCTGTTCGGTACTAAAAGCCGAAAAAGATGCGATGTAGCGTATCATATTCCCCCAAATAAATCCGAAAAACTCAGAAAACTCAAAAAACTCATTGATTACATTTCTAAACATAGTGGAACTGTAGAGTAATAATAAATCTAAGTGGTTTTTTGGCGCCCATGTATTCAAAACGTATTCGTCCTGTGATTCAAATACATCCATTCTGGCGTTGAAACGATGACGTCATATATAAAACGATTCAAAACGTATTCATAGAGTTTTGAAACCAAGTCGAATTCAGTTTCAAAACATAATTCGTTGTTTTGTGATTGTCATAATTCATAATATTACCCCAAATAAATCTAGGTATTTCACATTCCACTTATCGTGAGAGTTTAAAATTCAAAATGAAAGAGATTGAACTACGAAATTAGATATTATCAATTGATGACATGAGTGGATGAATGTGTTATGTTACAAAATGTTTGAGTAAGGTAGGGTCAAAGTTTTTTTTATGTAACTTTTTTCCCTCACTAACGATTTATTAATGTACATACGAGAAAACCTTCATTTATGCAAAAAGAAATATTTTTTTAAGGATTGTACATAACACCTTCATCCACTCGCGTCTTCAATTGAGTTGGAAACCTACAATGAATTACAAGATTAGTTTATCAGAATATTCTCTACCGACTTTCTAACAGAAATTTTTTTAGGTTAGGTTTGATTATTGAACCGAATTCAAAATTATGCATTCTTGCGGTTCGTGATAATAACGACGTCACGTAGAATCGTATTCAAATGCTAGATTGAATACGTTTTCACGCCAGAAAACACCTCTAATAAAGACACTGGAGAGCCAGGCACCGTGTCCGAAGGCGAAAAGACCGCCCGAGCCGAGGTAGGCGCAGAGTATGAAGCAACTGAAAAAAGTTCCAAAACACTAAGGGAAACGGAAAACGAAAAGAAAGTGGCGAGTGTAACCCACAAAATGTGGGGAATGGAAACGGGGTAAGGAAAAGACGCAAAAAAAAATTCTGTCCAGAAGAAAAATTTTGTTCACCACACTTTCCGAACAACTTTTAGATAAGGCATATATTCAATGTAGTCAAATATACAGGCTTATTCAACAATAACATGCAGAAAATAAAATGGTGTACTCGTCTTTCTCTGCAAAATTTTATAGCAATCCAAAATAATTTATTTAATTTTTTTGCATCAAAATCTTCAATGATACGCTAGTGAGACAGCGTTAATACAAGTGAATTTTCATACATCTCAGAGTCAACATTCTCAATACAGTAATGATTTGTAGATCATAACGTGAAAATCTCACATTGTTTTCGCAATCATTGTAGGTATTCGAGTGTATTAAGCTATTTTCAATGATTGATACAATTCAAGAAATCAGTGGGTATATCGAAGGAATACTCTGATATGATTATCAGATATGGTGCAGGTAAATTAAAAAACAATTTTGTGTGCAATTCACTGAAAATTATTATAGATCTGCAGTTGATGAAGATATCCTAAAGATACTGAATAAAAATACCTAAGTAACTCTGTTATCAGTTCATTGCATTCCTTCAGATTAGTTGGGGCGGGCATAGACAACACATGTCGTCAAAAAATTGGCCAACTTTTATATAATTTTCAACAATAAAATAAATTTGAAAGAAATTGTTTTTCTGACTTTTTTGGCGGAAAATCATCTACAATTTTTTTTAATTCAGCTGCCTTGCTAATTGTGACTCGATTGAGATCATTGCCAAACCATTGAGTCGTATCTGTCTCTCAAGATTCGCAAAAATGAAGGTTAATGGATCTTAATAGACATGGACTGTGGCTGCCTGGCCCCACTTGGGTATTAGGTGTAGGCATTGAATAATCATTTTTATTATGTTTCATGAGGACTTCGGGCTACCTGTCCTCTCGATCCCCGGGACATTTGCCTCCTCTCTCTCCGGGCATGCCAGAGATAACACGTTTCTTTCTCTTTTTTTCTCCTTTTATTTTTTTTATTTTTCTCTCTTCACCATATTGCACTTTAGAGATTCTTCAAGGTTAAGTGAAAGAGCAATTTGGTGACGCTCGCGGAATCCAAACTGAACTTCGCCTTTTGTTTTCTTACGAACACAATAAAATATTTTAGAGATTAAATGGAGAAAACAATAAAGTCATTTATCATTATTATTATATGATAGTTGCATTGATTGTACGGAAACAGCAAAACTTGATCACTCTCGATTCGGACGTCCATCGTCTTAATGGATTTGAAAGGTTCTCACGACGTTTCGAATGCTTGTAACTGCAATCGTCTTCAGGCGAATACTGTATCCACCTGAAGATGATTGCAAATTCAAGCATTCGAAACGTCTTGAATACCTTTCAAATCCATTAAGTCGATGGACATCCGAAACGAGAGTAATCCAGTTACCACATCGTCTACAACCTTCAAACAAACATTAAAACGTCATGCATTTGTCAGTAAGTTTTTGGATGTTTCCAAATATTCCAGAATCGAAAATTGAGGACGCCTATGTAGTGATGTCTTTCGCCGCCGTCAACCTGTCATATTTGGACAGTGCGTACACACCCCGGTACGGACAATAACCAAGGGATTACCGGGAAATTTGGTGGCGTTATTGGATATTCAAAGAGGGTTCCGCAAAATATACAATCGCACAATATACTGATAGACGTGGGAAAGACCACGAACCACGAATACGTTTAGGGAGCACTACGGCATTACTTGCACTCGTGTTTCGTTTATTTGATTTGCAGAAGTCAAGATGGGGTTGTTCGAAAGAGAACGGAAGAATCTTGTTGGGGATGTATTATCATTTTTTGTTTACAGGCGTCGTTGGAAAAATGTGACTGCCCGCCCAGAGGGAAACTTGAGATTTGTGGACAATTACTTAGGGACAGCACCAATTTGTGTATTGTTTTCATTCAGCATATTGAATCCCAGAGTTACGAGGGTATGAAATCCAAACGGGGGTGTTAGATTCAAGAATTGTTTTTTTTTAATATTTCATACTCTCCCAATTTGGGAATTTCAAATAGAACACCCTGTATATTTTAACTTTTTTTATTCTAGCGACGATTCTGAGTACGAACACATAGTTTTAAGACAAAAAATTGGTACATTTGATTTTTCAAAAGCATTTTTATTTTTGCATCTAGAGTACTTCGAACTTTTTTCAACCAATCTGATGGACAGGAGTCATGAATAAAAATATTATAATTTTGAGGAGGTTTGTTGAGATTTGGATCAATTTTGTTGAAGAACAACTATTGTTTTCTTGCCAACGTTTCGAATTTTAATAAATTCATCTTCAGGGCTCTGTAAGTTGAAGGGGTTAAGAAATAGTAAAAATAGAGAAACATTTGACCACAAGAATTGGAACATTTCACAGTAAAATAGATTATTAAAAAAGGAAAGACTCACCAAAGATTAGTTTTTTCGAATTGTTTGTAAATAAAAATAATACATAAACAGACATTCTAGATACAAACGAAAAACACTTTCACGGGACAACAGGTTTAACATCAAATGCGAGACAATGAATACTGAGATAAAATTCGAAAAATATCCGTGAACCATATAGTTCTTTTATTGATGGAGAAAAACAATAGTGGTAAAAAACGATAACAAATCATTTAGGGATATGACATATCAAGTTGAAATAGGACGTGTTCAATCCTTCTATGTCTCTCCTGGTATTGACGGTGTCTTGTTGGACAATTTCGATCATTTCGCTTAGAAGTATTTTTGTCAGGAAAGGTTTTTTATCAAGGATGATGGGATTTTCGAAATCAAGAGAATGACCATTTTCTCTAGTATGTTCTACTTGACCAGTGGGATTTTGGGAATTAAGTTTTTTGTGTCCCTATCGTGTTCAGATATGCGATTTTTTAAATATGGGCCTGTTTGACCAACGTAGCATTTTGTACAATTATAACAGTTGATTTATAAACGACGTTTGATTTAGGTAGGGGTTTTCGTTTTTAAATTTTGCCAACAGTGTTGTCATTTGAAAATGCGATCTTGGAATTTTCTTCGTTCAACGTTTTTGCAAGTTTTTCAGAGATATTTTTCAAATACGGTATTTTGTAATATTTTATAGTCAAATTATTGGTTTTGTTAGAAGGTTTGTTATCCTTGTTTTCAAATTCTTGATAATGTTTATTCTATGTTGAGAATTATGATGTGAAAAATAGTTGAGAAACCTCTCTGAAAAAGTTGGTTTGTGATACCAATCTACTTTCATGACGTTGTTAGAAGTTTTAATAACATTGGTGTCTAGAAAAGCTGAAGCATTATTATTTTCTTCCTCTATAGTAAACTTATTATTTTTAGGTACTTAAGTAATCGTGGTTCATGCTATGTTTGTTTTACAATTTTTCTATACTTTTTTACTGTTCTAGAATCATATACCATGTTCCAGTCAACGCATATGTATCGAAAAGTCAGTACTGAAGTATCTCTATTGTCATAAGTATGTCACCAACAATACATTCAATTTGCACAAACAATAAAAATAATATGGAAATTTATATTAATGAAAAAACATTGTATCTAAAGTAGATGAAATGGTATTCAAGTTGGAACATCCTGTATTATAAATCACATCAGGAGGAAACCCAACAGCGAGATGTCAAAAACAATGTGAGGAAAATAATGAAATATAAAAATTATGAAAACAGAAAAATGTCAAATAAGAATTTTATCCAAATTTGTACATATAATATAAGGTCTAGAATTATATATTGTAAATAAAATCATTAGAATAAGTTAGAATAACAAAAAGTCAGACTGAAAATGGGAGTAAACTTTAAAATTTGTGAAAATAAACAAAATGTGTGTGTTGCCAAGAGGAAATGTAACAAGCTTGGGAGATGAAAAACGGATGCAAAAAACGAAACCACGTACCAATTTTTGGAAGAAAAATTATGATAAAACTCAAGGAAAAAACAACAAAACTATACTCAAACGTTATACAACTAATTCAGATGCGAATGGGAAAATGAACAAACAAGAAAAAACCACTCACCCTATTAAGATAACAAAAATCCAGTCCATGCCATTGCCAGGAACAAAAGGGGGCTTTCTGCAGTGTAGGTGTACTTTTCCAGAGAGCTCGAACACTTCCAATAGTCAGGAGAACATCAAGAAGGAAGTATGGCAGGTATTTCAAAACCAGATCTGAATAAAGTGCAACATATCGGGTCCAGATACTAATATTGGTTATTTGATCACTTGTGTCCTTTCATTCAAACATTTGATGGTTTTTCTATTCTCACAGACTTTTCATAACATTCAAATGTTTATTTAACAAGTATTTATCACACATAAACAAGTTTTACCATTTCACATCACTGTTCTGAGTTAGATAAGTTAGATATCGCAGAGTAGGTCAATTTTAAGGATTTTTTTCAATAAAAATAACTATTTGACGATTTTTCTGCATTCTTTGCTTATCTGTTGAACACCTTATCATAATCTTCCCACAAAATAGCACTTTTGACATCGGGCAGCGCGCCAAGTTGGCATTACTGAATCCTGCCATGAGAATAGAGATGACTCATAGGCGTACCGACTGAGCTGGGATAAGGTGAAAGGAGTGTTGAAAAAGGGTAAGACAACATAGCCGGAGATTCATTACTGTTATGATAGGTATTCATTTTTAAAATTATTAAATAAAAAAGGAAATCACTCAAGAAAATTTACCTTAACAAATATTTTATAATGACTAGTTGTTATTAAATATATATATATATATATATATATATGTATATATATATATATATATATTGTTATGATATGTTAATTTGAAAAATATCAATTTTTTATTTTATTTTAATAATTAATATGTTTTTGCACCGCGTTGGGCTCCATTTTGTTATGTTTTGATGAATTGAAAAATATAAATTTGTTTTTATATAATGAATGAAGCTAATATTTTTCGTTATTTTTCAAGAGCCAAATTTATATGATATAAATAGATATTTCTGTCCCTGTAATAATAATTGCCAGCGAACGTCACTGTTCTCTCGTCACGCTACCAACAATTATTATTTTTCCTTGCCACGGCTAGACAACAGCTGGTACGCTCTTTTCTCAAAAGGTGGCCGGTTCAAAGCAATAGATACACTGCCACTGGTGACCAACTTCAGTTTATTGAATGATCTTTGTTATGTTAGTTGATCATTGTGAGAAAATAAACAACCAAATATCAAAAAACAATTATCTCCTTTATTCAGGAAGACTTAAAATTACCTGGCCTACGAGAAATAACTTATTACTAGAGTGAATCAAACAAATATTCACGAATAATAATGATAAATCAGATCATGGATAAATAAACAGAACCTCACTTTTCGTGAATGTAAAATTTTCTGTTATTGTTCAAAGTAAAGTGAACTAGAATTCTTCGAATGTG
The DNA here is from genome assembly GCA_018342105.1 of Gonioctena quinquepunctata. Classification (NCBI taxonomy): domain Eukaryota; kingdom Metazoa; phylum Arthropoda; class Insecta; order Coleoptera; family Chrysomelidae; genus Gonioctena; species Gonioctena quinquepunctata. The sequence continues at coordinate 352,640 of JAFIRS010000355.1, read as the reverse complement.
CAATTGGTTATTTGTGAAATAGTTCTGGACCGGAAATACACTATGAAAGTTTTTATACCTGGTTGGAACTGTTGGTGTTCAAACTATACCATAAAAACAGGATGTCTCCTCTCTTCACTAGCTATCAGGACTGCAAAACCAGTATCAGGAACGATATAGATGAGGAAATCAGCATCAGGATTCGTGGCTACATTATATCATTAAGGTAATATCTGTTTTTGTTTCCCAAATGATGGAATTATTCCATTTTCTTATTAATAAAATTTGTGCGTGCTATTTGCTTGGAAATATTTTTTCATCTCCTCGAGGCTTTGTTTTCTGTCGCTTAGATACATCTTTTTCCTGTTGTTTTCCTATTTGAAATTTTGAATTCGCGCACTAAATTGTCACTTTTCACTGTTTATATTTATCTTACTCAATTTATATATTGAGCTATTTTTCCATACTTATTACTATTTACAAATTCTAATAATAATTGCTTATGATACCCTCTCGTTGCTATTCTCTCACAATTTCTAACTTTACACCTGACCACCTATTCTCTGATTGACTATTTTTCATAAAGACGTTTGCTGTTCTCTCATTGGCTACTTTTAGTTAGCTACAATTTCATGTACAGTGTGTTTCAAGTTTAGAAATGTGTTGATTTCCTTTTATTCTTGCAAATTTTGTAAAATTTAGACTTTTAGTTGTCTTTTGAACAATTATGGGTTATGATAATTTCGACAGTGTATACAATTGATTGTTTTATCGTACTTTGACATTTTGTATCTATCCATATTATACAAAGGCTTATAAATAAATAGAACTTCAAAAGTTATTCAAAAAAATCTCTTGGGACTAATAACTAATCAATAATTATTCTTTTTTGTCGTTTATTTCTTTTTAAAATATTTAACTGGTTTTTCATAACATACCAATATATATATATATATATATATATATATATATATATATATATATATATATATAAATTAAAATATAATAATATTATAATAATGATTAGCAATAACAAATACAAATATAAATATAATAAATAACAAATATACATATAATAAAGAGCCTATCACAACAATATATATATATATATATATATATATATATATATATATTATATAAATAATATAAATATATTTATGTAATACAAATGCAATTGTGTTAGGGTTGCAGTCAAATATTACCCTTTTATCAGGCCAAAGACATTGAAAGATTTATCTTTGTTATTTGGTCGAGCTTTCGGAAAAAAAATATTCCTTTATCAAGACATCTATGACAAAAGGTAACCATCAAAAAACATTTTTGAATAAAATATTTTGTGGAACAGTTGTGAACAAAAAATCAAATCTTTTTCACTGAAGGACTGCTGTTATAAATGAGTTTATCATCTATGAATACACGAATAAGGATTTGAAAAAGATCCTCGACTTATTTTATTCAGATTGTATTTTTTTGTGTTTTTAGTCATACTATTAGCTTGGTGATAATAGCTCTCACATATAGAAATTAGTAATACTTTTGATTCTCGAAGACCTGCTACAAATGTAGCAATACAAAATTCAATGTAGCCAATAAACTCTAGAAGAAAAGGTATAGTGATGAAATTATATGATAAAAAAAAGTGCCATTTAGATCTTGAAAGTTCGCATGAACTCTAGTGAAAGCATTTGGAACAAATAAAAAAACATCTATGCATACATTTATGAGATATGATTAATATTAAAGTCGTTATTGTAGTTGTACCGGAATCTGACAAACAATAAATCTTCCAATCACGGCTCGTGCAAATTGTAGCTCCGGTGACGTACACGCCTTGCCCCCTCAGCATACTTAGAAATTCACTGTAATGTCTTCAACACAAAATAATTTCCGTTCGAGATCCCCTTTAGCAATAGTAATAAAAATCGAGTTCCTTCGGACAATAGACTTGTTTATCTCAGTGAATAAATGCAGTCTTTACCCTACAATCAGCATTTTTTCGGAGTCTTTATTACTTTACAGTTGTCCGCAAAGCCGCAAATACCACGTAATTACCTGTATCAGATAGCCCGTATTTCATATTAGAATAAAAACCTCCGTCTATGCGAATCAGATAACTCCATTCCGATATTCGAATAAATCATACCCGAGATTGCACAGCAATAAAATCATATACCCTTTAGTACAATTCCTTCAAAGATAAGATTCTCGCAATATTAAACCCCTCCGTTTTATACGAGGATATTATACAATTCTGACCGCTAGGTTGTAAGCAAAACAAACCTTTCTTATGCCATTCCTCAATCCCGCTTCTGATTCTCAAGCGAAGTCTGCCACAAATAAGTTTTACGGCCGAAGTACTTATGTAGATCAGAGAGGGCAGTGTGTTTTTGACAGCAATAACACTAACATAAACTGCGGATCCGAGTCCTTAGATTGGTCAAGCAATCTAGATGGCAGATAGGCCTTCGCTTGTTTTGCATCGCTAACCGATCCTGATTGTGAAGAGAGATGTTCTGTGCTGATAGATAAATAAGGAGATATTGTGCTCCTACGGGAACGCAGATGGCGCTAGTATGGAGCAGTTTGTAACGCCGGCACGTCTTGCCGTTTCCGGTAAAAAAACACTAGATATTTGTCAAGATATATTGTTCCTGATATTCAATCGGAAGATGTACTATACAGTGCTTCTCAAAAGTCCCCTCCCCTCCTCTTATTTTTGGAACGATTATACATAAACAAGTGAAATTTGGAAACTGAATATTAAAGGTTGTAAACTTCCCTACCAGTGATGATAGATGACGAAATCGTCAAAGATGACGTCACAAGGCCATTGTGACCAATAATTTTAAATGGAAACCTACGGCAAGCGACACCTTTTTTAAAAGTTATCGAAAAAACCTATTCAATGATACTAATTTTGTTCGTGTTTATGGCAGTTTTGGCAACTCGCTTTTGAAAAACGCAAAGCTGTGATGAATTAAATCAGTTAATACTAAAATTCCAAATTCAAGCTCCGCCTCTGGATAGTTGTCAAATAAGCTGACGTTTTTGTTAGTCTCCCTAATTCGACGTGTACTGTTGATCGAATGTTTAACTGTTTTAGCAGCTTTTGGTACTTTTAATATTTTTGTACATTTTATTAATTTGTTAAACTGTTGTGAGCCCAACGTTTAAGTGCTTCAAGAAGCGAAATGGTAACGTGCTTTAGGTGATAAAGTAGCAGCGATCACAATTCTTGGTGAAACTGGACAAAATATTCATGCAGCAGAACGCATTTTTAATGAGAGGTTTCCCGATCGCCCCGTTTCGAGGACTTATTTGAGGGAGCTTCTTCGTAAGTTTGAAACAACGGGTAGTATTAATGATGCGAAACGATCTGGCAGACCACAAATTTCTGATGAGAAAAAAATTGATATACTGGCAGAAGTAATAGTTAATCCTACTTCTTCAACAACTCACGTTGCATCTACCTGTGAAGTCAGTCGAAGTACAGTACACAGGGTGTTGAAAAAAAAAACAAATTTCATACATACAAATTAAAAATGGTTCATCAACTCTCAGACGACGACCCAGACCAAAGACTAGAATTTTGTGAAAATATGGAAACTAAAATTAACCAACAGCCAGACTATGTCAAAACAATTTGTTTTAGTGACGAAAGTACTTTCTATCTAAATGGAAATGTAAATACACAGAATGTGAGGTATTGGAGTGACGCAAATCCTCACCCGTTTCGTGAAACACATACCCAATTTCCCCAGGAGGTGAATGTTTGGGCAGGTATCCTGGGAAACCACATCGTTGGGCCTCTTTTCCCAAATACTAATTTAACTGGTGAGGTTTATCTGGAGCTGTTGCAAAACGCAATAGAACCCGTTAATCCTTGAAATTCTGGAAGATAATCCAGATGAATTCGGCAATTTGGAAATAACATTCCAACAGGATGGTGCTCCTCTACACTATTACTGTGCAGTAAGACGGTATTTGGATGATGAGTATCGTGGTAGATGGATTGGACGACGAGGTTCAACGGAATGGCCAGCTCGATCACCGGACCTCACACCTTTGGATTTTTTTCTGTGGGGGTACCTTAAATCCAAGGTTAACGCCACTGAACCTGACAATATTGGCGTTTTAAAACAACATATTGTTGCAGAATGTGAGGCTATTTCCGCAGACACATTTGCAAAAGTTCGAGAAGAGTTTAAAAATAGGATATTTCACTGTCAGGAAGTAAATGGAGGTCACTTCGAGCAATTTCTTCAAGAAGATACTGATTCTTAAATCTGTAATTATTATCATACTGAATGGAATTTGAATTTTAATGTTTACTAATGAGCCATTAAAACTGCCATAAACACAAACAAAATTAAGTAGTATCCTTGATTAGATTTTTTCGATACCTTCTAAAAGAGGTGTCGCTTGCCGTAGGGTTAAAATTATTGGTCATAATGGCCTTGTGACGTCATATTTGACGATTTCCTATCATCACTAGTAGGGAATATTTAATATTCAGTTTCCAAATTTCACTTGTTTATGCATAATCGTTCCAAAAATAAGAGGGGGGGAGTGGACTTTTGAGAAGCACAGTATGATCGGGGCGGTCATATCCATCGCTTCAAGGGGGGTGGGGCATCTAGATCTATTACGAAAAGATTATGTGCCTTTTCACAATCGTTTATTCATTACATTACATGTCCCGATGTCTGTCTGTAGGTTTGTAATCAAGTGAATTTTGACGAGCTTTGTGATTATAGCCCGATTCCATTCAAAATTGGTATGTGTGGGTTTTTGGGGTCGGACATCATGATGTTATTATCAAAATTCATGAATTCAAGATGGCGGCCCCATAACGTCTTTTGTTATGATGGACGATTCCATTCAGAATTGGTATGTGGGTTTTTTTGGGTTCAGAGATTATAATTTTTTCTCAGAATTCAATAGGATGACGAATTTTATGAATGACTGAAAAGAGATGATTAAAAAAGATTTAAAAACATTCTTAAGACAAGCTTTTATACAAATGCACTGAAAAGGAAAGAGTTATGTCCTTAAGGTAGTTGTCGTGCTACAAACACTGTCAAAAATTAGGCTCGATTTTAGCGCGACGCGATACATGTTCAAACGCTGAATTAGTGGGATCTTTTTAAAGGGAACTGTACACTCAGAAACCCAACTAGCATGCGTGACACAGCAAATAAGTCATGACTGGACTGTTGGCAACGTCGCAATCCAATGATCGCTCGCATTCAGGTTCAAGATACAGTTCAGTTTGCTCTAAAAACATTGGCGAGAAAAGAAAAAAAAAACAAAATTGAATTTGGAACGTAGTCATACATATGCTCAAAGATTCGATTCTGATAAGAAGACTGTTCAAGAGAAAAAAAGTTGCGCAGAGTTGATTTGACCAAAAAAAGGGAAATGTTAAGAAAATCGAAGGAAAAGTCAGAAGGTGTAGCATATCAACCAAACGTTGGAATTAACGAATTAAGAGCATCATCACTATTATTAACAAACAATCGAATCAATATCAATAAATTATTCCATAGTTTATTTTGATTTAGAAACATATGGATTGTGCATGACTGATAACATTTTACAAATCGCCGCCAAATGTGAAAATAGAGAATTTCATATATATGTTAGCCCTACGGAGCATCAATCCTGTGGCGACAAAAATTAAGGAATGTACTACAATTTCTGGTCAATTATATTTGAATTCACTAAATTCGTTAGATTGTTCGGCAGCATTTAGAGAATTTTTAAATTTATCTACAATTCCAAATTTACTCGTTGTGGATAATGCGAGATTCGATGAGATTGCTAAGAGCAATCATTAATAATAATTTAATAGAAGATTTTACGATGATAGAAGGATTTGTGGATAGCTCAATTATTTTTAGAAAAATGTTTCCAGATTGAAAAGGGCCAGGAATGTTCGAGCTATCAAAATGGGCCAAAGATTCAATACCAAACGAAACATCAGATAATTTCCGGGAAGCGATGTATGATGTACACATTTTGCAAAAATTAGATCGCTTCATTGGTTAAGAGTCAGAATTATCAACATACATGAAATCATATGAAGAATGTATTTCAAAGCGACCTGAGAACAAAAGAATATTTTGTAATTTACCTAATTTAAGTGCCTTAAAAAATGGTATATCACGGGAATTATTGAAAAAATTGCGCAACAAAATATAACATACGATTTTCTGAAACAAATGTAGCACGATGAAGGTGAAGTAGCTGTGATTAATCACCTAACTGAAAAATTGGAGAATAGAAAACATATAGTTACTAAAAATAGGAAAGCATTTACTAAAATTATTAATGATTTGAAAATAAATAGTTAGTCAATCAAGTGATTATTTAATATAATAGTTAGGAAAATAAATAATATAACATTTATTGTTGTTTATATTTTTTGTACATTTATACGTTATATTTTATTAGCCTGTTGGAAATCTGAATCATTTTGTTTATATTCAAAAACATTCGAATCTTGTTATACTTAATGTGTTATACAAATGTATTTATAAAATAAAGTTTATGCACTGTTGTTTGCCGTTACTCGCTAAAACTACATTTTATTTTAAATCTATTCCTATTGTAATATGTTTAAAATGCATCAGTATATATAAGCGCAATTATTCACAATTATTATTCATAAATATCTGCATTCCAAAACAAAGTTCAATTCAAACCCCCAAGACCCTCGCGCTCTCGCTTATTCAAAACACGAGCGCTCACTTGAGGCGTTGCCACGATTCTCCTCTCTTGCACTTCTCATACGCAATAATTTATAAACTTCTTATGGCAATAACTAAATAACTGTATGGCTACGCGTGTTTAATTTTTTGTATAAAATTAGTAACTAATCTTTTACAATATACCAGTTTTTCGAAAAATTCTGAATGGAGGGTTTTTAGTTATGCCTCAAAATGTAGTGTCCGCGGTAGCTCTCTATGAGGATAACGTGTTAAACGTTGCAACTTTGAAGCTTTTTATCTCGCTTTCGGTGTGGTGAATCATTCCAAAAATTAAATATGATACAGGTAATAATGTTAACTCAAAGTGGTATGAATATAAACAAAATCTTATTGGAAGTGGATTTCACGACAACTACCTCAATTGTTAAAATATAAAATAGGTATTCTTGCGCGGCAAGATTTTGAATCTGCTACTCAGAGAATAACCTAGCGCAATCAAAGAAATTAAGCTTTTATACAAATGCACCAAAAAGGAAAATAGTTTTTCAAAACAACAAGAATATAAAGCAACTATTTTTTGCACACGCGCTTACGGCTCGTTATGAAACCTCGCAAGTGCAAAAAAGAGGCTTAATATTCGAGTTGTATACATGCTTTTCTCCAATACTTTGGTTTTTTAACATAAAAATGGAAATATCCTTCATTATTAACGTTTTGAAAGCAAACGTCCAATTTTTATTGTTTTGGCAGTGACAGTGACATCAAGCAAAATCATTTCAGTCAATCGCAATACATACCTACCGGGAAAAATTAGAACAAATATTAGGCTGTCAGAGTGCATAGTAACAATTTAAAATATTGAAATCGCCATGATAGACCGGGAGATGGTGACACAAAATATTTGGTCATTTGTACGAGTATGGCGGTTCTTCAGGGGTCTAATTACGGAATGACAAAAAAGAAAATGATGGTCATAGCGCTGGTACTGGCGGCCCAATCGCGTGGGCGTTTATCGAACGTGTCGGATAAATAACGAGTGTCGAACGATTTGTTCCACAACAATGCTTGTATTTTCCGATAGTCGATAAAAAAAGAAGTAGGCGATAGCGTAATGCCATACTTCTCCGGTGTGACTTACAGCCCGCCATACCGACGCGAATACATTAATTTAAAAAAAACAATTCAACCATTTGTTCCAGGCTAATTTTTGCACAGCTAATCATCGTCGAGTAGCCATTCACGAAATACACCATGCCATACTTTTCTGACGGTTCCGAATGGCCGCCATACCGTCGCAAAGGAGTAAATTTTTTTTTCGCAAGACGATTTGTACCAGTATTGCATTTGGATTTTTGGAAAGTATTTGATAAAATGTGACCGTTATTATATTCCCCATACGTCTAGTATGGGGAAAAAGTACTGCCATATTCGAAAAACTTATTTATTTGACACGTTTTGAAAATACGACTGTAAAATACGTAAAATCATTTTTCACATCATGGAATCATTGTATTCTGTTCGTTTGGATGTAATTCTACCTAAAAAAAATTATTCCAGATAGTAACCATGAGGCGGACGACTGTCGGACTTAAGCCAAGATGTAGAAAAAAAAAATTTGACGATTTGTACCAGTATGGCATTTGGATTTTTGGAAATTATATGATACAATGTGACCATTATTATATTTGCCATAGTTCTGGTAGAGGGAAAAAGTGGCGCCATACTTGAAAAACTCGTTTTTTTCGACACGTTTTCAAGGTACAAGACATGAAATCATTTGTTACAGTATGGCATCATCGTATTCGGTTCGTTTGGATAAAATTCAACCTAAAAAAATTATCCCATACTGTAACTATGGGGCGAAAGTCTGTTACACTCGAGCAAGATATGAAAAAAAAAATTGGAATGAATTGTAACAGTATGGCATTTCAAATTGTCCAAACTTGAGAAAAAACTATATTTTGGGAAAATTACACTGTACTTATGGCGGAGTGCGAAAGTGGTGGACTCGAAAACATAATTTTCTGAAAATTTTTTTTGGTGTTGAAAAATAAGCCTATACCGTGACCAGGGGGCTGGAGCTGCCACACTCGCTCTGATATGTCGACAACCAATACAATCTTGAAACCATTTATCGAAATAGCCCACCTGTAATATCGTGACGGGTACATGTGAAAAAAATTATATGCAATATCAATATTAATGCAGTTTATTCCGAAAGATTTACAAAACTTAATAGACTTCAAACGTCTTCTGAACCGGAATCCCCGGCATATTCAAATTCGTTTTCTTCTTTCTCGTCACTGCTTACTGCATCAGTATCTATAAATTATTTAATTTATCCACACAAGCGCAATACACAATCGCAAATCGTCAACATAAAATTATTTTCCTCATCCTTCGTCTTCATCTTTCTCTTCTTCACCTCTACAATTCGAAAAATCTTTCGAGCGCCGGTAGCCGTACAATATTATACGACATATCATCTGGTTATAAGACAAGATTGCCGCCACCTAGGTGTTTGAAATTTTGTATTTATATTCGTTAAACCTCAAACTTACAGGAAAAATTAGTGCCATACTGGTACAAATCGTTCGAATTACGAATAAAATCTTGGAATTTTGAAAAAATATTGTACATATTCGCCACCTCCCACAGGTATGGCATGATCAGACATATATTTATGATCATACAGAGAACCGTTAAAAAAAGTTTTAGGCTGGTACAAATCGTTTAGCAGAAAAAAAAAATTCACTTCATTGCGGTGGTATGGCGGCCATTGGAAACTGTCGGAAAAGTATGGCGAGGTGATTTTCGTGAATGGCTACTCGACGATGATTAGCTGCGCAAAAATTAGCCTGGTACAAATGGTTTTGGGCCTAGCCCTACCGTGTGACTAGGCCGTCGGGACGGGAGAACCTTAGACAATCCCAGACACCTCTGGGCAACGTCATAGGTCCCCCTCCCAAATAACATGGTAGCGTGATTAGTAGCTTCGGCGAACTCTCACACGAACGGTGACTCGTCGAACGTTTACACGAGTAATATCAGGTCGAAAGTCTGATATGGCGGTGACCCATCAAACGCTGACAGGAGGAGTCTTGTTAACATGGGTACCCAGGGGGAGGAGGATAGCCCCACCGGTTTCACCGCCGGTGCCTCTCCACATGGTGTTGGACTCTGGGGGGCGTGGGCTAGATAGTGGGTCCAAAGGAAAACAATACCGTAATTCGGTAGAGACGGGGGAGTCTTTCACCTATGGGTTGAGGTGACTGTATTCCCTGCTGACTCGGCGGGGAGCGGCGCATTAACCCGCTCGGGTACTGACATCCCATAGCCAGTAGCTTGTTGTATCAAGCGGCCCTACCGTGGCTGAGCTATAACGGTAGCTGGGTTGACCTAGCGCGCTGATTGGGCGTATCTCAATTTCAGATTCCCCCTGTTAATTTAGTAGCACAGTTTAAACCGGAAGGTAGGTCCTGTGCTGCTGATGGGGGGAGGAAGAGCGAAGCCCAAACTGAATGCAGGAGGGTTAGCTCGCGATACTCACGTCTCTCGAGACAGATTTGATGATGGTACAAATGGTTGAATTGTTTTTTTTAAATTAATGTATTCGCGTCGGTATGGCGGGCTGTAAGTCACACCCGTAAAGTATGGCATTACGCTACCGCCTCCTTTTTTTTTATCGACTATCGGAAAATACAAGCAGTTTTGTGGAACAAATCGTTCAACACTCGTTATTTATCCGACACGTTCGATTAACGCCCACGCGATTGGGCCGCCGGTACCAGCGCTATGACCATCATTTTCTTTTTTGTCATTCCGTAATTAGACCCCTGAACAACCGCCATACTGGTACAAATGACCTAATATTTTGTGTCACCATCTCCCGGTCTATGACTGTAAATTTACGAAAATTATCTGATTACGCTTACGGTTGCCATTTTTTTAATAATTATCCATTCAATATTTTGATAATCAATTGGGATAACTTTTGAACACATCTTTTTTTTCAGACTGTCACACGAAAGGCTCGGATTCGATTCCTAGCATTTTTTTTCGTCAAAATCAGTTCCAGCTGCAATAATATTTTATTTTATAGTGAAAAAATTATATATATTTTGAGTTTTTGAGGTAGTTCAAGAGCAGTGGATTAATCAGTATGAATGAATCTGTTAAGCGATTTCTTCGATTTTGGAACGAGAAGAATTGTTGTAACTTTCCACGTTGAAAATTCTAATATAACATGAATTCTGGTAGTTTTATTCAATTTTAAATTTTATAATTAGTCTCAACGTATACACATAGACATTATCATTGGCTTGCGGTCACTCAAACAGCTGTCATTCAAACCACCGTTGAGAATGTTTACGTGTAGTACACATTATTTTTCGTTTCGTTTCTTCGCATATACGCTCGTGTTAGCGAAGCTTGATCATGATATTTTACTCAGAAAACTGAATGCATTTGGCTTCTCAGGGAACTTGAATACCTTTTTCACCTCCCATCTACAAAACCGCTCCCTCTACGTTGAGTGCCATGGCCAGAATTCCATTTTATTTACACCAACATCAGGCGTTCCACAAGGTTCTGTTTTGGGTCCACTTTTCTTCAATCTGTTCATAAATGACATTATTGAGGATGTCGGAGTCAATTGTTTATTATATGCGGATGATTTGAAATTATATATAAAAATAAACTGCCCGAATGACTGTGCCATTTTACAAAACGCCCTAGATAGAGTGAATACTTGGTGCAAAAATAATCGCCTTCTATTAAATGCTAATAAGTGCTCAATTGTAACATTCACTCGGAAACAGAACAACATCACCTAATGAGGGCCTAATGATCAACCTGATGAGGGCAAAAAAAGCCTGAAACCGGTATGCGGATTGTTAGGTGAACACGACATAAATTAAACATAATCGAGCTTATCAGAAAGAAACATTTGCATTCAATGTCCATTTATATGGAGGTATGCATGAATTTTCAGGTGAATATCATTCAACGTTCTGCGTGGTATTTGCCAGGAAAGTAGTTGTTTTTCACCTGAGATCCACCATTTTCTGGTTCAATTTATATTGAATCTTTCATGTGACGAAAACCGTTTAATTCGATTTTTCTATTTATTCCACTTCACATGGCGTTTATCTTTCACTATATGCTAGTCGGGCTTGCCACTCCTACTGAGAAGGAATCTTTCATTTAGAAACCTATCGAGGTGGGAGATTTTCGGAGTGTTTCTTTCTGTCACTAGGTGCCGCCAGTTAAAAGTTTTCTTTTCCGGCGTACCTATAGGTGTTATAGACTCGATGATGGTTTTGGTTATGTTGCGTCTCGCTTCAGCCAGAGCTTTTCGGACCTTTAGCTGGTTGACTACTCCGTACTGATGAGGGCCAAAAAAGCCTGAAACCGGTATGCGGATTGTTAGGTGAACACGACATAAATTAAACATAATCGAGCTTATCAGAAAGAAACATTTGCATTCAATGTCCATTTATATGGAGGTATACATGGATTTTCAGGTGAATATCATTCAACGTTCTGCGTGGTATTTGCCAGGAAAGTAGTTGTTTTTCACCTGAGATCTACCATTTTCTGGTTCAATTTATATTGAATCTTTTATGTGAAGAAAACCGTTTAATTCGATTTTTCTAACATCACCTATAACTACTCAATTGGCAATGATGTGCCCCCTAGATCCAATTCTGTTCGTGACCTTGGTGTCACCTCCGACCAAAAATTATATTTTTCAACATACATAAATAAAATTACCAATGAATGTTCATGGGCTTCAGGTTTCATTGTCAGAAATACTCGTGATTCCTCGAATAAGAACACACTGCTACTGTTATATAATTCCTATGTCCGTTCTAAAACAGAGTATGCATCTATCATTTGGTGTCCATATTATAATGTCCATTCAAATATTCTTGAACGAATCCATAGACGCTTTATGAAATATCTCTCTTTCAAAGAAGATGGTGCGTACCCTGCTACAGGAATATGTAATACCGCTTTACTAGAGAGACATAACTTTACCTCTCTTGCAAGTAGAAAGAATACATCTGCTCTGATTTTTCTTTATAAGGTGATCCATGGCCAAATCAACTGTAGTGCTATTTTGAGTATGCTGAATTTTCATGTTCCAAGAGTAAATTCAAGACATAACACTCTATTTTACCTCGAATTCTCTAGAACAAATATACAGAAAAACTCTCCCTTATTCAGAATTTGCAACAACTTCAATGCTATCAATAATAGTTCTGACATTTTCTCTTGCAGCATTGCTTCATTGAAAAAACTCAGTTTTTTATATTAATTTTCCTTCTCTCCAGTTTTTGTATCATGTCTCATTTCTACACTATTGTTGTATCTTTACTGTTTCTCAAATTATTTGTGTTTTATTTTGTACCTGTGATTTTCCCACCCTGTAAATGGATTTCTGTTGGGTGGTGTACAATAAAAAAAAAACTGAGTTTTTGATTTGCTCCCTATAGAAACAGCTTCTGTGATTGAAAATGGTTAAGCTATACCAGCTAGTATTTTATAAATTCCAGTCGCATTCCACGAATAAACTTTCCAGGAAGGAATTCGTGAGGTTATTTTAAATAATTGAAATTTTACAGTTCTCCTATTTTTCAATACTTCTGCGAAAACAATCTCATTACGTCGATCGGACTAATGAAAGAATGAACATGACTTACCAATTATTCCGTGTAAATATAAGAATAGAAACAACGTACAAAGAGAGTAACGAACAATGAGTTTAACAGGCGTGAAAGAACTGCCGGCGTGCGATTGTAACATTCTCGTAAAGTCATAATTGAATCCGGAGTAGCGAAAAGATCAAAGGCAACACCACGCACTGTAACAACCTGACCAAACGGGAAATGATAGTAATAAAATTTGTATTTTCCCTGTTAGCATAATGAATGTTTATGTCGATTTATTATTGATACTAATGCTTGCCGACCTATATTAACTAACATTATAGGAAAATTTTAGCAAACAAAGAGACAAAATGTCTCCAAGAAGTCAGACAAATTAATTGTTATAGACCGTAAAATAAAGGCGTGGAGTAATGAACCCACCCTCATTTAGTATGCAAAATCGAAACATTATGTGTTTTTTTCTGGCAGTTCATACTTATACCTTCCTGGATTTAATACGATGAGCGGTTTATTACTTTATTTTATGGATTATACTTTTTACTTTTTAGCGCAATTGAATAAAAGCTTGTCTTTGAAAAGGTTTTTCACTAATTATTTTATTTTGTTTTTTATAGTAAGTATGCCTTGATCTATGCATTTTTGTTGAGGCATCGTTATTATGAGGCCTTTTTAACCGACGAAATCAAAAAGAAGGAGGTTCTCTAGTCGACGCGTTTTTTTTTTATGTATGATCACGCATAACTTTTTACTGAGACGTCTGATTCCGATCATTTCAGTGGATAGGGTGTACTTCAAAGTTGGTCCCATTCGAATTTAAAAGATAAAATCCACCCCTAAGGGTAGCAAAATGAAGGATATTGATCACTCACCCTCTGAATTCTGGTCCGTTAACCGATTCTATCAGGCATAACTTTGTACTGGGTCCTTCGATTTGGATGATTCTTTCTTTATTAGATAGGGTATACCTCATAGTTGATCATATTTGGATTTAGAATGGAATTATCCACCCTTACGGGTAGAAAAATAGGGAATAATTGACTTGTGAACATTGGCACACATATGTAGTTGACAATGACAGATCGCTAATATCATTATTTTTGTTCTCCTACATCCGTCACAATCATTATATTCTATGAGAGGATGAAATGATAACAAAGTAATGTAATAAACTAAGCAGAACAACAAAAATAATTTATATTTCAACAAATAGTAAAAGTAGATAATCATATTATTTAACTGGTAATAGTTGAAGTAAGGTAGGTAAGTAGGTATTTTGGAAGTAATGAAAAAAGAAGTAGGTAGTAACTAGTAGATTTCAGCCACAATAAATTGAAAAAGAAAAACTTCTTAACAAAATATTAAACCGACGAAATACGGAACTGAAAAGTAAAAAATAAAATAAACCTTCTCACTCTCAATAACTAAGCTCCTAAACTAATGTAAGTAAATAATTTTGAGTCGGCGCCAAACGAACAATCAACGAAGATCATTAAATTACTTCAAAAGAATTATCATTTTACGCCTTATCTAATTCATTTGCTTGTTTGTTTGGCGCCGACTCAAAATTAGTTACTTACATTAGTTTAGGAGCTTAGTTATTGAGACTAAGAAGGTTTATTTTATTTTTCACTTTTCAGTTCCGTATTTCGTCGGTTTCATTTTCTGTTAAAAAGTTTTTATTCCTGTAAGTTCTGATGAGCTATTTAGTTCTTCAATGAGGAGACCAACTCGTTCGCCATCCTGGAGCTGCCATCTTCAAGAAAAACTAAATTCATAATCTCCGACCCCGAAATCTTCCACATAACAATTTTGAATAGAATCAGACCATTATCTCGTCCGCCATCTTGGAGCCGCCATTTTGTTTTTTCTCTAACAAAAATTTCATAATGCATTGTCACGGG
The DNA here is from genome assembly GCA_018342105.1 of Gonioctena quinquepunctata. Taxonomy (NCBI): domain Eukaryota; kingdom Metazoa; phylum Arthropoda; class Insecta; order Coleoptera; family Chrysomelidae; genus Gonioctena; species Gonioctena quinquepunctata. Next base: position 337,373 of record JAFIRS010000355.1, on the reverse strand, counting down.
AACTATGAACACCTGCCAAATTTCACGTCAATCGGAGAACTAGAAGGGGGTCAAATTTAACTTGTAAGATTATATTACACACATCGGGACAGGTGAAAAGTAAATGAAAACTTGTAATAATGAAAATAGAAGTTGTGTAGCTCATAAAGTTTTATAAAAAAAATTATAGTTTGCCAATATTGGTATAAAGATGAAAGTTTAAGATTTTTTTTCAATTTTTCAATAGCCGCCATTTTGAAGCTACTGCACCGATTTGGCCCATCATCAAACTTGATGAGAAATATTCTTATATATATATATATATATATATTATTTATTTACCATTCAATTTTATACATATAAGTAATATTGGTTGGATATTATAAAGTAAATAAACACGAAGATGATCCACAAAGGCTACGCGTGGATCACAAGGGTTATTTGAATTCAATTTTCATTTGAAATATATGATTAATTTATATGTTAAAATTGACAAAGTATAATAAAGTGATGGGATATAGAACACTATAATTATAATAATACAATTCTAATAATACTATAGTGATGAAGATGCCAAATAGCACTGAATAATGTATAAATCATAGTAATAAAATTCACAGTAATAAAAATTCTGATAATAATACTGATACAATAACATACGGATTGAAATACAATAACATACAATCTGAAATGTTAAATAATGTATAAATCATAATAATAAAATTATAATAAAAATTCTAATACTGATACTAATACAAATACATACGGATTAAAATACAATAATATACAATATAAAATGTCGAATAATTGAGTTCAATTGAATATGATTTTGGAATACGGATAACTGTCATAATATATTATTGTGGTTTATTAAATTTTGTGGTTTAATAAATTTTGTATCTTCTTTCCTCCTTTTATTGTGAATCCATTTCTTAGCTTCTTGCTCAAATAGTGTTGAGTTGAGATTCTTCATTTCAATTGTATAGTTTGGGAGCAAGGAATATATAACATCGCTGTCCAATAGTTTTTGAGCATTTTAGGTACCTCTAGAGATTCTTTTTTATACCGAGTGTTATAAACATGGTCTACTCGTATATATATATATATATATATATATATATATATATTTATATATATATATTTATATATTTATATATATATATTTATATATTTATATATATATATATATTTATATATATATATATTTATATATTTATATATATATATATATATATTAAATAAAAAAATTGAAATTTAAAAAAAAAATTAATAATTATTTTATATTTCAGATATATATATTTTATCAGTTCAAACACTTATGTAAATAAATTTTTCTGCCAGGCAAATGTGAAAAACTGGGTATTCATGATAGTACTGCAAAAAATGGAAATTGCAATATGCGTTGAATTGTTGGATTTCAATGATTTTATTATTCGATTTATTTTCATAAAATAGTAACAATAATATTAAAAATAATAATAATGGTAAACTAAAGGTGTGATTTGGCACCCTCTTGGTCATAGAAGAGGACGAATGCTTCTCCACTTATAACGGATTTTGGTAATATCGGGGATATTCTGGAATCATTGTACTCGTGCCATGTGCCTGCATAAGGGTACTTACAATAAGCCGCAATGAGTTGTTCCACTATGGTTGGATACAGCATACAAGTTGTCTTGACACGGATCATCATTATCTGCTGCATAATTACTAATATCTGAACCTTCGAAAGGAAAGTCAATAGTGACATTTAATTTTTCCCTAAATCTCTCCATCGGCGAAAATCGTTTCAAGTAAATTACTGATATTCTGGGGAATTTGTGCATTTTATCCTTTCTTTACATTTACAACAAGTTGGTTTCTCTTCGCCATCTGATGTTTCTTCTCTTATAAACAAGTCTTAACATTGACAGTCTCAGCTGGCCAGTTCTCTGTGAAATATGGAGTGGAAAGGTCCCAGAAGGGGTCAAAAGATACAGAACAATGGCCACAGGAAGTACAGTTCAACGATGGTTTCAGTTGACCAACAAAGTTATCAACGCTTTTCGAGTTGTCCATTCTTAGATATCTTGACCAAGACTCCTGTGTCTTTTCATGGTCGCTAAATTTTTCATCAATATCTGTCGTCTTAGTCATCGTCGTCGTCTTAGTCGTCGTCGTCTCAGTCGTCGTCTTAGTCGTCTTTTCTATCACTCTGTTTATCTTCATGAAGACCTTCCAATAAATATCTGAGAAATTCATGGGCATCCTGTTGAGCGTAACCCATGAAGAGAGGTGCGAATTTTTGTATCTGGCTTTTCAAAGAAACGGTATTTACCACCCCATCAGACGATTGTTCCGACCAAAAGTCTTTCGATTTTTCAATATTCCCTTGAAAAGTTATTATTTTCCATTTTGTAACTTCGAGGGCCCGTAACTTAGTAACGAAGGGTTTCAGGAAAAAAGTTATATGAAGTACTGGTGATATTTTGACCACATCTATACCTTTCCGAAAGGAAATGAGGAAGTCCTGGAGCACCCTGTATACATGACATAGAATAGAATGTGAGGGAGAAAACAGTGTACTTCTTAATCTTGCTATATAGAATGCCATTGTCTGCCCCAATCTGTGATTTTCAGTATATGCATTGCTGGCATGCCGTGAACAAAAAAAACTATAGTGCCAACAGCTCGTCACCGAGCAACTCGACGCCCCCAACAAAGCAGATAAACGCTACAGCGGTGAACAACGCGAATAAGCAGCAAAAAGAGAGGAGTTCATTAGCATACCGTCCGCGGGGTACAATCGCGAAGCGAATATAGCCCCCCCTCCCCCATTAATTAGCATTTAGATGGTTTAATGATAATTAGTCGGCGACGAGCATTAGGCGGACCAGCTGGGGGATAAAACATGGCGGATGCGCGGAAATGGTGTGAAAAGAAGACGCCAACCCCTCTTGAGATGGCTCCCGAGATTGGGATGCTAGGTGGGGAAATTCATCCATAAATACAGGAAATCTTTCTGTAAGTGGATATTGCAGTTTTCCAAGATGCTATTATTCATTTTTTGTCTAACAAAGTTACATTAGCATCTACACTTTCCACACCTGATCTACTTCTATGAAATGTATACCCCAATCGGAGACAATGAAGGCAACTTCTAGAGGTTACTGCAAAAATCCAGACAGGAAAAAGTTTAAACATCCATATCATCAATCAATCAATTCAATAACCAGCGGTATATGCCTACCGAATGAACTGAAAGACAAGCTGCTTGGATATCAGGGTAGCTGGAAGATTCAATTTGGGAAACACTCAAAGAAATAATTTTCATTTGTGTGGGGGAACACCGCATGGCACGAGAGCCTCTGGCTCGAAGGTCTATCGGCTCTGATGGTGTCAAGCGCTACTCCTATACCTAGAACTATTCAATGAACATTACATCAGGTATAGGTGGCGCCAAATTCATTCATTTGCTAATTGCCTTTCCCTCATTTGATGTTGTCTTTCTTCAGACTCCTTCTGTTTGATTATGTTTCTAATGAAAGCTGCAGAGGTTTCTCTCGCGGTGCCATCACAGGTTCTTATGGTATGTACCACATCCGCTGATTGTTGGCAGTAAATACACATGTTATCGGCTGATTTAGATATAAAAAAAAAAGATCTGAAAGAACCATGGCCAGTTAAAAACGGGGTCAAAAAGTATTCCGTTTACCTTTGGGTGCAGGTTTTCAAGGCTTCAATGTCGGGCACCAGTCTTTTGGTCCATTGAGCCGTGGAGTTGCTATTTTCACATCTGACTTGCCATTTTGTAACGGTCCTGTCTCTTTCCTGGCGCTCCGAGTCCTCGGTTACCTCTGCAAGGTCGTCTAGACGTCCTCTTTCTTTGACGAGCATATCTATATGGCAATGACGTAGATAGCGTCTGCGGACATGGTCCTGTAGGCTGATACGTAGGAGCATCTTTCTTTGTGTCGAAACGAGCATCTTCCTATATTTACCGACGCCCGCTTCCATACCATTGCGGCGTACAGAATGCCCGACTGTACCACTTCGTACAGTAGCCACCTTTTTTGTGTACTTGGACCTCGCATGTTGGGAAGTATCTTCGTAAGTGCCGTTATCTAACTTACTCGGATCCAGCCAAACTCCTAGGTACTTTACGAATTTACTGGGCACAACACGAGATCTTGCCTGTACGAAGGAGATATCATCTCTTTTTCTGGGTCCATTAACCACTATGGCCTCAGTTCTCTTAGTCGCAATGTCCAATCCTGTGGTGGTCATCCATCTCTCGATTTTCATGAGAGTCTGGTTAGCGTTGGATATGAGAGATTCTTTTCCAGCAGCCATTACCACCAGCGCCAGATCGTCTGCGTATGCTGCCCTGTGGTAGGTCGAAATTCAATACCCCGTCGTAGAGCAGATTCCAAAGTGTTGGGCCGATTATTGATCCTTGAGGGACTCCTCGAGTCATATCTTGCATATGTTTTCCACACTTCGAAGTTCTATCGGAATGGTATGTGCATATAGCTTCGATTAGGTAGTCGCTGAACCCCAAATGCTCTTTTTTCATCATTATGTCATCCCATTTGGTCAAAGATATAACTGGAAAACAAGATATACAGAAGAAAAACAGACTATGTGAAAAATGGATGGGAAAATATTGGATTAAACATACAGTTCTTCTCAAAAGTCCCCTCCCCCCCTCTTATTTTTGGAACGATTATACATAAACAAGAAGAATTTGGAAACTGAATATCAAAGGTTGTAAACTTCCCTACTAGTGATGATAGATGACGAAATCGTCAAAGATGACGTCACAAGGCCATTGTGACCAATAATTTTGAATGGAACCTTACGGCAAGCGACACCTCTTTTAAGAGGTATCGAAAAAACCTATTCAATGATACTAATTTTGTTTGTGTTTATGGCAGTTTTGGCAACTCGCTTTTAAAAAACGCAAAGCTGTGATGAATTAAATCAGTTAATACTAAAATTACAAATTCAAGCTCCGCCTCTGGATAGTTGTCAAATGAGCTGATGTTTTTGTTAGTCTCCCTAATTCGACGTTTTTGTGATTGTCCAAGTTTTTGTACATTTAATAATTTGTGTATTATTGATCGAACGTTTAACTGTTTTAGCATCTTTTGGTACTTTTAATATTTTTGTACATTTTAATAATTCGTTAAACTGTTGTGAGCCGAACGTTTAAGTGCTTCAAGAAGCGAAATGGTACGTGCTTTAGGTGATAAAGTAGCAGCGATCCTAATTCTTGGTGAAACTGGACAAAATATTCATGCAGCAGAACGCATTTTTAATGAGAGGTTTCCCGATCGCCCCGTTTCGAGGACTTATTTAAGGGAGTTCCTTCGTAAGTTTGGAACAACGGGTAGTATTAATGATGCGAAACGATCTGGTAGACCACAAATTTCTGATGAGAAAAAAATGGACATACTGGCAGAAGTAATAGTTAATCCTACTTCTCCAACAACTCACGTTGCATCTACCTGTGAAGTCAGTCGAAGTACAGTACACAGGGTGTTGAAAAAAAGCAAAGTTCATCCATACAAATTGAAAATGGTTCATCAACCCTCCGACGACGACACAGACCAAAGGCTAGAATTTTGTGGAAATATGGAAACTAAAATTATCCAACAGCCAGACTATGTCAAAACAATTTGTTTTAGTGACGAAAGTACTTTCTATCTAAATGGAAATGTAAATACACAGAATGTGAGGTATTGGAGTGACGCAAATCCTCACCTGTTTCGTGAAACACATACCCAATTTCCCCAGAAGGTGAATGTTTGGGCAGGTATCCTGGGAAACCACATCGTTGGACCTCTTTTTTTCAAATACTAATTTAACTGGTGAGGTTTATCTGGAGGTGTTGCAAAACGCAATAGAACCGTTAATCCTTGAAACTTTGGAAGATAATCCAGATGAATTTGGCAATTTGGAAGTAACATTCCAACAGGATGGTGCTCCTCCACACTTTAACGATGCAGTAAGACGGTATTTGGATGAGGAGTATCGTGGTAGATGGATTGGACGACGAGGTTTAACGGAATGGCCAGCTCGATCACCGGACCTTTGGATTCTTTTCTGTGGGGGTACCTTAAATCGAAGGTTTACGCCACTGAACTTAACAATATCGACGTTTTAAAACAACGTAATGTTGCAGAATGTGAGGCTGTTTCCGCAGACACATTTGCAAAAGTACGATAAGGGTTTAAAAATAGGATATTTCACTATCAGGAAGTAAATGGAGGTCACTTCGAACAATTTCTCTAAGTAGATACTGATTTTTAAATCTGTAATTAATATCATACTGAATAGAATTTAAATTTTAATGTTTACTAATGAGCCAATAAAACTGCTATAAACACAAACAAAATTAGTATCATTGAATAGGTTTTTTCGATACCTTTTAAAAGAGGTGCCGTAGGGTTCCATTTAAAATTATTGGTCACAATGGCCTTGTGACGTCTTTGACGATTTCGTCATCTATCATCACTAGTAGGGAAGTTTACAACCTTAAATATTCAGTTTCCAAATTTCACTGGTTTATGCATAATCGTTTCAAAAATAAGAGGGGGGAGGGAACTTTTGAGAAGCACTGTATAGATAGAATCACCGACGACCGTTTTGCTAGATTGTAGTTTGTAGGGTACGATATGGCTCGTCTGCCTATCCATACCTCGACCTATAAGAGCTTTTGTATATTACCTTTCATATATTCAAGACCTGCGATTCCTCGACTTCTTGCGAAGTGTATCAATTTCCTGGGAGCTTAGTTCCTAATATCTGAGGCTAATGACCCTTCGAGCAGGTGTTCTGCAGTTTCCGCGAAGTTCTCGCAGTAACGGCACAGTTCACTCTCTGATCTATAATTTTTTTTGAGGTGATACCTCAGAGGACAATGTCCTACTCACAACAGTTTGACCTTAGAGCTTCTAGGGCCGCTTGTCTGTCTGATATAATATAGACTTCCGCCCTTCTGAAAACTCTTGCAAGGCATTCTTGGGTCAAATTTTTATAACATGGATTTCTGCTTGAAAAATTTTGAGGCTTTGCCTAAGAGTTTTGAAATCCTAAAACTAGGACCAGTTATTTCCACTCCAGACCTTTAGTTCTACTTGAATCCATTGCCTAGCGGTACTCCTGCTTCTAGGGTCCTTCCTGTGGAGAAGTTGTTGCCAACTTTACTTGGCATCGTCTTCCCCGCAGAAATTAGTCTATCAGCTTCTATGGGTGTGAGGTTTCCGAAGTCTGTCATTTTGGTGATTGAAGCATCATGTCAGACTCCATCGAGGGCCATCGATACATCTAGGAATAGGGCTCCTGTGTAGTATCCTCTGCCCAGGTTGAAGCACGTTATCGCAAAGTCCACTATCCTCAGGATCTGCACTTCCGTAGAGTGTCCTTGTCGGAATCCAAACTGCTCGTCTGGTAGGACGTTGAGTTCCTCCGTCAGTGATTCTCGTCTCTTCTGGATGACTAGTTCTGCCACTTTGCTCATCCAGGGTGTGAGGCTGATGGATCGGTGGTTATGCGGGATCGCAGGGTTTTTGTTGGGTTTCAGGATCATGATGACCGTGGCTTTTTTCCAGGGCCGTGGAAAGTGTCTGAGCCTGAGCACTACATTGATGATGTTGGTCAGTGCAGCTATTTCTTTTCTCGGTAGAGCCTTGACGGCTCTATTCGGAACCTGGTCTGGTCCGGGTGCTTTGCATGTAGCAAGGTTTTTGGATGATGTCCTTGATTCCTTCAGGCGAAGCTGGTTCAAGGATGTGCTCCGTCTCATCCTCCTGACAGTCTGACTGGCTCGAAGTTCCATGTCCTCCACTTCGTTAGTTAGGGGGATCCGATTGTTTCTGCACTGGCGTTCAAAGGCGTCTTCAAATGCTTCTGCCTTCTCATTGTCAGTGTAGACCAAGCCTTCTTCACCGTTGAGTGGTGGGAATGGTTTTCTCCTGCCGTGTCGAAGAACTTTCTGCAATCTCCATACAGAGTTGTCTTCTACCAATCTGTTTGGCCATTGTTGTTGGTGAAGAGTCCGGAATTCATCTCGCAGTTTCCTGCCTGCCTGCCTGGTGCATCCTCCTCTTGTCTTCAGGGGCCAGTATTATTTGATACCTCTTCTTGAGGCGGCGCCTGTTTCCCACTGATTCCCTGACCTCCGGGGTTGATAATCAGTTGGTAGTTGATCCTGGTTGCTGGGGTGATCTTTGAGGTGCGTTCTATGGCGTCCTGAATGGTTTGTTGCAGCTATGTGGTTGCTCTCTTGAGGTCTATCTTCGTGTGGATCTGTGGATTCTCCCAGGAAGTCATGAATGATTCTTTGGAATCGGTTCCGGTCGACGTTCTTTTCGGTAGCTGGCTCCTCTGGTTTCGCGTTCCTTTCTCCTATTGTCTATAGGATGAGGTTGTGGTTTGAGGAGCCTTCGTCTAATACTTCCATCTCAGTGTTGGCTGATATGTTTTGTATCAGTGCTATGTTGAGGATGTCTGGTGCTCCTCCATGGTAGGTGGGTGCGAAGGGGCTGCTACTTCGAAGCCGTTGTAGTCGGTTAGTAGAGTTTCCAGTTTTCAGCCTCGTTGGTTGTTGTTTCTGCAGTTCCAGGTTTGTGTTTTCGCGTTGAATTTACCAATGGCTACAGTTGGGTGATGGTCAGGAAGTAGTTCTGCTGGGTGTTCTGTACGCGATCCTGTTTGTTAAGAAATGAAGCTAATTTTTCCGTAGTCTATCCACAATATGTAAGTGTTCTATATTTTTTATTGGTGAAGAAACTTCGCTCATGACTTTTGAATGAAGTTTTTTGGAGATAATACTATCTATCAGGTCAACTTTCTATCAATTGTTCCAATGCAATTTGATTTACAATGTTATGTTCTTTTTGGAAGGGGAAAATTTACTGATCTTTGAATCATGCTATTATAAGCTGCAACTTTATATTGGTAGGGAATGGTTAGAGTGGACATGAATAATAATATGCTTGTGGGAGGATTTGTGGTGAATTGAAAAATCATGTTTTTTTGTTTAATTTGGATATTGTCAAGTCCAAAAAATAATTGAGCTTTCTGATCAATTTCTGATCTGATTTCTGATAGATAGTATTCCTACTTATAATTACACGAAAGCTTTTTTTGTCAAAGTAAACTTGACATTTCAATGAGAATTTCGTTGGCAATTTAACGGAAAAAGAAACTGCCACTGAAGAAATTTCGAATCCGAAAAATTTGGAGTATATAGATTGCATTGTGGTTCTTGTCCTGAGGTATATATGGCCAAACTGGTGAACATTGAAGATAGATCCATGAACAGCATATAAGTATGTGAAAAAGAAAACAAATTCGACATATTCCAATCACTTTTTAGAAGAAACCCATTGTTTCAATTTTACATGTAGAGAATAAAGGTATCAAACTGAGTAGTTGGAAACATTAAAATTATAGGTTGAAAAATTCAAAATATTACTTAACGACCAATTGGATTTGATCAATTCACCAATTTTGAATTTGTTTTCCTAGAATAGATTGAACTAGAATTCGGAATAACCCTTTTTAATCATTGGTACCTGGGCGACCGAGCTTTGCTCAATGTTTTTTTTGTAAAATCGTGTTCTTTCGGATATACTTATTTAGATAAACTTGAAATATTCGGATAATGTTATAGCGCCATCTCATATAGGTATCTTTCCTGAAAAAACGGGATTTTACACAAAACAACGTTTTTTTATAACCTAACCTAACCTACCACTATTCCAGACATCCTTGTTGAATCTGGTGGACTCGCCAGTTCTACCAGACATGGTAGTTAAATCTGGTAGATTCGCCAGTTTCAACCTAACCTATTATATTTTTTTGTGTTAAATCGCGTTTTTTCAGGAAAGACACCTATACGGATGAACTTAAAAAGCAAAACGCTATCTAAGTACAGAATTTCATCCGAATCGTTGGAGCTGTTTCCGAGATAGCCGAAATATATATACAGTGTCCGTCATAAAGTTGGCTTCATATGGGAAAACATTTGTTATTGAAATTTCTGAAAAACTCTAACGGCGATCCATTTCTGCATGTCTGACAACTGAAGAATCCGTTGTGACTTATATCACGTGACCTCAGATTTGGCGGGAATTTACAAAAAAGTTGTCTGTCGTACCAAAAAATGGGTCAAATTGATAAGATGTCGAAAAATTTCGATGAGAAAATGTGTTTCGAATCCATGCCCACCATTTCGAAACATCTTGTAATTTTGATTTCGATTCGGTAAAAATTCTAGAAAGAGAGAGACATCTTATCCAAAGAGATTGTTAGGAGAAATGATCCAAATTAACCCCCATGAAAATAGTGTAAACCAAACAAGCGACACACAAAATTTGACCAAAATATATACACATATTCTAGAAAGGTACAAAAGAAAGAACAGATTTCCGAACAATAGATAAATCAGTTTTTGGTTTTTATAGCTACACAGCGCTCGAATGTTTCAGGGAGAGTTGCTTATTGACCATACACCAACGTACGTCTATATTTTAATGTGTCTGTACTTGTTTTACGTTAATTTTAAAGTTTGTAATGTGAATTTTGTGCCAATGTGTATTTTACCGACAGGACTTTGTCTCGATCACCACCTCGCAACAATTGTCTGAAGTTGAATTCATAATTAACTTAATTTTAAAGGTGGGTCATAGAAATTAAGTTCCGTTTTTTCGTCTACTATACATGTAAGTATTGTCATTTCAGCTTTGAAAAAGGAATAAACGATTCCGAAACATTAGCAATAAAAAAATAGTTTTACTCCCTGGTCCCGATTCCCGTGAAATCCAACTATACAGAATCAGAAAGTATTTATCTTGGGTATGGTGGTTTCATGAGAGCGTAAAGAATAGCTTGCTATATGTTGAGAGAGCATTACAATTTCTCTTCGACTCGCTCGAGGCAGGGATATCGACGTCACGACACAGAGGTAGGAGAGTCAGAGCGGTTAGCTCAGGACGTCAGTATCATACCAGCAGCAGTCGGGAGTATGTGTGCGCTGCAATGAAGAAGAATTTTTTACGATAATTTCACATCAGATAATTTGAACAAATTAAACTGATTCATTGATTCAATTTAATCTGTCGGACAACAGGTAGATCAAAATATCTTTGGTGCCGTGGTGGCTGCGAAAACAAAAGAAAATTTTCAATCACTAACAAAAGCAAACGATATTTCTGTAAGAATAAAAACAAAAAACTTATTTTTAACAGGAAAACAAATATTTCTCGAATGGAAAGGAAAAAAATATTTACAAGAAAAGACAAACCAAATTAAATATTTTGTGTATGGAATTATTTTATTAAATGTTTGAACAAACCACCATTTTGGGCCAAACAATAGCCGAATCTATTGTACAATTCTGTTCTGGTAGCCGCAAAGGTAACTGGTGTTACCTGAGCACACAACTGAATAGTTTTTGCCCTCACTTCATCTAAATTGGTGGCACGTTCGAACTCATGCCGATATACCTCCGATTTTAGCATGCCCCAGAAATAGAAATCGAGAGGTGCTACATCTGGTGATCGAGGTGGCCAGTTGATTGTACCTCGCGTACAAATAAACCGATCGGGAAATAATTGATTCAAAAATGTAACCACCGTGCCTGCATTGTGGGCAGGACAACCATCTTGTTGAAACCACACGTCGTTAAAGTCAATCGGAAGAGCGCGAACTGCAGGAATAATTTAATTCTGCAAAAGTTGTAGATATTTTGGTGCATTTAAATTCCCTTCAATAAAAAATGGGCCTATGACGTGATTGCCTAGAAGTCTCGTTCACACATTTAATTTTCTTGGGTACTGTGTCCACACAGCAATACTCAAATGTTTATTTTTACAATACCAATAACGTACTACGGATGGGTTGTGTTTTCGATGAGTTGAGAAGGACGATTCATCGGTAAATAACACTTTTTTTAGAAAGTCGTCATTTACACGAAATGCCCTATTGCATTTTTCGACCATCGTTTCACAAAACTCCATACGTCTGAAATGGTCTCCAGGCAAAAGTTCTTGTGCGGTCTTGACTTTGAAACAATGATAACCGTTTCTCTTCAAAATATTCCTTACAGTTCTTTCATTCAAATTCACTTCGTCGGCGATCTGTCTACTCGAATAAGGTGTCGATTCTGCCAATGCACACACTTGTGTTTCTCTTATTTCCCGTTCCTCGGGTATTTATCTAGGATGCGGTGGTGGATTTGTGAGACAACATGTTTTGCAATGTGCCGCCACACACCCAAAATTCTGAAATTTATTAATAATTGAGAGGACAGTCGCTTCCGTAGGTACAGGTCTATCTGCAAAAGCCACTATGAATAGCTTTCTAGTATCTTGTACAGAATTACCCCCAAAGTACCACTTAACGATCTGTACTTTCTCTGCGGTTATGTAAATAGGCGGCATGTTTCAAAAGATAATAAATTGTCACGGTCTTTTGTTTTCGCAACCAAGGCTCGGCAAAAAATGAGTCGATTCGCTGTGTAGCATTGCCACGTCACAGTTTATAGCTAAAGAAGCAGTTAGCTCACTTGGCCCAAATGCATGTTCCAAGGTAACATACACTCCAGGGAAAGAATTCAGGATGCGCAGAAGACTGTACGCGATTATCGCTCTTCGAAGTATACAAAAAATGTCAGTATTAGTAACACAGTAACACGCGGTATGCGCGAGGGATAAAAATCAGAGTTGCGCAGTGTACAAACGGGAACATAAAGATCAAAGTGCCGACACCAAGTGAGCTAACTGCTTCTTTAGCTATAAACTGTGGCCACGTGGTCAGTTAATGTGTCGGGTGGGGTAACAGGAGGGGCGCACAGCAGTGCGTCTCTCTTGTTCATGTGGCATTATCATATCATTGCGTTCCTTGTTGCTCGTGTAGATTTCTGTCCGTACCCCAGATAAATGTTTTCCGATACTGTATAATATGTTTCCACTATATTTCAACTTTGTGAGTTTGTGATCTCGCCTATTATCATGTTGGTCAAGTATGGTTCAGAAGAAAATATTTTCTGTTAAATTGAAACATTTGCTCAAGTTTGTATTGTCTACAATTATACAGTAAGATACAACTAGATGACATTGAAAAGGAAATACAATTATAACAGTAGATCAATTGAACTCGTATTATTGCTTTTTATTTTGACACATTCATGGCCCTTTTTATAATATGCAATAAAATTGCTGTTTTTCATCAATGTTCAAGGGAGACTGTATCGCTGAAATCAGGAGTTGATGCAGAATCCTAAAAAGCATCGAAAGATCTGTGGCACCATTAAAAAAACGGCGTCGGTGTCGTGACGCCGTAACGGATGACGCCTAGTGATCTATACGTTTGACATCGAAAACATCTGCTTTCACGAGATATGGAGAGCGGCATATGGTACTCTATGAATTTATTACCGAAAATTATAATAATAACTATCGGCCGTGATATGACGTTTGTGCAAAAGAAGCGGTATTTCCTCGTCTAGTTGAAATCCCGAATTATCTTGACGCCGCAGAGTCTAATCGTTCCACATTCAGCGGTTATGATGAACTCGGTATACTATCCACCTAAACGAGATCGTTTTGAACTTCTGCTGTGATAAGCCTAGATTATTCTCAGTTTATTATCCGTACCGATTTACGTAGAGGCAATTACTCCCGGTTCTGGAAGATTTTCTATTTAATCTACATCTAAAGACTTTGTCGCAGTGTTCTAGAAACTGCACCGGAATGAATGGATCCCGTGCTCTATTGTTACCATTTGTGGCCAATGCACAGTGCACTGAAGTATAGAATAATAATAATAATATAACTTTATTCAGGATAAAAACTTTTTAACAAAAAATTAAACCGACGAAAAAATCAACTGAAAAGCAAAAAATAAAATAAACCTTCTTAGTCTAAATGATAATTGAGCTCCTAAACTAATGTAAGTAACTGATTTCGAGTCGGCGCCAAACAAACAATTATCGAAGATCATTATCTATGAAAGAAGTCATCAAAACGCAGCCGTGCATCTCGCTGCCATCATTTTACGCTTCACCTAATTCAATTACATTAGTTTAGGAGCTCAATTATCATTTAGACTAAGAAGGTTTATTTTATTTTTTGCTTTTCAGTTGATTTTTTCGTCGGTTAAATTTTTTGTTAAAAAGTTTTTATTTTTTACTTTTCAATTCCGTATTTCGTCGGTTTAATTTTTTGTTAAAAAGTTTTTATTTTTCAATTTTTTGTGGCTAAACTCTACCAATTACTACCTACTTGTTTTTTGATTACTTCCAAAATACTTACCCACCTTACTTCAACTATTACCAGTTAAATAATATGATTATCTTCTTTTACTATTTGTTGTAATATAAATTATTTTTGTTGTTCTGGTTGGTTCATTTCATTACTTTGTATATCATTCCATCCTCTCATAAAATAACCTGATTTTGACGGATGTGGAACAAGAATAATGTCAATAGCGATCTGTCATTGTCAACTACGTATGTGTGTGCCAATGTTCACTAGTGAAAAATCAATTATCCCCTATTTTTCCTACCGTAAGGATGGCTAATTCTTTTCAAAATCCAAATATAAGGTATACCGTATCTATTGAAGAAAGAATCATCCAAATCGAAGAACCCAGTACAAAGTTATGCCTGATAGAATCGGTTAACGGACCAGAATTCAGAGGGTGAGTAATAAATATCCTTCATTTTGCTACCCTTACTGGTGGATTTCATCTTTTAAATTCAAATGAGACCAAATTCATAGTACACCCTATCCACTGAGAAAAAAATTATCGGAATCGGACGTATCAGTAAAAAGTTATGCGTGATCATACATAAAAAAAAATATGGAAAAAAAAAATCTACGGGTCGACTAGAGAACCTCCTCCTTTTTGGTTTCGTCGATTGATAAATGAGTACAGCTAAATGGCTACATGTAGGGAGTGAATGAAGTATTGTAAGGGATGAATAAATGCAAGCACTTGTTTCCCATAAAAATGTAAAGATAAATAAAAAAATACAGTGCGATAAATATATCCTCGAACTCATACATGACGAGATAGTTGAATCGAATTCATAATTCTAAACGGAATTAATTTGCGAAAAAGACATATCCTGCCAGAACCATTATATAAACAACTTTTTAACAAAAAATTCTACCGACGAAAAAACTTGTTAGCCTTGATAACTAAGCCCCTAAACTAATATGAGTAACTGATTTTGAGTCGGCGCCAGACAAACAAACAAACAAACAAATTAATTACGTAAAGCGTAAAATGATAGCAGCGGGGTGCGCGGCGGCGGCGCTTTCCTCTACCGGAAATTGCCGAGCGTTTTCGAAGTCAATATCAGCGAGACAGCTACCCAAACGGGCATACACGTGAGGGCACACGTCGTTGCGAGTAGTCGTGCATAGAGCCTATTTTTGGAATGTTATTGTTTATCGCTGGAGATTTTACGTTGCATTTTTATGTTATTTCGTTTTGATCATTTATTTAAATAAATTTAATGATCTTCGTTGATTGTTTGTTTGGCGCCAACTCAAAATCAGTTACATAGATTAGTTTAGGAGCTTAGTTATCGAGACTAAAAAGGTTCATTTGATTTTTTGCTTTTATTTTTCAATTTTTTGTGGCTGAAATCTACTAATTGCTGGTCACTATCTTGCATCGTTGAAGATAACCTCTTGTAGGGTATTCATGTTGAAAAGGGAAATATTCTCAATTGAATATTGAATAGAAAGATTTTTCTGTGAATTGAAAAATTCACGATAAAAATGAAGTTATTTTTTGTGAATGTCTAACAGAAAACAATTACTTCCCCGGCTAAAGCCCTGCTGGACATTGAACTACATCTGATAGATATTCTGAAAAGAACCTAACTCAAAAGAAAAAATCTAAAATTGAAAATTTGCATTTTCATTCAGATAGTTATTTGATTTTCTATTCCAGTCCTAATTGAGAACTCATATAGATGAATGAGGCAAAGAAGAATGTTTTCCAAAAAAGAGTACTCACCAGAAATAATTTGTAACATTGACGCAAGAGAGGCATCACATTCATTAGGTCTTCAATACATTTTTGTCGACGAAAATCTATTTCACGCTTCCACGATCATCAGGAAGACCGGAAGAAATGGGAAAACATTTTCTAGAAGCAATCCGACTTTGGAAAGATGGAAAAAAATTAGAAACAATTTTTTTGGAGAGACACTTTGAAAGTAGTGTTTTTCTGACATTAAAATCTGTCATGGGGTATGATAGATTGATTTGTTTGAAAATATAAACAGGATGTTCATAAAATCAGATGTGGAATCATCTGCGACTGAAAGATAAACTTTAGTCACTATCTTCCATCGTTCAATATAACCTCTTGTGGGGTATTCATGTTGAAAAGGGAAACATTCTCAATTTAATATTGAATAGAAAGATTTTTCTGTGAATTGAAAAATCCACGATTAAAATGAAGTTATTTTTTGTGAGTGTCTAACAGAAAACAACTACTTCCCTGGCTAAAGTCACGCTGGACATTGAACTACATCTAATAAATATTCTGATAGGACCCTAACTCAAAAGAAAAAAATCTAAAATGAAAAATTAGCATTTTTTTTCAGATAGTTATTTGACTTTCTATTCCAGTCCTAATTAAGAACTCATATAGATGAATGAGGCAAAGAAGAATGTTTTCCAAAAAAGAGTACTCACCAGAAATCATTTGTAACATTGACGCAAGAGAGGCATCACATTCATTAGGTCTTCAATACATTTTTGTCGAAGAAAATCTATTTCACGCTTCCACGATCATCAGGAAGACCGGAAGAAATGGGAAACACATTTTCTAGAAGCAATCTCACTTCGCAAAGATGGAAAAAATTTAGAAACAATTCTTTCGGAGAGAGACTTTGAAATTAGTGTTTTTCTGACATTAAAACCTGTCATGGGGTATGATAGATTGATTTGTTCGAAAATATGAACAGGATGTTCATAAAATCGAGTACACATTATTTTGAAGAAAAATTAAACTTAAATTTAACGAAAATTAAGGAACATTTACTGCCTGCTCATAAAGCTTATGTCACTGGCATTACCTAAATGACTGTTTTTTTTCCAAAGAAGTCTTGATATAAATAACTGCAAAATATTATGCATCATGGCTATCCATGGCTCACTTGACAAAAGTAAATAAATTATCATTCAGTATTTTCCTTAGTTATATTTAATTTATGTTCTTATTTTCAATCCAATCGCAAATAAATTAGTATCGTTAGATTCGTCAAAAAATCTTTTTTTCGGAAAGTGCTTGTCAAAATATGATCGCCATATGGAAAATAATAGGAACGAAAATGTAATTTTGCCAACTTGTGTTATTCCTATCTACCATACTAGTCACTAAAACTTTGCGATTGTAATTTTATGACATCACCTGAGTTTCTCAGATTAGTTTACGTCCGAGCATGGCCACATAGATGCAATATTAAAAGTGACTCTAAAAAAATTAAGGAAGCGTAAAAACTCCCTAAAATGTCACATTCTGATCCAGAATTGTCTCAGAAATCCAAAAATGTTGCATTTAAAAATCAAAACCGGAGCCATTTCCGGTGAAACCGGAAGTGACCGGAAAGTGGAAAATATGCGAAAACTACCCTCTTCACATACCATTTACCTATACCAAGTCTCATTTTGATACACCTAATATTCTAGAAGTTATGACTACTCTAATAGATTCGTTGACACCCGGTATAATTGAAGTAGGAAGTGGCAGGATTTTAAAACCAACCAGGAGATTTCGACAATATTCGAGAAAATGTACTCCGGCCATTACTCTAACCACCCTTTTTTGTAACATAAAAGCCACGAGCCACTCCACAGTAAAATGCCATATGACAAATGACTATGGAATAAACCAAAATAACATGATTTAAGAACATGTGAGATGATATATAATATATAATAAGCACGAATGACTGTGTTGGTGAGCCAACCAGATCTCGAATTTTATGGATGAAACGTGAATGACAGGCTAACTGGCACCTTTCAAGGATTGCAACACAATTTTACTATTTCATTCGTGTATAGGGCAAGTGATTTCTCTTCTGCCCTAGACGGTGTGGTGCGCATTGGACCGCATTAACAACCACAGTCCTTTTCGCCTGCAGTACCTTATCAGTCCTCTACAGCCTTCGTGTGTGGTGGTTCAGGATCATCCGGATAGAAATAGAATTATCTCCCTCGTCCCTTCATCAAGATCTGACACAGTTATGATCTTCAGAACCTAGGTTCATCAACGGCAGTATTTTTATATTTTTGTTTATAAGGTAGACCGGGGACAAAAGTGACACTTTTTAATTTTGATTTTTTTACTGGTCTATTGTACAATATTTAATACGTGCCTGATTACCTGAACATCAGTTATCACAATGCATGAAAGGAAATACAATATAAAATTGATATAAAATTATTATTAATGTACTTTTGTAACGTTGCGATTGGCACTTTTTGCCCCAACTTTGGGTCTTATGGTGCCGGCCTGGGGGTAAGAAGTACCAAGTACAATTTGAAAATGAATTAGGAATTATCTCAGCAAATAAATGTTTCATTAGGTTTTCAACCGTATACAAAAACTTACTGACTAGGTACATTTCATATTGGATTTACTCGTCATCACTATAACAGTTTAAGCAAACGAAAGAAAACGATTCACCTGAGATACATTTACTGTGAGCCCATTTTTTACACTCTAAACATTGAATCCATTTTTCAGTAGGCATACTCTGAGAAAATGGTTAACAACAGTAAAGACAAAAGCAATCGTCTGTCTCTGATTCACTGCTCGATTCAGAAACTTTGGTTTTGGTATCTTAACCTGTTTTTTCTTCGTGAACACCTGCCTTTGGAAGTGGTCCAACGCAATGCGGTGAAAATACTTTGGTGGAAATATTAATTTCAAATGGAGTCAGGGGAGTGACTGAAACTTCAGAAGTGACCGAAACCTCAGAAGTGACTGGAACTTCAGAAGTCGAACATGAACTTTGAGGAATAACATTAGACGGTACAGCAACAGGACTACTTCTTTGTTTAGGAGGTGTAACCGACTCAGTGATGGTTTGGCGTTCTCTTTTTGACTGTCATCATTAATAGGACAGGGTCGATCAGTCACATAGCTTGGACTGAAATCTACATCTGTAAAGACGTTCTTGAACCCATTTATAATATTAACGGGATACAATGCCAAGGGATACGCATATGAAACAATTGAAGGAATGTCGCAGATTGTCATCGATTTACCCGCGTTGTTTCTCATCCATGCGTCTTGAGCAGAAGACAGATACTTTTTAAAGGGGCCATATACTCCCACGTCTGAGGGCTGAAGCTGATGGGAGCAATGAGGAGGAAATGATAACATAACTACTCCATTTTCTTCAGCAAAATTTAAAACAGGTATATCCAAGTGTGATTCATGATTGTCTAGTAGCAGAAGAACGGGTGACTCTTTCGTTGGCTTCACGTACTTGACAAAATGTTTCATAAACAAAAGAATTTCAACTT
Organism: Gonioctena quinquepunctata; assembly: GCA_018342105.1. Classification (NCBI taxonomy): domain Eukaryota; kingdom Metazoa; phylum Arthropoda; class Insecta; order Coleoptera; family Chrysomelidae; genus Gonioctena; species Gonioctena quinquepunctata. The sequence continues at coordinate 317,844 of JAFIRS010000355.1, read as the reverse complement.
TCGTCATCCAACCCGAAGTATAAGCGGCACCCATACAATCTAGGGGACCACCACGAATGAAATATTCCTTGTAATGTTTGCGAGGAAATGAAAACATGGGTGGTATATACATCCCACATGCTGAGATTCCTCCTACAACTGTGACGTTCGTTTCTCTTTCACCAGATGTGAGAGCACCGGTTTGCCTTACACCCTTAATTCCTACAATTTTTGGTGGCTTGGTTACTGTAGAAACATCTACATTCCAAATATTTGACGCTGTAAATGAATACCGATCCATGACCTCTTTTAGCTTATGATAAAATTCTTGAACATTCGATTTTTCGAAAGATGTTGCTCGTCCTAAGCTGGCTGCCTCTTCAAAAATGAAGTAAACCAATCAGCTCCCGGTTGTTTCCGCTCTCCCCACGAATCAGGTATCTTAAGATTAAACTGTTTTGCACATTCGTATGCCAAAGTACGAACATTTCTTGGCGTTAAGCCAAAGTAAATTTGGGCTGATTGTTTGAGATAATCACTAAGAACATTTTCTTGTTCATCTGTGAAGACTCGACGACTAAATTTGTAGCCAAATGAGGCGGTTTCAGAATCTGCTCTGTATAGGACTATAAATCTTTTCAAATCAACTCTGCATATCTCATAATTTTTGGCTGCAGATCTTATTGAAATTCCTTCATTAATCACGGATTCAGCTGCTCGCTTGATAATCCCTACTGGGGTTTTACCTCTTTCTGTTTTTCGGTAATAATTCCGCATTCTGTCAAAATAAAAAAAATAGTGTAATCATAACTGGGGTGAGAAGTGCCATACGGCATTTATTACGCCTTGATGCTTGGTACTTTTTGCCCCACTGACCAAGTTTTTATAAATTTGTTTGTAACAAAAAAAATACTTCAATAAAGAGGAAATGGATATAGTAGTCGTAAAATGCAATGATAAAGCTATCGGTATAAAATTATTCCGCCCCGAAAAACAATACAGCCACCAGATAAGAAGAAAAAGAAAATGATCCAGTTTACTTACGTTTGAGTATTGAAAACCTCACTTTGTACGTCCTTCCTCACACCACTCTGGAAACTAACTGATTTCATGAACAAGATGCGCAGCATGTCGTAGTTGTTCCATGGTTGCCGTATTGGATACATATTATTGAATTTGCAGAAATAGCGACGGTTGGAACTTTATACCCCTGGCACTTTTATCCCCGGTCTACACTATATAGTTGATATTCTCTCCACTTGCCCCTCCCAGTCCTTTTATATCTTCATGTCGGTCGCATGGTTCCTGCATAAAAACCGTTTCGAAGTCTCTCATACCAAGTACTGCCATGGCTGCCTTGCAGTGCTGGAGGTTTATCTGGATGACCTCCCCCTCCCCATGTTTGTTCTTACGATCCTGTACGCTCAGAATTGCATCCTCTCCAGTGCCCTGAATAACATCATAATCGAGTAGGCCTAAGAGTTGTCCTCCTTCCTTGTCGGTGCTAAGGATCGTTGATCCGAGATTTCGCTGTTTCTCGAAGACCGCCTTTCTTTTGAGACCCCGGTGCCATTCATTCCTCGCCACAGTGCCCACAGCTTGGATTTAGGTTTGTTTGACAGAGCCTTGATGGTCAAGTCGCGGCCGCCCACCCCAATGTCTCATTCGCCGTGCAGCAGTGGCCCGTTCACCCCAAATTACGTGTACGTGAGGTTGTGCTTCAAGGGGCTGAATGAGAAATCAAAATGTTGAAGAACATAGGTTGAATTTGCCTTGTTTAGAAGACTATTTATATCTAGAAATCAACGCAAGTTCTCTCATTCCTGGAGCTATTCGAATTATTGATGATCTTCAGCTTCATGGTGGTCCTTTTCCTGATGAATTTTCTGCAAAACCCCTGTAAGTCTGTATTCGGATATATGCACATATTTATGTACTAGAACCCAAACAAATCTCTTTCAAACATGACAACCAGTTGGAGTTACCTATTTTTTGAATGCACTGAAGGATTCAAGGATATTGTACGTACAATAAAGGATAAAAAGAATAAAAAGGCTGTATAATATGAATAGGATGAATCGTCCGCATATTTACCCAGGGCCCTTAGCATATGTCACGTAGAGACAATAAAATATAGAAATACAGTGCAGCTTCTAGTCGACACATCTACTTAAACCAATAAAATTTACATCAGAGTTCACACTGGATGTGGCTTTCGAGTCGTGGTAAAGACAGCTTATGGTTATGGTAATCTTCTTCAACCACGGCCACCCACAATCTCGCTTGAATGAAGAACATTCTTGAGGCTTAGCGTTTCGCCCCATGGTGTTGATGGCAGTGATAAACATGGTATTATTCGAAAGCTTCAGGTATCCGATGACATAAAAAATACTTGTTTATATTGCCATACACACACTTTATGATTAATGGCTTCGTTACAATGGTGAATAGGATATTCCCTGCCATTACAAATGCCCGGTTAACTGTACAAATGGATGTGGAGAAGGTGGGAAGTGATGCCATGTGAAGAATGGTGTGAAGAATCGGTGACAAAACAATTTGGAATCTGCACAGTGTTGGCATTCGTTCCGGGAATTGTGTCAGTATTACTTGACCTCACATTCAATCGACAATTTTTATATAGTGCTCCCCTACGTGCTCATCGTTTGGAAACATTCTTTATTATAACTTTTTCAGATGATTTTATTGTTGTTATAAGAATCTCTAAATTCCTTTGAACTTCTGATTCATTCATTGAAATTATTTTTTTTTATTCGTGATTACAAGATCCTGAGGTTTATGACAGGGACTTACAAAAACAAATACACGAAAAAAAAAAAACAATGGCGTAGTCGGAGAGGTACATTTTAAAATGCATTTATTCATTCTAAAACTGCCATCAACCTAACCTAACGATTCAATCGTGAAAAAACAATTTTTTTTTTATTGGATTCCTATTTTTATTACTACGTTTTTGTTAGCTCGCTTTTTGTCTGTCTGTTTGTTCGTTTGTCTGCACGGTACCAAATTTGCAAACGATTTTAAACTAACTCCCCGATGAACTAGATACCCCAAACCTCAAACATCACTCAGAACTGAATGACAATATAATATTAACTCGCTTTCTTGTTTGTGTGTTTGTTTATTCGTCCGTTCGGTACAAATTTTGTTATTGAAATGATGATTTAAATGTTAGTTGATGGGACAGGGAGAACGGTGGAATGAGTTTCTTAAATGTTAGGGCTTCGCAGAGCCGGATTAAGAGGGGGGCAAACGGGGCTGCAGCCCCGGGGCCTCCACAAGAGAGGGGCCCCCACAATAGAAATTTTTAGGTAAAATTTCCTAACAAATACAGAAGGATATGCAAAATTATATATAAAAAATCTGACAACGAAAGAGCAGTTCTCCCACTTTGTCCTCTAATTTCTCGTTTTAAACATTCAAAAGCGTGTTTCGTATTCTTGTCAAAATCCATGGTTAATATTAATCTTCGATCTGATGAATCATGTGTATATCGAGAAACAATCACCAAGTAAAACATCATACTATTATACAAAATATTATATCGTATCGAAATTAGCTGTAAAAACAAGAACAATTGAATTTCAAAAAAAAATTGTTTTTATTAAATGGAGGATTTTTTGTCTAATGTATTTTTCGAATGACACAAGCGATCTAGATTCACAATGAAATTCAATGATCATAAGCGAAAGAAAATAATATTTCAATTTATGAATATGATTGCATCAAATTATTTATAAGAGCCCTGTGCGCATTCCATAATAGAACAAAAGTTGCAAATTCTGTTGACTATTTTTCTGCCGATTCTACAAACACTTTGCCCGTCTATACATGTTTTTCCTATTTATTGGAGTTGACAAGTGTGCGCTGAGTGGCGCGCTTGTAACAGAGAAATCCCCGAAATCTGAAAGGATGACATTCCGCAACAAATGTTAATCCTTCTGAAAAAGGACTATCAAAAAGACCATTCTAAGCTGTTCTTCTATCAAATTCTTGAAAACAAAAATTTCAGAGCTACATTCCCAAACATTGAAATTGCGGTGATTATTTTTTGACATTGCTAGAAACCAATGGAAACGTTCAATTCAAATAATTCATATACGTTTTGGCCAATCAATAGTGGGAATATTCTACGGGAATAATTTGAGGTATTTTGTTTTTATTGCCGGATAACCTATATTTTTAATTTGACATCTGTCATCAATTTTCATGAAAAGTGAGAAATGAATCAAAACCGGTTTGATACATTATATAATTTTGCGAGGAAATGTGTTTATGATCGTAACATCAAAAAATAATCCAAAGAATACCACACGAGAGTTCGATATAGTAGAAAATAATTATCTAGATTTCTTTCTCAAACTTGTTGGCATTTTGCAATAGCCACTCGAGCCAGTTGGTCTCCCTTGTCTATTGCCTGGCAACAAGTTTTCGAAAATCTGTCGAATTATTTTCACTCTCTTGTGATATTACAACTGAGAATGTACTTGGTTTTGATGGCATCGAATTGCACTGGAAAGCGCTCATTTTCCAAAATGAAAAATGTAAAAAATAGGCGAATTACGATGAGACAAAGCCGCCTATCAAAGTTATCGCTTCTTAGCATTGAGAATGATTTTCTCCGGATGCTGGATTTGACCGAAATCATCAATGACTTTTCGTCGAAAAAAGCTCGCAAGAATCCATTCGTTTACTCTGTAATTTAATTTATTTCTTGTATTTTATTATACCTACATATGCTCGTGTCGAAATAATTTGATTTGTTCCGCAATAAATAAAAAAAAATAAAAAATTGTTTGAAAATAATTAGGGGCCTCCACTCCTTTGTTGCCCCAGGGCCTCCACACCTTTTAATCCGGCCCTGGTGCTTCGATAAACTTGGTGTTCGCCGACCATAATGTTGGAATTTTGCTTGTTGCTGGCAGTGCATATGGTCTGTTTGTTTGTCTGTTCGGTAAAAAATTTGCGATCGATTTTAAAATAACTTCCGGATGAGCTAGATACTCGTAACTCTAAAAGTAGGTCAGAACTGTATAACAATGCACTATTAATTGGCTTTCTTGTCTGTCTGTTCGTTTGTATGTGATAATAATAATAATAATACTAAGGAGCAATCGATTTTAAACTTCCCGATGAGCTAGATACTTGAAACTCCAGACATAGCTCAAAACTGGATGATATTAGAATTGTAAACCAAATTGAGGATGGTACTAATGAAAATAGTGTATTATATATTGAATAAGTTTTGAATTGAAAAAAAAAAAAAAGCAATATTAATTTTTTTGAAATTTGTGTTATTTTTCACTGTTCTTAAAAAAAATTTATTGCATTCCTAAAATCAATCATACAAATAACATTAGATTACAGCCTAAGAAAATGTTCATATACTTGAATACTAAGATAGGAATTAGATGTTTCACCTAACCACTATGGTACGTGTGTTGTGCTTTGCATCCAATTTATAAGGAATTAAAGGATCGCACATTATTTTCTTATAGAGAGTAACATATTCTGTGCCTAGTATGTCATTAGTGTGTTTTGACTTCGACTTCGAAGGGAATATGAAGAGTTTTCCTATATTTCAGTATATTTTCTTGATGATAGGTTGGTTTTCCAGGACCCCCCATGAGGTTATTCATTATCGTATAATGGATTATACTAATTATACCAGTGAGTAATGAATCATGAATAGATTTTTTCCTGATAATATTTATGGGTTGAAAGTTTCAGTTTCTTAGATAGATAAACACAATGTTTGTCCCACCTAAGATGTTGGTCAAGGATTACTCCTAAGTATTTAATTTTATTTGTTTTTTTGAAGTGTGGGACAAGAGCATGTTTCGTTTTGGATGCAGTTTTTATGTGTCTTTATGTCTTCCATTGTGGGTGGTTCGCTATTTGGACTATTAAAGTTTTTTGTATTCAGACTCTGTAGGTTGACGTCTAACCATAGTTTTATATTCCTCATACCATTTTCTGTTGCTGTATATACTGTTGACCAAGAATGCCCAGTGTATAGTAGAGCGGTATCATCTGCATATGCAGGTGGCCCGATAAGTTCCTTATGTGATATAAATTGTTAATATCTACTAGAAACAGGATTTGGGCCAGTACTGTCCATTATGGTATACCCAATTGTCGATTGTATATATTCCTAAACATTTACAGATTGTCCTGAAAATTTGTGATTGCGGATTTTTCATAGCTATGAGAATGGTTGTGAGATTTAAAACGTCGATTTCCCTCATTATTTTTGAGCCAATCAAATGGCCGAAATTTCAAACAGAGAATCAATCAGATCAGTTTTTTAGTGATAAAACGTCTTCTCGCTGTTTAATACTGATAAAACCACCATCGATTCGATATTGTTTTGCGATAAAATTATATGTCAACGCATCCAATTCCTATTTAGGGAAACCGGAAATGCTAAATTGATTAAATAAGGGATTCTCAACTCGCTATTACAGTGATTTGATATTTTAATTGAAATATACCTTTTTCACCATGCTAAAAAGCCTCGGCTTTCCAAGTAAGGCAATGAATAATTGAAAACCGTTATTTTCATTACATCAACACAATATTCGTGAACTAGTGGTTAGCGCGTCAGTCTCTCACCTGGGAAGCTCGGGTTCGAATCCATACCAAGGAGTTTTTTTTAATGTTTGTTTCTGAAACACAAACATATTTCATTTGATAGTGAAAAAATCATATATATTTTAGGTTTTAGACGAGTTCAAGAGCGGTGAATGATCATTGTAAATGAATGAATCTGAAACACGAAGCATTTAGAAACGGACACGATACATAATTTTCTTATTCCTCAACAATTTTACGTAGTTCCTTTCTTGGTGTAGCTCGTATAAAATATTTCAGTTGTTTTTCGAATACAAAGATGGAGGGTTTGGCACTCCACTCGTGAGGAAGAAAGTTGTATATTTTGGGAGCTAAATAATTATAACATCTTTGCCCTATTGCCTTGTTCATTAGGGGAGGATGTGGAACAAAATCATGTTTTCTTCTGGTGTTATATGAATGTGTTAACTCTATTAGATTTTTTTTGGAATTAAGGTTTAAAATGAATAATTACCCAATATCTAGGGTTGGTTTCATATAAAGTAGGTCACTGAATATCTTTTTTTTTTAAAACTTTTTTAATGGAATGTTATCTAATCCAACCCACTGTCCATACGTCAAGTGCAACTCCACTAAACTCTGCTAAACCATTACTTTTTGTTCGAAATCAAGATTACCTATCACTTGTTTAAACCTATACAGAATACAGCGTAAGTTTTTTATTGAATATTGGACATGGTGGTTCCATCTGAGGTGAGGGTCCAAAAAAATTCTCAGATATTTCATTTTCTCCAGAGGCTCTATAATAAAGCTGTTTTCAATTGTCAGGTTATAGTTTGGAAGAGTGTTATCAAAGCTACTGAAAGGCAAATAATGGGTTTTACTGAAATTAATGGATAATAGTCTGCTGTCAAACCAGTCTTTGAAGTGAGCTAGATCGTTTTTTGCTTTTATTTTCAGATCATACCAATTTTTAGCTCTATAAACTATGACGGTATCATCAACGAAATAATTTCCACATCCCTTTGTTGTGCGAATAAATTATTCAAATATATAGTAAATAAAATAGGTCCCAACACTATGCCTTGAAGAACTCCGCATTTGATTGTAATAGTAAGTCGAGGGAAGTGAATCGATTATCAAATTACGGTTATGACATACCGCTATGTTGATTCGACATAAAACGTCAGAATCATTTGTTAGCAGAAACAAAATAAGAATCCATAGCCCACCAAGAAGTTTAGTTACTTTAATAACACTCCTCTTTCATTTACCAGCGATTTCCTCGAAAACGGTTAGCTGATTCAAAAACATGCAAGAGGCCACATTTTAAGGGTTTTCTCATGGCCAACTTAATGGTGATGTTTGAATTATTTTTTTTTGGCGGAATTTTGGCCATAAAAACTGTAGGCAACCCTCATTCACCCCATTGAATTAGAGTTACCTTATTTTTGAAGCAAGAAATGAATCGAGCATACAGAAAACCAAGGGCCTGTAAATTTTCCCAACATTTGATGCATAATTATAGCCACAATTCAAAATTTACAATTTTTTTTCGCGCAACTTTCGATGTCTCTAGCTTGGAGGGGGAGAATTTTAGAACACATTTTTATGGAAAAAAGTCTTATTTTGACCACAGGAATACGCCTTTGAAATATGTGTATTGAATTTTGAAACACCCTGTATAACCCCTAAAATTTGTTACATATTTTTTAACAATATTATCGTTTCCGTAATCTGAAAAATCTTATAATATTTGGTTGATTGTCATAAGAAAATAGCACCACCAGTAAAGTAAAAGATCAGAAGCAAAATGCCTACGCCTCTGATGGTTTTTAGTATCAAACCACCATTGTATATTCATAACTCTAGACGTATCGTAAATTAACCTCACCTGAAAGGTGCCACCATGTCTTCAGGGATTTCTTTGGGACGCGTCTCTTTTATTGAGGCCTATTTTGTCACAAATTCCCACCTGTTGCGTTGGGATATGTGTTTTATCAACTAGTTTTTATTCAACCTCTACCTCTTGACAGGACGCAAGATGATGATTTATATTGTTTTCGGAGAAGTTGTGAGAATTCTGGTAATAAAAACAAACATTTTGGGGTATGCGATATGTTCAGAAGTTTTTTCTTTTCGTTGACTATTATTTTCAATATTAATTTGAGTTATCTCTACCACCATTCACTTTTCATTATCCTTGCGTCATTTCGATTTTTTTCAGAATGATGGATTATCCTGAAATCATTAGAATAAATATGGTGATGCATGGTTGGGTCAATCATATACCGGATGTCCCAAATTCAATGTGACGGACAATATCTGGCTTCCTGAAGAAAACTGATGCAAATGTCTTCCTCAAAAGTTTCAGGGTTTCATACGAGCTAAATTTTGGTATACTTTTGAAATATACAGGGTGTTTGGTGTATGTGTTAATGACCATTTTTTTTCAATAGAACTGATGAGAGCCAATAGCCTGAAACCGGTATACGAATTGTTAGGCGCACCTGGCATAAATTGAACATTATAAATGTTATCAGAAAAAAACATTTGCAATCAATTTTTATTATCAATGGAAGTTTGCATATATTTTCAGGTGGATATTTGCCAGGAAAGTAGTTATTTTTTGCTTGTAGTCTACCACTTGTTTCAATTTATATTGAAAAATGTTTGTGAAGAGACTCTGAAGTCCCTTGTCTCAAAAAAAAGGCTACCTACCAATAAAAAGGCTAACTATGAATATTTTTTTAATTTTGTTGTGATATTTTGAAGGGGTGAAATATGCAACTCCTATTCCATTTTTACCAGAACTTTTTAACGAAACAAAATTTCCCAATTCAAAAATAGGTGTTGAATAGGAAGATTCATTGCAAAACTTTTTTAACGATTATGTTGTGTCCGTAAAAGCAATAGTTTCCTAACAAAAAAATAAAATACAACATTGTGCATATCTTCTGTAAATGGAATTGAAAAAATCTAGCTGTCACGTTTTGTTCGCCCAACTTGTGACTCCAATCGTAGTATTTTAAAATTATTCAGTTTGTTTTAACTTTTGATGTAGGCATGTACCAGTACCATGTTTGGTTTTATTATAATATCAAATTAAAAATACAAACAAAACAAAATTATGCGTATTACAACAAAGAAAAAGGCAACAAGATCAAACGGAACGGAGTTATAAAAACCGCTCGAAATGACCACCTCCAACCATTAGACAGGAATCAAGCCTTCGTCTCATAGACTGGCGCAAACGGTGAAATATTCCTGGTGTGTTTTGGATTGTCTCGCAGGCTGCAATGATGCAATTCCTTAAATCATTCACACATTCAATGGGGATCGTATGAACCAAGGACTTCAGGTGACCCCAGATGCAAAAGCCAAGGGGTTTAAGCCTGGAGATCTGGGAGGCCAACGTTGAGGTCCTGCTCTGCCTATCCAACGATTTGGATACACGTCGTCCACGTACTAACGACCAGTTATGCTGAAATGGACTGGCGCACCATCGTGCATAAACCACATTCGTGATTGAATAGCTAGTGGAACATTTTCAACAAATTAGGAAGCTGCTCTTGGAGAAAATTTGTATAGGTTGCACCAGTTAGCCTTAACGGTAGAAAATACGACCCAATAATATTTCCGCCAATAATTCCGACCCACACGTTGAGTGAAAATTCATATTGATAACCACCTGGTATATCGCCACGAAATTTGAAAAGCTCAAATAGAAGATGAAAACCTACTTTTTTATGAAAAAATCAAAGCTAACAGTTTCAAAATGGCGGCTGAGCGCCATCTTCAATAATGTTTTTAAATAGAACACCCCGTATATTATTCCATTTTTGAATTCTGCTCATAATTCTCAACAGTTTTCTCCCATACACTTCACTCCCAAATTAAATTGTTTTCGAAATATTAACGTTTGAAAAGTGACATTTTGGTCATTTCAAACCAAACCAAAAACAATAATGTTGCTTTCAATCAAGTTTGCATTGGAAAAAATCGTTGTCGCGGTAACATCTTGTTTACTGTCAAACTGAACTGCTTACTGTCGAATAGTCCGTTGAGCGCCTAAATCCTTTTTTGAAAAGTGTGATCATGGCTCCTAGTTTAGACGATAAATTTGAAGCAGTTTTAATAGTTGGAGAAGCTGGAAGAAATTATCATCTAGCAGTCCGTATGTTTAATGATAGATTTCCCGAGAATCCTATTTCGAGGTCCTATTTGCGCAAACTTTTAAATAAGCTCCAAGCAACTGGTACGCTGAAAGATGCTCCAAGATCAGGAAGACCGCCTCTTTCAGAAGAAAAAAGGTAGAAATTGTTGCTGAAATGGTAATCAATCCGACTCAGTCGACGTCTGCAGTTGCTGAATCCTGTGGAGTAAGCTCAAAAAGTGTCCAAAGAGTCCTAAAAAAAGAAAAGTTCCATTCCTATAAAATGAAAATCCTGCATGCTCTCACGGAGGATGATCCAGACCGGAAGGTTGAATTTTGTGAGTGGTTAACAAGAACAATTGAAGGAGAACGGGGCTTCCTAAAACGTGTATGTTTCGCAGACGAATACACGTTTTTTCTTAATGGAAAGGTCAACAAGGGGACATTCCCAGTTTCCTAAAAAGGTGAATGTTTGGGCGGGGATTTTGGGCAATCGCGTTGTTGGACCGATTTTCTTCAGAGGCAATCTTACAGGAGTTCTCTACAGAAATCTTTTAGAAACCGAAATTGAACCTCGAATAAGACAAATTGTAGTAAACAATCAGGAAGAGTTTGAAAATCATGAAATCATATTTCAGCAGGATGGGACACCTCCCCATTTCGATTGCATGGCTAGAGAGTTCCTCGATACAAACTTTCCTGGGCGATGGATGGATCGCAGGGGAAGTACAGAATGGCCACCAATATATCCGCATCTTACACCTCTAGATTTTTTCCTTGGGAGATATCTGAAGTCAAAAATCTACGCCACTGAATGCCAAACAAGGGAAGAGTTGGAACGCAGAATAATAGATACATCTGAAGAAATAGATGAACAGACTTTCATCAACGTAAGAGAAGCTATTTATAATAGGGCACTTCATTGTCAAGATTTAGGAGGGGGCCACATTGAACACTTTATGAAATAATTGTTGGGGTTGAATAAAAGTGTTATTCAAAAATAAATTATAATTTTTTTGCTAACTAATTTGTTTTGATTGTGAATTTACAGAACACATTCGTAGGCTTCGAGATTTTCCGGTAAGCGGTACAGTTTATCCTTAATAAACTCTTTACGCCTCTTATTAGTCGAATTCATTAAGAGTTTTAACTACAAATTAATAACAACCTTTAGTTAGCAAAATGTTTTACCGGAAGTGACCAAAATCCATACTTTATTTCAAAAAAATATTGAAGATAGCGCTCAGCTGCCATTTTAAAATTTTTAGCTGTGATTTTTTCATGAAAAAGTAGGTTTTTATCTCCTATTCAAGCCCTCCAAATTTCGTTGTGATTTACCAGGTGGTTCAAAAATTAGTATGGGGGGAACGGACTTTAGACGAGCACTGTATATGAATCGTATGAATGTAACGATGTCCTCGAGCAATTTCCCGCTTTCCAAGGGCGCAATAAACCATCTATATATATTTTTGGGGTGCTAAATTCGAGAGGACTGACAACTTTAAGCAGCCACCTCAACGGTCAATTAAAGTCATATTCATCCTGCGGTTGTGCACAATAGATTTGTTATGAATAACAAAAACACAAGGCGTTCTAGTTCTAGAAAAGGGAGAAAGGTCCTTCTTTGGTGGGCTCGGAATCCTCTTTTCCTAATAGATGTCACCATCATAAACAGGATGAAATTTATGGGGTTTCTACAACTGCAAACGATTGTTGTAAGGTCTGAGGCTGAGTTGTAATGCATACTTTGTCACCGTACGCGTCGGACCAAATGAATTATCCGTGGAATCTTTGGGAATGAGGTTGGTTATTCACTTCGTCGACTGTGTAGTCATGCTTCACCTGGACCAGTTCTAAAGATCAATTCACACGGTTCTCGTGCCTTTTTCATAACCACAACATATTTGTATCATTCTGCTCTCGAATTTGATTGAATACATTTTAATGAATATTGTGGTAGACGCAAGTCAAGGCAAGTATATAGTTCAGAAAAATATGCTCTAATATTCGTATTTCTATATTTTTTTTAACCTCAATTGAATTACTCTAATGGAAATATTTGAAATAAAATCCGATTAATATGTGATAGTAAAATTCGCAAGGGTGGCCCGGAAAATACTATTTTTTTAGACGACTAGACTATGGCTAGTCCTGAAAGTCTGCAAGTCCAAAAAACAGTTTCCGGGGGAGGTGAATGCAATATTTTTTTCTAATACTTACGTCGAAAATGTGTAATTTTTGATGACTTTTAAATGTCAAAAGTAGCGTCCCGAATTAGGTATGGTATATGTTTGTGGGGTAACTCCACTTCGGTTAATGAAGTGTTTATTTTGCAAAAAAGAATAATAAGAATAGTAACAGGCGTTCCTTCAACCTACTCTTGTAGGGGATTGTTTGTCAAACTTAATATAATGACACTTTATTCTACGTACATCTATGAAATATGCACTTTTATTTTTTCGAACAAATCTTAGTTTACTCTGAATAAAAACTTGCATAAGGTAAATACACGACAAAAGAATAATTTCCATATTCCATTTTATAAATATAGAGTTTCGCAAACCTCACTTTCCTATTTGGGTTTGACCATTTAGAAAAATTAGGCATATTAATATCATCCCTCTAAAAATTACAAAAAAAATTCAACCAGATTGCCGCATGAAATGAAAAATACTAATGAAAGTAGAAATTTTATCGCAGCGCTGAAAAAATTCCTAATTAAAAATGGTTTTTATTCCTTGGACGAATATTTTAACATTTGATGTTTTAACATGTGACTATGTTGTTCTGTTCCGTTTTGTCTAATGTTTCTCTCTGTGTGACTATTCCTATACATATGTACTTGTGTCTTACTGGAAAATAAATATTGTTATTATTATTATAAATATTATTTTGTTTAAATACAGGTAATACAGAATACCAATCTTTTTCAACGTTTTTATTAAATATTACAATCATATTCCATCCATACTAATTTTTTACAAGATTTATATTAATAGTACAATTGCTGTTATTCTGTATGTTAATTCGAAACGATGATTTTGGTACTACTAAATCAAATGGCTTTTCTTTTATAATGTTACAAGTATTATTGTTTTCGACTTCGACATTTCCACTTTTCTTGTTATCACCACTAAAAATACCGTTTCCAATTTTCACTTTTTCTTCCACGGACTGCTCCAAATAACCTTTTTCAACGGTCGACGATCGCCATACATCAAAAATCAGCCCCCGAGCCAACTAAAAGTGACGCAGAGGACCTTCTAAAACTATGGCCAGTATATTTTGCAGTATCAGGTAATCAAGAAATGATGCAAAAGTATTTATTCCGACTACTTGAACTGTACATTTTCCATTCCTATACTGAAGAAAAAATCTAGGGTTTTCTGCTATCTTAGGACGCAGTGACATGTACTTATAGTCTAGTTAACAAGTGCTTTTCAGGTCAAAATTTTTTCGCATTCTCCGAAAATTATGATTGAGGTGTCATTCGATTCGGAATGGCATGTAGATATTTTTTGAGAAAATGCTAAGGCCGCTCGCAAAAATTGCAATAGTTATAAACAATTATGTGGAAAAAAAGGGGGTTTGGTTTTTCACCAATATCTCAAAAACTATTCGAGATAATTCAAATTTGAAGAAAGATTCAAAAAGAGGAGGAAATTTCCCGAAACTGTAAGACCAATATTTATAATTTTCCCAGAGGGTTGAGAATATTCCCAAAAACGGGTACTCAGGCTTGCGCAAGCCACGCCCCTGTTGATGAATAAATATTATTTAAACTTATTAAATATGAAAATAAAAAATTGAAAAAATTCAGGCGTTTCCAGGATAGATCAATGAACAATAATCCGTGGTCCAAAAATGTTTATCGCAATTTTTCAATAAGTTATCCATTAGTTGATTAACAATTTTTTGTAGCACGAACATTAACATTGCAAGTGCGATAATTGTTAAACTGTTAATCTGAGAATGTTTTCCTTTCGTGGAGCTATTTTTCAAAGTTCTAAGAATAGATTCCCGTTGGAAAAATTGAAAAATTGTTAATTTTCGTTTTGTTATTAACAATTTACTAAGGTGAAAAATTATAAAGCTTCATTAAACATTGAACATTTTTTTTTATAATATTATTATTGATCCGTTTTCTTATGATCAGAAGCTACTTGGAAATTATTTTTAATAATTTTTATCTCCTATTGTTTGAAAAATTGTTATAAACAAATGAGTTGTTTATGCGATAATAAAAAAATATGTTTTTTTATTGGTGCCCCTTTTTACCCATTTAAAGCACGCCTCAGCGTGTTCAAATCGAACTTAAAAAACGCGCGTTTTTTAAAGGTAACCATGACAACATCAACAAATCGAGAAACGTGAAGTCTAAATGACAAATTTTTTATTATTGATCTGACAGGAGTACCTTGTAACGTCAAATAAAATATTACTCACAATTCGTTCATTTATATGTGCTCCTCCATCCATTTGATGAACTTTTCATATTTTTTTTTATATATATCACTGGATTTTCGCGGTATTACCCGCGATTCTGCTTCACTATTCAAAAAATCGATATTAGAATAATTCATTTTTGAGCTCTGGTGACAACAAATATTGATCTTTGGTAACAAATTGCAAATGAATGTTTTTCTCATTTCCATGACAACGAAAGGTATACTGATGTCACATCACGAATTCAACCTTCTTGCATTATTAGTTCTTATTTCTATTTTTTGTAGTAATAATACCAGTATATATGATTTCAAAGTGCACCAATAAAAAAAAATAACGTAAAGTATTCGTGGATAACTGGTCTTAAAATCGCGCGTGTTTTAAAGCCCTTTTTATCCACTTATACTTTAATATACTATTTTATAACATAATCTTTGATGATAATTATGATTTTTCAAAGAAAAAAACGAGTTCTTAAATTAATGTATTGCTTAAAAACGCATTTGTTAAATAACAATTTTTTTTACCACTTGTTATGAATATTAAGGAACCATTTTTTTTAAATCATTATATATCTTCGGCTTCGATATTTAAAAAAAAGATTATCATCTGAATTTTCATTGTTTATTCAATAGACAATTTGTTATAAACAAATGAATTATCTCTTTGTATTTTTCTTTCTTTTTCAACTTAAAAAAAAAACAACCATGTATTATTTTTAGAAAAATATTTTTTATATTTTTTATTGAACTTTCAATTTCCCGTTTTCTTTCATTTCACCACTCTGGCCTGGTTTTTTATGTTTAATTTTATTATAACTTTTTAACTAATGGAGATACAAGGAAAAAATTTAAGACTTATTTATTCTTTATCAATTAAACAACAGTTTGTAGATGTTCACAAATTTAGTCTCAAGTCGACATTCGAACATTACGTATCGTTCAAAAGTTATTACATTGTGAATATCATAACTAACGTTATTTTCTTGTGAAAATGGATTTGGAAGTGACTTGTTTCATCTGTGAAAATCTGTTGAGTACTTTGCCAACTGTGCGAATCAAGCAAAAAGCAATTAATACTATGATAAATCACAGTAAAACGTTGAAACATGGAGAAAGTGGAGAATTTTAATTCATCAAACTGAATTAGATGTGCATAAAAACTGGCGGGATGCTTACACCTATTCTGCAAAACATGCTTCTACTTTAGTTGAACCTTCAACATCTCGTTACTCATCACGTGGATCTGAGGAATTTGATTTTGATAAATTGTGTTTGTTGTGTTCTAGACCATAGCAAAGCAAAGCAAAAGAAGATAAGTTCTTGATCAGAGACGACTTTTTAAAAGCAAAATTAATCGAAATCGCTGAACAAAGAAACGATGAATACGGTGGAATCATTAAAAGTCGTGTAAATTGTGTTGAATCTCTTGTTGAAGTTGGCGCTCGTAAAAAAACAGGTCAGAGTGGTGAAATGAAAGAGAACAGAAAAGTGAAAGTTTAATAAAAAATATAAATATTTTTTTTTCTAAAAATAATAGATGGTTGTTTTTGTTTTTTTAAGTAGAAGAAGAAAAAGAATACGAAGAGATCATTCATTTGTTTATAACAAATTGTTTATTAAATAAACAATGAAAATGTTAATAATAATCTCTTTATTTTTTTAATATCGAAGACCAAGATGAATAATGATAAAAAAAATGGTTCTTTTATTTTCATAACAAGTGGTAGAAAAAAATTGTTTAGGAAACGTTTTTTTTTGAAAAATCATAATTATAATCAAAGATCATGTTTTAATAAAAAAATTTCAAATTATCTTATAAAAACGCATTTGTTTATAACAATTTTTCAAACAATAGGAGATAAAAATTATTAAAAAATATATTTGAGTAGCTTCTGATCATAAGAAAACGGATCGATAATGATATTATAAAAAAAATTGTTTTTCAATGTTTAATGAAGCTTTATAATTTTTCACCTTAGTAAATTGTTAATAACAAAACGAAAATTAACAATTTTTCCAACGGGAATCTATTTTTAGACCTTTGAAAGATAGCTCCACGGAAGGAAAACATTCTAAGATTAATAGTTTAACAATTATCGCACTTGCAGTGTTAATGTTCGTGCTACAAAAAATTGTTAATTAACTAATGAATAACTTATTGAAAAATCACGACAAAATTTTTGGACCACGGATTATTGTTCATTGATCTATCCCGCAGGCGCCTAAATTTTTTAAATTTTTACTTTTCATATTAAATAAGTTTAAATAATATTTATCCATTAAAGGTCCGACGGGGGCGTGGCTTGCGCAAGCCAGAGTACCCGTTTTCGGGCGTATTTTCAACCCTCTGGGAAAATTATAAATATTGGTCCTATAGTTCCGGGAGTTGAAACTTTTTCTTAGGAAATTTCCTCCTCTTTTTGCATCTTTCAAATTTGAATGATCTTGAATAGTTTTTGAGATATTGGAGAAAAACCAAACCCCCTTTTTATTTCACTTAATTGTTTATAACTATTGCAATTTTTGCGAGCGGCTTAAGCATTTTCCCAAAAAATATCTACATGCCATTCCGAATCGAATGACACCTCAATCATAATTTTCGGAGAATGCGAAAAATTTTTGACCTAAAAAGCACTTGTTAACTAGACTATTACGGCAAATTTCAGCTGGATTTAATTTGTGTTCATTGTTATTTGGAACTACAAATGACAGCGCAGTGGAGTGCGTAGTGCGTTTAAAGTTAATTATCCAGAATATCGAGGGCGTTGTTTTATTTGAAGAATTGTTTGTTTTCCACAATATTTTGCGTTTTGGATTTGCTGAGTAGGGATTTAGACATAGAAAACGTTCTGAAGTCTTGGGATTTGGAGGAACTGGTGGATCTATACAAGGGTGAGTGAGTACATTTTAAAGGTTTAATCTTCCGTTGAAAAAATCATGTATATGTATACTATATCGCAGTATTATTGTAGAACAAGCATAAGTCGTAAGTACCAACCTAGTTTCGAAAAACAATCTACTGGCAACATGTGGCTTCGGAGTTTGTTTTTTGGCTGTGTCTAGAACCACGCTAACGTGGATTTTGTCTTTGAAATTATTCCACTTGAAATGCGTTAAAAAGATAATGTCAATATTTCGCGTGGATCTTCTAGTGGAGCATTCTCTGTTGATTAATCTATAATAATTTCGTGTGGTGCATTCCCTTCTGATCAATCCACGATAATTTCTACGACAGTTTTTTTATGAGAATATCTCTTTTCTATAGTACCATCTATAAACACAATCTCACACTTATTCACTGATTTTCGATACCTTCAGACATAAAACTGTTATTTTCATAAAAATTTACCCTTTGAAAGGTAAACCAAACGGTGTCATCTCTCAAGGGGCGTATTTTGTTTATTTTTCAAAGGGTGAATTTGTTGAAATACAGTTGAGAGTTTCAGTTAGAAAACTTATGCAGAATACGATATACAGGGTGATTCAAAAGTACTTTGACAAACTTCAGGAGCTGATTCCTCACAATATTCTAATATGAATTGTCCAAATAAATATATGCCCGGAAACGCTTCGTTCCCAAGATACAGGGTGTTAAAGTTGTATTTTTATTTTCGTTTTTTTCAAATAACTTTCGAAATACTGACTTTAACTAAACGAAAATTGGTATTGAGAGGTTTTTTGAGGTGTCAAATTCGAACGTGATGTTATTATTGCTATCACTCGTAGGAGGCGCCACCTACACGTCTTTTTCTTTTTTGAAGATTCATAACTTTTTTGGCCGTACTTCTAGCACAGTTTTCAGTGAAAAAATAAATTCCTCTATTATATCTACGTAAAAAGCTAGTTTTGTTACAAGTCGCTATGAGCAACCGTTTTCTAGATATTTGGACTTGAAAATTTCAAGTTGATTATTTGATAATCGATGCGTGTTGAAGTTATTACCATTATTTTGCATTTTTCACAAGAATGCTTAGGGTATGAATTTGACATTTGAGTGAGCAGTTTTGTTTTTTTGTAGGGGGCGCCACCTAATCTATTTATTTTTACTCGTTTGAAATAGTTATTTTTGTATCAAGGGTGCAAAATCTGTATCTGTTTTAATAAAATTTGCAGAAATATCAACACTTTATTTCAAAAAATTTGGAATATGTAGAATAAAATAGAATAAAGGAAACTAAATTGTATTCAAATAAATTGTTCAAAGTGTCCACCTTCAGCGGAGGTACAGGCATTCAGTCTTCTAGTCATTGAATCTCGTACCCGCTCAAAAATTATTGGTGTGTTTCTTATTGTTTCACAGGCGTCTACTACTCGGTTTCTTAGATCTTCCTCGTTCGCTACTGGAATTTTATAAACTAGTGACTTCAAATGTTCCCAAAAATTGATCTGGGGACCTTGGTGACCACGCCTGGTTAGGTTCTTCTACGCCCCTACCGATCCATCGATTTGGATAGACAGTGTTAATGAATTCCCTGGCTACAACTGAAATGGGTCAGAGCTCCATCATGCATAAACCACATGCGGATACGAATTTCTAATGGTACATTCTGAAGTAGTCCCGGCAATTCATTTTCTATATTTAGTTTTTGCTAATGATTTATTAGTGTATCTGAATGGAAATTCTTCCACTCACTGTATATGTTATGCTGATTACACGAATATACTAGTTATTGAGGATGACCTAAACTCCCTTAAAAATACAGCTGAAAGCACTTTCAGTAAAGTTATCACTTGGTCTGAGAAAAATAATTTAGAAATAAATAAAACAAAAACCAAAATGCTTCAATTCATGAGGTGAGTCTGTTTCAGAATACTGAATTATCATTAGATTCCACAACAACAACAACCAACATGTTAGGAGTTGTCTTCGACAACAATTTACAATGGAAGCCACAAGTAGATGATTTGTTCAAAAAACTCAGAAATTCCTGCTACTCTCTTAGGTTTCTCTCCAATCACTGCAGTCAAGAGATTCTACTTACGCTTTACTATGCGAATTTCAATTCTCACCTCAGGTATAGCATACTGAACTGGGGCACAAGTTCCTCTGTGGGTCGAGTGTTCATAATACAGAAATATGCAATAAGGATCATTGCTAAGTAGGGTTTTAGGGATTCCAGAACTTAAAAATATTCACAGTTGCAGGACTATATGTACTTGAGGCGTGCACATATGTATACCGCTACAAAAACATATTGGCTACCAACAGACCACCACATACCCATTTGACACGAAATGCACATTCTCCTACCCAGTTAACATCGCACTGCACTCTACTAAAAAAGCTTTGAATATCAGGGATGCAAACTGTACAACAAACTTCCCGATGACATTAAAGCTTCAGCAAATGTACATATTTTCAAGACAAAAGTTAAGCAGCTCTTATTGTCAAAAAACTGGTACACTGTTGAGGAATTTCTGTCGTAACTTGTTTTGTAACGTGAACGTTTTCTTTATAGTTAATTATTGTCATATTTTTATATTTATATTTTATATTATTTCTTATTATTCTTTGTGACGTGTATGTGATGTTCCTATATACATCCAGAGATTTTAGATTGTCTCTTTTCAACTATGGCTTGATTTTATTGACGTTTTTCTATTTTTTAGTTTTATTTTCACACTGTTGAGGAATTTCTGTCGTAACTTGTTTTGTAACGTGAACGTTTTCTTCATATACACCTAGAGCTATATAGTTATTGTCATATTTTTATATTTATATTTTGAATTATTCATTATTATTGTTTGTGACGTGTATGTGATGTTCCTTTTTACGTCCGGAGGTTTCAGATTGTCTCTTTTCGACTATTTCTTGATTTTACTGACGTTTTTCTATTTTTTATTTGTATTTTCACACTGTTGATGTACAAATTAATTTGTGAAAATAAAGAAATTATTATTATTATAAAGTCTCTGTAAGTTGCGCCATTCAGTCGGAACGGAAGAAATAAAGGACCTATCAAGTAATTGTCAATTATTGGCGCCCATACATTTACAGAAAATTGATACTGATAATGTCTTTCACTAACTGCGTGCGGATTTTCCAGAGCCCAAACATGGTTGTTATGAAAGTTTGTGATAGCATTTCGGGAGAAGTTTGCCTCGTCCGTGATATCTTGAAAATTGAGGATTTCCAGCAAATGTTCTCAAAAACCACTGACACATAGTAATGCGTTGGGGAAAGTCTCGTGGCAAAAGACCCTTTGAAAATGGTATGGATAAAATTGTTGATAGTGGATAATTCTTCAAACTGTGGACTAAGTAGAATTGAGAGCTTCAGCAATTATTCTTGTACTTGTTTCTGGATTCTCCTCGAGAGCGTTCAAAACGGCTTCTTCCAATTCTGGGGTTCGGACTGCTCGTGGTCTTCCAATAATATCAGCTGCCCTCTTGAAGCTACCTATTTCTGCCAAACGACGGTGGAGACTGGTAAATGTTGGAGCTGAAGGTAGTACTCGATTAGGAAATCGCTTCTGGTGAATACGTCTTGCTTCGCGCGCATTGCCATCCGCATGGCCATAAACGAAATGCATATCGGCTAAATGAGCATTATTGTTTAAATAATCCATTTTTTCAAAATTAGTGTTTTAAACAACAAAATGTTTAACTGTCACATAATATGTAATCACCAAAACTACTTACTTAAACGTCAAATTAATTTCCTAAGCATTCTTGTGAAAAATGCAAAATAATGGTAATAACTCAATCGACTTGAAATTTTCAAGTTCAAATATCTAGAAAACGGTTGTTTATAGCGACTTGTATTAGAGGGTAGCTTTTTTACGTAGATATGACAGAGGAATTGATTTTTTTACTGAAAAATGTGCTAGAAGTACGCTCAAAAAAGTTATGAATCTTCAAAATAGAAAAAGACGTGTAGGTGGCGCCCCCTACGAGAATCAGGTTCAAATTCGACACCTCAAAAAACCAATTTTCGTTCAATTAAGGTTAGTATTTCGAAAGTTATTCGAAAAAAACGAAAATAAAAAGCGAAGAAGCGTTTTCGGACATATATTTATTTGGGCAATTCATATTAGAATATTGTGAAGAATCACCTCCTGAAGTTTGTCAAAGTACTTTTGAATCACCCAGTATAAGGTGGAATAATAACTCTCGATAAAAAAATTATATTCGATTGCACAAAAACATGTATTGAAGGCTTGCCATGCCATTTCTTCAGTTTAGTATATACGAAATATACGATATACGATATACGAAATGGGTTTTTTTGCATGATAAGCTAATAACTCAGCTCACAGTCACCCAATTTGAATAAAAAGAATACGCTAAAAGATTTATATCACTCCACTCACTTAATAAAATAGGTCGCATAATTGAATTTTCATTGCTAATTAATTACTATACACCCGATGTAAAAATGCCAACCTGTCTCTTTCTGAGCTATCTATCGAAATCATTTCAAATTAAATTGTTACATGACTTGTGCGTAAAACACAAACTTCTTAGATATTCTTGTCAGATCAGAAGTGTAAATATTCATTTAATAATATATGTGGAGTTTAAACTCCAACCAATATTTCCGAATTGGAAAGGAAAAATACAAAACAATGCCATGCAATAAAAACATTCACAGATGGGGTAACAACCTGCTATATAAACCAAAAGGATTGCGTTTTGAATAAGACATTGTTTTTGTCACGGAATATATTATGCTGCTGCAAACAATAATAAGAAAAACACAAATGGCATTCATCCACCAATTGTTATTCAATGTCGACTTCTTTACAGAATATATTCGTGTGAAGTAGAAGTAGAAGAAATTGGGTATTGATCGAAAGAACCTATATTCTGTATATTTTCACAAGAATAATAATAATAATAATAATAATATTTATTTGCATCAGTAATACCTACAATAGTTAATAATCCTAATAATAATTTAACATAATATTTAGTAATAGTACTCTGACACAAACAAATAAAGAGAAAGAACACAAAGCTTTCGCTGTCCGTGTCATATCCCATTCATTCATTCATGCGACACTAAAACATAACAAAGATTATAATTTTTAATAAGACACATACATATAATGAATGCACACATACATATACATAGATACATTCCACACATACATACATATATATTTACATAGATATACATGTAATACAATATTGAAGCAGGAAAAAAAATAGCCTAAACGAAGAGAACTGATGGACATATAATTATTTTGGCATATTGAAAGTAATAGAGGACTGATAATATAGAGCATGAGGAGTATGCTGGATTAATGGTAATTTTTTTTTTTTTTTAGTTAAAGAAGTTATGTATAAGTTGTCTTCGATTACTTAGTAGGAATGACTTAACCTTATTTCTATAATATACTTCAGAATTGGAGATGTTGAAAAGGGACCTTTCTGAAATAATATTTATGAATCGTGGTCCTAAAAATGATAGACATTTGGTACCCACTGTTTTATTCGCTAGTGGAGTTCTCAACTTATTTGAATATATAGCTCTTGTTGGGTAATTATGTGAAAGAAAGTCAATATGTTTCCTATTCTTGTATAAAAAGCACATGCTTTTAGAAAGAAGATCTGTCGAATATCTTTTATTCGCTAGTGTCCTAAAAATGATAGACATTTGGTACCCACTGTTTTATATAAGTTATCTGATGGGTAGGTTCTTTCTTTTTTTAATATAATTTTTAGGAAATATTTTTGAAGTGTGTTCAACTTTTCTAGATATACATTCGCGATGCCACCCCATCCGATAATTCCATATGCTATACGGGAGTCTACAAGAGTAAAATAGAGCATTTTTAGATGGTGCAGAGGTAGGATTTTAGTGAGGTATTTGAAGCGGCCTAAGAAGTTTCGCATCGTATTAACAGTGTTATTAACATGATGATTCCAACGGAGATGACAATCTATACTTATCCCTAAATATTTTATATTCTCAGTACGTTTTATTGTGATCGTTTTATTGTGATTCTTATCTCTGAAGTGTTATACTGCGGAAGTTTGTTTTTGTAGCTTGTTATAGGGAGGAACAATGTTTTATCAAAATTTATGGTTAGCAACTTGTGATTAAACCAGTCAATGATACTGTTCATTTCTGATTGGATTTTAGATTTTAAGTTTTCCCAGCTGTTTGATGTATACAATATAACTGTATCATCCGCAAAGCTTATTATGTGTCTAGAGGTTCTAACGGTTAGTATGGTATTGATATATATGATGAATAGAATTGGTCCGAGTACCGTCCCCTGTGGTACTCCGAATTTAACCAATTCAAAACTACTATAGGTATCATCAATTTTGACACATTGCTTCCTATCATGCAGATATGATCGAAATAAGTCAAGTGCCACTCCTCGTATTCCTACATCTTCCAAGGATTCCAACAACTCTTGGTGGTCGACAGTGTCGAACGCTTTTGCAAGATCCAGAAATACACCGATAGCAGGTTGGCTCTTATCGATTGCATCATACATTTTCTGAGTTATTGATGCAATGGCTCCTTCCGTAGATTTTCCGCTTTGAAATCCAAATTGATTATCAGCAATTATTTTGTGTTTCATCAGAAATAGTTCCAACCTTGTTTTTATGACCTTTTCAAAAATTTTAGCATAGTTAGTTACCAGAGATATAGGTCTATAGTTTGATGGTAGGGTTTTGTCGCCTTTTTTATGAAAAGGTTTTATTACTGCGATTTTAAATTCAGTAGGGCAGATTCCATTTTCTATTATAATATTGATAATATAACACAAGGGTGCTGCTATTTCCTTATATATTGCTTTCAATGTTTCGGCTTTTCTATCGTCTATACCTGGTGTCTTATTATTTTTTAAGGATATAATGATTTCACTTATTTCTTTTTCATCCGTAGGCTTAAAAAAAAAGGAGAAAGGATTTATCATTCTAGGAGGTGGTGATACTGGAGGTTTTTCTATGTTTTGTGCTAGTTCTTGTCCTACGTTGGAAAAAAAATCATTGAAGGTATTCGCGATTTCTCGAACATTTGATTGAATCAACCAAATAATAAATCAACCAAATACTTTTAGTGACAATAAGGAAACAATTAACATTAATAACACATGTTTTCAAATAAGTTCATAGCAATACCAACATTTTGAATCCCATTTCGCATAACATACTGAGCACGGAAAAATGGTTAAAAATTGAAAATTGGAAACATTTTGCAAACCCAGAAGAGTATTCTTCAGACGATTTTCAATAATATATATAACATTTGACAACTATTCAGATATTGGCAAAGTGAAAAATTATGAACAATAATATTTTTTTCAATAAATATCTGACATTATGAAGAATGATTACCTACTCTCGTTTCGGACGTCCATCGATCGTCTTAATAAATTTGAAAATTTTTCACGACGTTACGATTGTTCCCTGGACATGAAGGCTAGAAAATTCTATAAAAATTACAAAAATTTTTTTTGGACATTTTGCTCTTTTTAAAATTTTTTGTACCATTAAAAAACAAATTGCTCATCAAAGTTTGTTTAATTGTTGAGTAAATACACAATTACATTATTCGTGGAAAACATTCTTATAGGTAGAAAAGAAACAATTATTAATTTTGAAGAAAAAATATTCTTTATATATTAATGAAATAATGAAAAAATTAAAGAAACTATTATAAACAATAAAAACAAATAAGATTTTTTTTATTTTATTTTTTTCAATCTTAAACTCCACAACCTAATGAAATATCAATGAAAAAAAATTACAATATCTACTCGATTTCTCATATTTTGTTAACTCTAGAAATACCTAATTAACAAAATAATAAACTTTCAAACAATTTGATAGCGTGATATTATTTAGTACACATGTAGAAGTAGAAGTAAAAGAATTATGGCGTCATCAGTTCCAAAAAAACTACTTAATAAACATTAACCTCACATTAACGAAATTCAATTTTTAACGGAATTACATTCTTCCAAGTATTCAGATAATACTTCAATTATTTTGAATTTTTTAATTTATATTTAATAATATAAAAAAAAATTATGTGCATTGCTTTCTCGAGAGGTGCTGTACTCCTGCATTAATGCCCACGCGGAGCCCTATTTTCAACATTGAATTAATATTATAAATACTTGAGATAGAGTTCCTTTTCATGAACCTGTTTTTTCATTTTCTCTATCATCGATAGTTTTTGAGCTATTGCCAAAAAACTAAGTTAGTTTTATATTTTTTCAAATATCATTTTCTCGTCGGCGGGAAATTACCCCCATTACCACCACCCCCCCTTAAATACGCTCTTGTCCTCATTTCTATGTCTATCTGCTTGTGAATAAAAGGCAGCATTTCTATTTCGTCATTTTAGTAGATATATTTAAGATCATAGTGTTTTTTTTTATTTATGATATGCATTGTAATGTGAGGTCTTTGTTACCATCTATGAGAGATGTATATTAGAGAACTTCCCTACTAGTGATGATAGATGACGAAATCGTCAAAGATGACGTCACAAGGCCATTGTGACCAATAATTTTAAATGGAACCCTACGGCAAGCGACACCTCTTTTAAAAGGTATCGAAAAAACCTATTCAATGATACTAATTTTGTTTGTGTTTATGGCAGTTTTGGCAACTCGCTTTTAAAAAACGCAAAGCTGTGATGAATTAAATCAGTTAATACAAAAATTCCAAATTCAAGCTCCGCCTCTGGATAGTTGTCAAATAAGCTGACGTTTTTGTTAATCTCGAGGACTTATTTGAGGGAGCTTCTTGGTAAGTTTGAAACAACGGGTACCTAGTATTAATGATGCGAAACGATCTGGCAGACCACAAATTTCTGATGAGAAAAAAGTTGATATACTGGCAGAAGTAATAGTTAATTCTTCTTCTTCAACAACTCACGTTGCATCTTCCTGTGAAGTCAGTCGAAGTACAGTACACAGGGTGTTGAAAAAAAACAAATTTCATCCATACAAATTAAAAATGGTTCATCAACTCTCAGACGACGACCCAGACCGAAGACTAGAATTTTGTGAAAATATGGAAACTGAAATTAACCAACAGCCAGACTATGTCAAAACAATTTGTTTTAGTGACGAAAGTACTTTCTATCTAAATGGAAATGTAAATACACAGAATGTGAGGTATTGGAGTGACGCAAATCCTTACCTGTTTCGTGAAACACATACCCATTGTCCCCAGAAGGTGAATGTTTGGGCAGGTATCCTGGGAAACCACATCGTTGGGCCTCTTTTTTTAAATACGAATTCAACTGGTGAGGTTCATCTGGAGATGTTGCAAATCGCAATAGAACCGTTAATCCTTGAAATTTTGGAAGATAATCCAGATGAATTCGGAAATAACATTCCAACAGGATGGTGCTCCTCCACACTATAACGGTGCAGTAAGACGGTATTTGGATGAGGAGTATCGTGGTAGATGGATTGGACGACGAGGTTCAACAGAATGGCCAGCTCGATCACCGGACCTCACACCTTTGGATTTCTTTCTGTGGGGGTACCTTAAATCGAAGGTTTATGCCACTGAACCTGACAATATTGACGTTTTAAAACACCGTATTGTTGCAGAATGTGAGGCTGTTTCCGCAGACACATTTGCAAAAATACGAGAAGAGTTTAAAAATAGGATATTCTACTGTCAGGAACTAAATTGAGGTCACTTCGAGCAATTTCTTTGAGTAGATACCTATTCTTAAGTCTGTAATCAATATCAAACTGAATGGAATTTAAATTTTAATGTTTACTAATGAGCCCTTAAAGCTTCCATAAACACAAACGAAATTATTAAATAGGTTTTTTCGATACCTTTTAAAAGAGATGTCGCTTGCCGTAGGGTTCCGTTTAAAATTATTGGTCACAATGGCCTTGTGACGTCATGTTTGACGATTTCGTCATCTGTCATCACTAGTAGGAAAGTTTACATCCTTTAATATTCATTTTCCAAATTTCACTTGTTTATGTATAATCGTTCCAAAAATAAGAGTGGGGGAGGGACTTTTGAGAAGCACTGTATAATGTTTTTCAACACCATTGATCAGAAAAATAAATTCGCGAAACCCGAGTTGATATTACTAGGTCGTCACGCCAAAATTTACTTCATTACTTGTGATGAATTGCTCATGATATAGTTGTTTTGGATATTTAAAAAAATACCCCCATAGAAAATAGTCTTAAGGGAAACATTTACCAGATAACTGTAATTCATATAATAAAAATCGTTATTAAAAATTAATGTCGAGAAGAAAAATAAGTTAAAATATACAGGGTGTTACCAAATGAGTGCGAATGCTTTGTTTTTGATTTGCTTGCGATAGCACCAATAGACGAAAAAATTCAAAAGTATTCCGATTACTTAACAGATAATTATATAACAGAAGAGTCTCATTTTCCACCCTTTCTTCGGGCTGAGAATTCAGCTGAGCTTACACGAACCACTAATGCTTGTGAATCTTTTAATAAACATTTCAATGTGTCTTTTTATAAAGCATATCCAAACATTTGATTTTTTTTGGAAAAAGTTTAAGAATTTCAAATTGAAACTTATGTAAAATTACAAAACATCAATATAACGGCTCAAATACATAACAGTAAAGTGAAAAATCGTAAAAAATGTATAGCAAAAATGCTACCATTGTTCAACGTTCCACATGTCGTCGAGTTATTTTGTATCGGCTAATGTCTTTAGCCTCCCTAGATTTAAAAGGGGATATACAACTTTCAAAGGCAAACCTTCATTTTGTCAGTGGTTTCAATTATGACCTCTTGACTTATAATAATAATTTTTAACCCATCATTTTTTCTTCTCCATAATTTTACACTCCGCTGATGATGAACCTATAGAGGTTCGAAACATGTACTAATCGATGGTTTTTCACCCATCCACCATTTCATAACTAATCGATTGCGATATTAAATTGTGGAGATGACTTCGAGTTTTTCTACATCGTAAAATACACTGAAAATGTCGGGAACCATATTACACATTTTTCAGACCCTTCTTAATCTGGGAACCAAATTACATGTTCCCATGCTTTACTATTACTTTTATTGTTTTCGATTTTTTCACTATATAGGTAGGTACCTAGTAAAAAAAAAATCTTTTTTTTTTTATTAAACAATTCAGTGTATTTCTGTAGTTCAAATATTCTTCTCACAATACTGTATCAAACATATTATTTTTGCAATTCTTGCAATGAGATGTAGGTATACACTACTGAAAATTCTTGTTCACATGCAAAAAAATTGGTAATATCAGTTGTATATAGAACCCAATCCTCCTACACCGTTCATGTGATTGGTGTGGGTGATATGGCTGGATTCATATAAACTCAATAATTTCCTCTTTAGATTTTGTTTTTTGAGTTCGAATGTTTTTTAATAAGTTGTGATTATAATAATAATAATATAATAATAAAATCTTTATTGAATCCTTTCAGATCACATAATTATATAGGATACGTCAGCAAAAAATAAATTAGAATTACTCAATAATGAAAATAAGTTATTCAATAATGAGAAATAAATATGTATAAACATTTTATCCACACTAACAGAGAACGATCACATTTCATGAAACATTGTTACAAACATAATAAAATAGATTTAAAAATAAAACATATTTAACATCTAAGAGTTTATGACAATCAGTTAAGAAATTAGAATTTCAGTGACCTCACCTACCAAGATATTCACCAACACTTTAAAAGCAGTTCTGAAGTAGACATTCCTTTAGTTTGGTTTTGAAACGTTTTTCTATTGTCTCATCTCTTACATCTCCAGGAAGATTATTGAAGAATGTGACTCCTGCATGTGATGGACAATTCTCAAACGATTTGGTTTTATGTTTTTGGGCTCTTACAATTTTTCCATGTCGGGTGGGATAAGTATCTATGCATATCTGAGTTTCGATCATACTCAGATAATGAAATAAACTAACCAGAACAACAAAAATGATTTATATTACAACAAATACTTAGTAAGAGTAGATAAACATATTATTTAACTGGTAATAGTTGAAGTAAGGTGGGTAAGTAAGTATTTTGGAACTAATAAAAAAACAAGTAGGTATTAATTAGTAGATTTCAGCCACAAAAAATTGAAAAATAAAAACTTTTAAACAAAAAATTAAACAGACGAAATACGGAATTGAAGAGTAAAAAATTAAATAAACCTTCATAGTCCCAATAACTAAGGTAACTAATGTAAGTAACTAATTTTGAGTCGGCGCCAAACGAACAATCAACGAAGATCATTAAATTCTTCAACAAATTTATCAGAATGTCACCGCGCAACTCGATGCCATCATTTTACGCCTTACCTAATTCATTTGCTTGTTTGTTAGGCGCCGACTCAAAATTAGTTACTTACATTAGTTTAGGAGCTTAGTTATTGAGACTAAGGAGGTTTATTTTATTTTTTACTTTTCAGTTCCGTATTTCGTCGGTTCAATTTTTTGTTAAAAAGTTTTTACTATCAATATAGATACCTAGGAATCTGGTGCTATTTGACGATTCGACATATTCATTGCCAACCTTCACTCGAAATTTTTAATTTTTTTTTTCATTTCCGAGCAAAAACTGCATGAGAACGGTTTTACTAGAGTTCACGATCAGAGAGTTTTTGCAACACCAGGTCGTAAATTTATGTTACAGCAGATTTAGCTTTTCTTGCAGTTACACAGAACTGTAAAAATTAGCTGCTAGTGTAGTATCGTCTGCATATAAAACAATATGATCTTTAGTAACACGTTTTGGCATATCGTTGAAGAAGAGCAGGAAAATAAGCGGACCAAAATGAATCCCTGTGGGAGACCTAGATCCATGCTAAATGGAGAAGATTGACAATGTTCCAATTTCACGCGTGTTTTTCTGTGAGATAAATATGACACCATCCACGAAAGGAAGTTGCCTCTGAAACCGATTGAGTAGAGTTTACTCTGAATTTTATAGTACCTATTTTTAAGTTCATTGAGAACCTAAATTTTCTGAGAAACTAATTTCACTTTTAAGTTTTTTATGTTCGCCAAAAATACTAGCGTTGGTATTTCTTCCCTTCTACTATCAGAAACTTCACAGGTGCATCGAATCGAACGGATTGAGGGACAGAAAGCGTATAATACAATTAACACGATCCGACTTACAACAAAAGCTGGTCACTCCCTAGCCATACAGCAGGATAACGCTCTACAGTATGACAAGCAGGATAATAGGCAGCCATGGCCGGATTACGTTCGCCCCGGTGACCAGTGGGTGGCCTTCCAAGTGATATCAAGTGGTCTGTCTACATAGCATGTCGCCACTGTTACCACAGCTTTCTGATTGATAGCGCCAGTCACGCGAAGCCGATAGCGGACCACACGCAATGCTCCGCCTACATTGGCCCCGCCCAGCGCTACGCCCCGCCTTCGTTTCGCAGGGGAACCAGCACGAACCGTTCTAGCTCACTATACCGAGCGGGTGAGTTAGTTGTAGAGTGGGCAGCACTTGTACTGGACATGTGTTAATAGCTTTGACGGTTGTAGTGGTGATTTTGGTGAATTGTGACTGTGTTGTGATGTTGCTGGGAGTAATGCCCGAAGATAACGTCCCTGGGGGACTCCTCGTGCCCACGGCGAAGAGCCAAAGGGCGACAGACTTTTCCATTGCCGCTATTATGGCTAGAGGCGCGAGTCCGCCGGATGGCGAGAGCTTCTTAGTCAGAGAATCGCAAACCGACGGTAAGTAGTTTTTCCGTTCGACGGTTATGCATGAAGCCTAGTATCAAATTAGTTACTTTCGTCCAAAGGAATTGGGATCGTTTTTATGGGTTCCTCTTTGATTAGTGAATGGGGTGTAAATCAACCCGAAGGGCAGACTATTTAATTGATGGTCATCACTCTTGAAACCCTTTTTCCTACTATTAATCGCGTAAACTCTGATTGTGAGTTAAAAAATTCGAAATATATTGCAATAAACTTTCTGGCATTTGCACAGGACTTCTACATAATGGCCACGTTTATACCGTATGTGAATTTGGTAACCTTACCAAGTGTATGTGACCAAATTCAAACCAAATGTTTTAGTAATCGTTTATTTACTTACATCGTGTTTTGTGAAATGATTTAATAAACCAACTTGGTTCTGGTTTGGTATTTATTTAGTCATGTTACCAAGAGAAAGGTTTGAAACTCTGCAATTCAATTCGGAATTGTATCATCTGTCAATGACAATGTCTGGATGTCAGTGAGCTCAGGCTCAGTCATTTTAAATTTCATTTGTTCAGCAGTTTTTGTAAAGCCCCTACTCAACATGTCTTCTTCGAAGCTCTTGTAAATGTCTAGGTGTTTAAAGTTTTTGCATCCTAAATTGATATAATTTTCTTGTCCAAAAATATTTGGAGAAACGCACTGGTTTCTTCATCTGTCCAATTAATACCATTGGCCTTTTTTATATTTTTATAGGAGGTTCTGAACTGCAGCAACCCATTTTATATGAAAAATACTGAAAAAAATATATAAAACAATTTCCGAGGTAATGATGCGGAAACTTTTTCACTAACTCTCTCGCGCTCTATTTTTTATTGCTATTGTTTCCATTCGGTTCATCCAGCCAGTGCGATAACCACAACAGTATCTACGCTTAGCAATCTTTCAAACCAAAATTTACAGTGAGGGTTGGTAAAATTTATCATACTGTTTACACCATCTTAGTCAACTTAGTATTATAGTCTGGTACACAACAAAGTTCGGTACCAAACCAAGCTAGTTACTTGCCCAGGTGCACAGTTTATACCACACTGACTAACAGAATTTGGTTGGAATATAATCATTAGTCTGCATACCAAGACACGGTATAAACGTGGCCAATAGTTCATTATCTTTATGTTATTTGATAGTGGAGATAGGCTCAATTATTTTTTTAGATGTCAATTCGTTACAAACATTTTCTACCTGTGGTATGAATATCTATTGATTATTGAATTTCTTCAAAGAATTCATGACACTTATATTTCATCATTATTTACTAGACCAGCTGTAGGAATGATATCACAGAAGGATTCATCATATGTGATTGGATATATCCTTTATATATAGGTAGATATTTTCTCACATACTTATACACAGCGAAAACACTATCATATGATCAAAGAGATGCCCACTCATTCAATGATATAGGTAGGTACTCTATTCAATATTCCACGAGTAGAGTAATACTTTATCCAATAATAGGATTATATTTGGTTACTAATTAGATTAAATCATTGATTTGCATATGAGGACCCATTGGATTTCAATGGATGTTTCAAATACTTATAGTAAGTGTTTAGCTATCAATGATATACCTACTATATTAATTTCAACAACGAATTTCATTGATTCTATCTTTTACTCGGTTTCATTCAAATTCAATGTTTGGATAACAATAATATACTAATACCTATTAGTTTCAATTCAGAATTCATCATTGAATAAATCTTTAACTCATTTTCAAGTGATATGGCTTTTATTTTGGTAGAATAATTTTTATAATCCGAGTGATTACCTATGTGGTAGATCAGCACGAACCTAATTCATTCAATTGAATAAATCTCTCATAGAGGATGATTAATTTGCTCTTGTTTCAATTATGGAGCATATGTTCGAAAATTAATTCAATTTGAAATTTTAATTTTGTTAAGAAATATTCTTTTTAATGTAATTTCGATCGGATGAATTATCTACGTATATATATATATATATATATATATATATATATATATATATATATATATATATATATTCTTTATTTTCTCGGAATAAGGGCCTTAGTCAGTCTATATATTTTTTATTTCTTCGACGTTTCGACATTGTTTATGTCATCTTCAGGTAAAAATATAATTCAACTATTATTCTTTCATTTCATGTTTCATGATTGAATGAATTGAATGTTCATTTCATTTTTTATGAATATATGTGTGAATGAAGAGTTTATTTAAATGAATACTAGAATTTTTTTCTCTTTGAAGATATTTCTGCAGGCTTCTCGATAATCCAAGTGGAAGATCAGGCGAATTATTCTTTTTTGTGCGAGGAAGACTCGGGAACTGTCGGTGGCCAAACCTTAAACTACAATGTTATAGCTTATAGTCGAATAGGCCAAAGCACAGTATACAGAAATTATCCCTTCCTCGACGAGACAACTTGTCAGATTTTCAATTGCAAAATAATATTCATTCAGTTTGGCGCAAGTCATATTAATTCCTATCAATAATTGTTCCTAGGCATTTGCAGCTTGCCTGGAATGGTATTTTGTGATTTTTAATATTCAGTTTTTCACTGACAGGTGTTCCTGCTTGAGATCTCTGGAATTGAACAGCAATGGTTTTTGGGTAGTTTATGATTAAACGGTTTTTTTTGTACCAGTTATCGAATTCGAGAAGAACGTTATTTGTTTTTGTAAGTAGCTCATTTATATCTGGACTAGATACTATTATAGACGTATCGTTAACAAACATATATACATCTCCGTCTGTTATGTAATTGGGGAGGTCATTGATGAATAGTAAAAATATTAGAGGGCCCAGAATGCTCCCCTGGGGGATACCAGAGTCAATTGAGAATTCATCAGAAGTTTGCTCATTTATTTTCACAATCAGCTTATGCCCTTCTCGAAATGAACGAATCCATTTTGATGTGGTTCCACGAATCCCAAGTGCATTTATTTTCGTTAGAATGGAATCGAAATTTAGTGTATCGAATGCACGTGACAGGTCAAAGAACAGTCAAATAATGAATTGTTGTTTTTATAATTTTTCATTTATTATTTGTTTAAAATCAATTGTCGCCGTCTCAGTGGAGTGCCCTCTCCTGAATCCATCTTGTTTTTTATTCAGTGTTTTTAACCTATCTAAGAAACTACTTATTCTTTTGGATATACCTCTTTCCAGGACTTTGGACAGAATACTCAAGAGCGCGATGGGTCTGTAATTCATCAGTGACAATCTCTCTCCTTTTTTGTAAATAGGTAATAGTAGTGATATTTTTGGGCGGGTTGAAAATTGTCCTATTTCAACAGATTTATTCAGAATGAATGCTAGGTATGGTGCTATGTCTGGAGCACACTTTTTTAGGAGATAAACGGGAACTTTATCTTTTCCGGTAGTTTTCTTGTTTTTCAAGTCTCGTATTATTTCTTTTATCTCGGTAGCAATGAGAGGTTCAAAGAAAAATGAATTAGTGCGATGGGAACGGGATTTTGGGCATGTTGTAGATAATTTTTCATTAAAGTGAGTTTCAAGTTGATCACCTACAACCGACACGAAGAAATGTCCAAACATATTCATTTGAAATTTTGAGTTCAATGTTTTCTGATGATTTTTTCTTGTTTAGGCGTGAATTTACTAATGTCCCAGATGGCTTTGTTTTTGTTGTTAGCCTCTACTTGAGGTTTGGTAATACCTATACTCGAACTAACTAGTGAGTAATAATTCTCAGGTTTTTTTCGCAAAATAAGTAATGAAATAAATGTTGAGAATTGTTCCCTTTATATTCAGTATACTGTAACTGAAAGTGTTGCATATGACGTATGTGGTATAGTTGAAAAATATGGTCTTTTAATTATTGGTATGAAAATATACCCTTTTAATAAAAAAAAACATCGATAATGTAGTGTCTTGTGAAGTTTTTGTTGAAAAAAGTAGAAAACTAAAATAAAAAATGAAAATGATTAACTCGTAAGATAATGGAGCGCTCCCACACTGTATAAGTTTCGAATGGAATCTACAAGGAATGTGGGATTTAACAGGAATTCACCAAAAAAATTATCGCAGAGTAGGTATTTTTAAATGCGCTTTTTGGCAAAAATACGTATTAACGATGGGGATTTTATTACTTGAAGCTAATCAATTCTTATCGAGGGGGAAACATATACCCAAAATATGTACACCATAATTAAATATCTGATAATGAACAATATTTGCAATATATAAAAAAAACGTACTAATGAAATATTTAAAATATATTTGGGATTTTAAACTGAAAATTAATTGAATATATAAGTATTCAAAGTACTAGTGATGTATTGAAAATAATCAAAATATACCGAGGGTATTGAAAATACTAAAAATGTACTTAGGTTTGAAATGTTATGAAAATAGATAGAACATAGTGAATATAATATTTGGGGTAATTAAGGTAATAAAAACGCGATGGAACTATTGAACTGAAGGAATCAACGGTTTTCACAAAAGTAGGTACCTAAAGTTTATATCTGTTGGTGAGAAATTAAAATGAAAGTTTTCAAGATATTGGGCCATATTATTATATTTCATTCAGAAATCCTTTATTTGAGGATCAGGGCAAATAATGATTTGTTTGATAAACTCCTACAAGCAATAAAAATTGAAGGAGAAAAATCGAAAGAAGAAATCAAGAAAAATATTTTTGAAGAAAATAAAAAAATTATAGAGTTATTCGAAAAGCAAAATGAAAAAATCAAGATATTAGAAGCTAAGTGCTCCCAACTGGAAAAAAGAAACATCAACTTGGAAAGACATAGTAGAAAAAACAACATTATAATTTTCGGACTGGGAAAACTATCGCATAGCAATCTAGTGAAGGAAGTTATACAGAAGCTGAATTCTATCCTTGGAATCAACCTGAATGAACAAGACTTGAACAACATCTTTCCATTAAACCCCGACGCTGAGGCTCCAATAAAATTAGAATTCCTGTCGTATCTTAAGAAAAGAAAACTATTTGAAAACGTCCACAAAATGAAGGGATCAAAAATCACTATTCTCAATGATATGTGTTATGAAGACCGCAACAACTACAAAATACTTCAGCAACACATGAAAGAAGCCAGATCGAAACAACTTTCTGCAAAAATAAAGGGACTAAGATTGATTGTGATATATATATTAAAAAAACGACAAAAAAAACCATCCACACCAAAACACACACGGGACCTCTATACAGAAAACGAAAGAAAAAAAAATATACCAAACTTACCAGCGACCAGTCAGAACGAAATCAAACAAACAGACGAGAAAAGCCAGAAACACGTAGGTATACAACACTCGGCCACGGATTAACAGCAATACATCATTGAAAAAGTAAATCTAAAAACTGTATCAATTTTCTATCCATATTTCATTCGCAATATTCTTACTCTCACCCCCTCTTTTGACGCCTTGATGTTTTAGTATGAATCAGTATATAAGGGACTATGAGTATAAACATCACAATACAATAAAATTTTAAAATATAGAGGAATACACACAACATGTTTCGCAAAATAAACACAATTTCAGGATACTACACCAGAACATAAGAAGTGTATCAAAAAACTTGGATACTTTAAAGGCCTATTTATCAGAAACTATCAATGAATTCGCAATTCTGGTATTGACAGAAACACGAAAAATCCACAATGTTGACTTATTTCAGATAGATGGGTACAATATAATATATAACGAAGGAAATGTTAATAAATGTGATGGTGTCTTGATATATACCTCGACTAGTCTTCGATGCAATTTCCAAATAATACAAATACATATTAGCAAAGCCATAGAAGTAAAATTTGAAATAGATAATGAACTTTATACTATAACTGCTGTCTATAGGTCCCCAAGTTCTGATTCGAAACAATTCATCGCTGACTTGACAGAAAATTAAAAAAAAACCCGAAAGTATAATTCAACCCACCATGTTATTGTAGGTGATATGAACTTGAACATTTTAGATGAGGACGATGTTATTTTCGATTACCTATTTGAATGTTATGTATGAATACAATTTCCATTCCCTGATAAACTGCCCGACTAGACTACAGAGTAATACATGCTTAGATCACATATTCTATAAAAATTCGAAAAATGAGCTTGCTTTGTCGTCTGCAGTCTTAGAAATAGACGTAACAGACCACTCCGCTACCCTGCTGGAATTGCCGCTTAAACACTCAAAAATACCTATAAAAACAAATAATACCGTCGCTATAGTCAACTATGAAAAATTGAAAAATAAATTAGAAAATCATGATTGGGCTCACTTTTATTCGTTGCAAGATGTTGATGCATGTACAAATTATATTGTATCGTTTTTAAAAAATGCCATTGAAATTTGCTCAAAAACACACAACATAAAACATAATGAAGTGAAGAGGATAAACTGGATAACACAAGGTTTAGTCAAGAGTATTAATCATAGGAATGAACTATTCAAAGAGTACAAAAAGAATAAAAATAACGAAGTAGTAAAAAATGAATACTTTAATTACCGAAACATAGTAAATACACTAATAAAAAGTGCCAAAATCAAATATTACAAAAATAAAATTGATAACAGCAGAGTTGACAATAAAATAATTTGGAATATAGTAAAAGAACTATCAGCTACTGAACACCACAATCATATAAACCAATTACAACACGGAGGAAAAACCGTCACTGATAGTGTAGAAATAGCAAACCTATTTAATAAACATTACACCTCGTTAGGCAAGAAGTTTGCAGAC
The DNA here is from genome assembly GCA_018342105.1 of Gonioctena quinquepunctata. NCBI lineage: Eukaryota > Metazoa > Arthropoda > Insecta > Coleoptera > Chrysomelidae > Gonioctena > Gonioctena quinquepunctata. Next base: position 279,221 of record JAFIRS010000355.1, on the reverse strand, counting down.
AAAATTGGAACCCCTTCAATCTCACCATTAAAGGTGACTAGCGTAGAATCTTCAATATTTCTAGCACCTGTAACAAAAAATGAACTAACTAGTACAATAGATAGTTTGAAAGATTATAAGGCTCCTGGTTTCGACGGAATTCGGGCAGAGCTATTGAAAAAAATTAAGAATGAAATATCAGAACCTCTCACGTTTTTAATCAATAAAATTTTTGAGGATGGTATATGGCCAGACGCGCTCAAAACTGGTGTTATAAAACCTTTATACAAAAGTGGTAAACACGATGCAATCTTGAACTATCGGCCTATCACTCTAATTAGCAATATTGCGAAACTATTTGAAAAAACCTTAAAAACCAGAATGGTACATTATTTGAATCAAAAGAAACTTCTATCTGAAAAACAATTTGGATTTATAGAAGGAAAATCCACAAACGATGCCATTTGCTCACTGACATCAAAAATATATGATAGTTTGGATAAAAAAAACATCCTTTGGTGGTTTTCCTAGATCTTGCAAAGGCCTTTGACACTGTTGACCATTCACAGCTTCTGAGGGACTTGCAGGATCTTGGATTCAGAGGAAATGTGAATAAACTCTTTCAAAGCTACTTAACCAACCGAAAGCAACGCGTAAAAATTGATAATGTATTGAGTGAAGAAAGAACTGTGCAATATGGTGTGCCTCAGGGAACAGTTTTAGGCCCTATATGTTTCATTATATATATGAATGGCATTCTCACCTCACAAACCGCCGGCGATATTATAAGCTTCGCAGATGACACAGCAATATTTTATGAAAATGAATCATGGGGTATGCTGAAAAGTGAAGTTGAAAGTGATATGAGCATGATAATAGATTGTTTCAATCAGAAAAAATTAACAATCAATTACGAAAAAACATCGTTCCTCACATTTGCCTGCTACTCTTCTCACCTTCCAGATTTCAATCACCTGGACATAAAAAATTCCGACAATGTTATTCAATTGAATTCTTCTGAATTTGTGAAATATTTAGGTGTATATATAGACAAACATTTGAGATGGAATATTCACACAAAGAAAACGGTAGGAACCCTGAGGAGTATCCTTTATAAGTTCTTATATTTCAAAAATATATTGAATATCTCTCAAATGAAAACTCTTTATCATACACTAGTCGAGTCGAGATTGACGTATGGGATCTTAGGTTGGGGAGGCATAGCCAGCAGTCACTTAAAATTTCTGGACGTACTACAAAAAAAATTTCTGAAAATTTGTGTCAATAAAAATCGGACTTCAAACCTACTTTTTTCTGAGAGTAAAACATTGGATCTCAGGCAATTATATTACCTACATATGTCTGTAGACCAATTCAAAAATAAAAGTCATTTGAGGCATATCAATCACAGATACAACACTAGGGCCAAACAGGAAAAAATGTTCCGCACTGAATATTCATTCAAAACAATTGGTCAAAGAGGATACACTTACCTGAGTATAAGAATATTCAACAGCCTTCCTAAGAACATCAAGGAATCAACATCAATTTTTTCATTCAAAAAAAAAACAAAGAACCATCTCCTTTCAACAGAAAGGAGTTATATCCATAATGTGATAGAACCGAATATTTGAATAATTCTCAACTTATTAGTTGAAATTATTAAATATTTAACTCACTTGTAATTATTGCTATTTTTAGGAGTTATTAGTTATTAAGTATTCAGTTTATCTGAGTTTCTATTCTATTATCTAAGTCTCTATTTTCTTCCCTATTTATATCTGACTCAACAATATTTCAAAAATGTATTACCTATATAGACATAGACTTTTTAGACCACGCGCTGGCTTAGCCTTAGTGGTATATCCTTGTTTATTCGTATGGTATAGCTTTTCGAATAAGTAGCTCGATTATCTTTTTTTTTTTTTTCATAATATATTTTGAGACTATTATTTTTTAATTTTTTTTATAATTTTTTAAATTTTTTCAATCAATGTGTAATTTTTAAGGAATAAAATTATTTTATTATTTTATTAATAACTGAAAAATGAAAAATATTCCAAAATAAATAATTATTAATGAATAAAATAAATAATATAATAAATAAAGGTTAAAATGTCAAACTAAAAACAGAAGGCATGCTGATAAAAAACAGGACGAAGAAATTTCCAATAATTTTCCTCTTACGAACATTCAAAAACATTTTTTAGCCAAATCGGTCCAGCCGCTGTTTTTATAAAATAAAAAAACAATGTTATCTCGACCGCGAATCGTTCCTGTGACCTTCTGCCTGGTAATACATGACTAGAGTCTTTTTCTCCGCCAAATTTCTCATATACCCGAATTTTCCAATTTCCGGGCGACTTTCCTAATTTTTTTCCGTATCAACCATCCTCGGGCTATTTTTTTTTATCCAGATCGGTCGGGCTGTTTTTACATTTTTCGCTCAGAAAGAATCTAGATTTATTTTTATTATTTAGAAGATTATATATTCCTGAAAACTTTCCAGGACAAATAAATTTTCAATAACTTTTCTAAAAAACGTGGGGCGCATGACTTGGGTGAACTTATCTATGCTTTAATTCACAATAAAAAATATTCAGGACAATCTCTATGGGGTTAGGAATCTGTAAGGGACTAGGATGTTACCTTCACAGATTTTTTGATTTTCTAACCTCACTATCTCCCTTGCGCGATGCCTGTAAGGTGGAGATTCGTAATAGTGTTCATTATCGCGGAGCACACTCTAGATCGCAAAACAACGTCCGCTCGTCACCGGTATGGAGAGATTGTGTGATCCTAACCTCATTTTTGTGGACCATAAAAAAAACGAACAGATAGACAAAAAACACGTAAATATTGTATTGTCATCCAGTTATGAGCCATTTCCGAGGTTTCAAGTCTCTAGCAAGCTAATAAAAACGTGGTAAAAATAATAGTAGTTTATGTAACAAGTTTCCAAAGTGAGGCTTTAGCTAAAGTCATTTGCGTACATGTTCCATACAAAATTTTTTAGCTTTCCTAATAAACAGAACATAAATGCTACAAATATTTCCTCGCCGTGGATACATTTTCAATCACCATCTAGTGTAAGGAAGTTGTGCAAAAATCTAGCAAGCGATTGTTTATCAATGACACATAAGTTTTCAGAATAAACAAAAATAGTCCGATGAAGTGTTGCCATGACGACTTCACCGGCCTAGTCCGGTAAAGTGGTGTTTTGCGGACTATTTTCAGTATCTAAAGTATATAGACATTTTGTGGAGCGTGTACAAAAAAAAAAATTTTATCCCAAATATCTTCGACTGAAAAGGATATTGTAATATTTAAACTGTAAGGAAATACTGAGAATGATATTTTGGTAATGAAAACAATGTTAAACTATATAAGTATTTCTTTGGAATACTGACAAATATTTGAATATTTCAAATATATTGTAGATATTTTGATAGTGAACATAATATTTAAAATATGCAGTGGATATTTTTGGAATAAAAGAAATATTTAAAGTATGAAGAATTAAAGATATTGAAATAATTTTAATATATTAAAGATACTTTGGTACTGAAAGTAGTATTGAAATATTTAATTTTCTGTATGTACACCTATTTGAAGAGTTGTTTCCCCCTTGATTCTTATATTCTGGTAATGAAACATGCATTCCATTTCCAGATTGAATTCATTGGGTTATTTTGGTATAAGTATTCAGTTTGCTTCTCAGTATCTGATATCATACATTTGGAAAAGAGTTGTTGAAATAACAAAAAATAAGAAACCCATGAGGTCCACTAGTATTATTGGCGAAATTGGCAAATTACGATATTGACGATGTTCACATCTACATATTTTTGGATTTCACACAAACTTTTGCTATTTAACAAATTCAGCAAAGTAAATGCCACAATTAGACTGTAGACGATTTTACAAAATCAGTAGTGCATCAACATTCAGTTGCTATTTTATCACTTTTATTTACTTTTCTCAATGAATTACCATAATATTTTAGTGAAATTAACATTGCAATATTGTCGATTCCTCGACTAGTTTTCATCATTTATAAACTGACAAGAAGTGATTTGTAAACCTCATGCTGTTGGAATCTCATTCTCTTTATGTTGTTGTTGAAATAAAATTATTTTCTTTTCGTTTTTCATACTTCACAGAATAAAGTTTTATTGTCTTTTATTTCTTGCCAAAACATAAATAATATTTTTTTCAAATGACGTCAATTTGTATTCACTATCACTATTTTTTTTGTGAAAATATCTAATATTTATTGGAAGTATAGTTTTTCAGGATGGTTTAATAAATCAAGAATACCTATATAACATTAGAATATTTAAATGCTTCTGTTATAAAAAAATAAATACTATATTATAATAAATAACAGTTGAATGTCGATAAAATAAAATTAACATCATTATGTGAAGAAATGTACAAATAAACATAAAGTAACACAATCAGTGAATGCCAGCTTTATAATCCTCTGGTGGATTAATATAAAAAAAATACTGTATTATAATGAATAACACTGTCACGTTAAGGTAAAGAGCAGTAAGTGGAAGAATAAAGATTTTGAGTTAGCCAATTTATTTATTTTTTTTACCCGACTGCGGCGAAGCCCAAAAAGATAGCTATGTGTTTGACATGTATGTATGTACACAGGTCAAACCGTCCTTTTGGCTTTGCCGCAGTCGGGTAAAAAAAATATATAAAATGGCAAACTCAAAATCATTTTTCTTGCACTTACTGCTCTTCACCCTCACGCGACAGAAGAGTTGAATGGCGAGAAAATAAAATTAACAACAGGTACCGAGTAACAAAATGTAATAACACCGAAACAAAATGTTTGCCTAAATTCACAATGCAACTCACTATTCCAAAATAATTTCATATTTCGGCACAATACAATGAAAGTTCTGTTTATATGTCAAACTCAAATCATATGCAACCAGATGCTTCAAATTTTCAAGACTTGTAATTGAATCTTTCTGATTCTTCTACTATGTAAGATTGAGATTTGTCATCAAAGCATTTTGTAAACCAACACTCTCACAAAAATATTGGGTTATTGGTGGCATGAGCACAAACTGCAAACATTTTACAAAATATATGGCACACGTATTGACTCATTTCAGTAGTCACAAAATGTTGAGCCTGAAAGTAGGTACTCCCGAAAGCTTTTACACTTTTTGTAAGTTTCAAGTTCAGTACTTTGGTATCCAATAAAATTTGCATCTCTTCTTGGTACAGTTCATTATTGATATTTTTCAAAAAACTTTTGACATATTGGTTCCAATGACAGGTTAATATTCCTCCAGATATTCCACATATGAGTTTTCCTAATTGTATCAGGAGAATATATCATCAAATTATGTTTGGGAATAAGATGGTGATGCATACGAGATAAAAATAATTCATGAACAAACAAAATCACACTACAAATACCACATTAACAATACGTCTCACAGAGGGCAGAGGACTGACCGGGACGATGTGTTCTGGAAGTGAATTTTTGGCGCTATTTCGATACTCGCATAATATCAATCAATCAAAATATACTTTATTGTCGAAAGAATCATAATCTCATTGACAAAGCATGTGTTAGATCATAACTACCATCATTATAATTATTACAGAGGAGACAGTGTGGAGTCAGCTTTAAAATAACAAAAAGGTCAATAAATAAACAGTACACACACACCTAATATAATAAGGTAAAAGAATAAAATGTTGAAATGGTTGAATCACTGACTGTTAATCTGTAAAAAACACAAATCGTCAAGAAAATACAATACAAAAACCAATTAGACAGGTTAAAATTAAATAAAAAGTAGGATATCTTATATCTATCAAATGTAAGATCACAATTTAAAACGCCCAATAAAAACTAATGAGACACGTTAAAATTTAAATTAAATATAAAGTAGGGAGTTAAAATTATATAAAAAGTTGAGTTCCCTCTACCTATAAAATAGTACGATCGTTGAAAAATTCCTCTAAACTGTAATAGGGTCTATCAGAAGGCAATGCCTTGACTTCTTTTCTGAAAATAACACCAGATACCACTCCTTTTATATTTTCTGGCAAGTGGTTGAATATCTTGCATCCATTATATATCAATGAATCTTTCACAAGAGAAGATGAAGGAATTGGTAGTTTTAAATGCTGATTTTGTCGGGTAGAATAAGTGTTTACTCTATTAAAATTAGATTTGTGTTTGTGTATGAGGCATACTGTTTCCATTATATATATGGATATGACAGTCAGTATTTTGTTATTTTTAAAGTGAAGTCTGCATGAGTCTCGAAGTCTTAGTTTGTATAGGCTTCTCAGAGCACGTTTTTGTTGAACAAAGACACTTTGTAGAGAGGAATTATTACATGCTCCCCAAAATGGAATGCCATACCATAGTTGAGAGTCTATTAAAGCATAATAAACTGCTTTTGCAGCTGAATATCCCAACTCATTTGATGCCATTTTGACGGCATAGCAACCAGAGGATAACTTTTTATTGAGGTTGCTTATATGAGCATTGAATTAGCAATAAATAGCCCCAAAAATTTGGAATTTGTTTTTTTTCAATCATTTTAGTATCTAGGGATATGTCTCCTATTGTGCATCTGAATGAAACTATATTGGTTTTGGATGTGTGAAATGTGAGTAGATTTGAGTCACACCACTTTTTCACCATTTGTATGTCATTGCTGATGATTCGATGTAGATCAGTTTCATCATTGTTGTGCCATAAAATAGTAGTATCATCTGCGAAGAGAGTGAATTTTCCTGATATGTCAAGGGCTGTTAAATCGTTTATATATAGCAAAAACAGAATGGGGCCAAGGATCGTGCCTTGAGGCACCCCACAATGTATATTTGCTATATTGGAGGTTGATTTTGTTTTTACTATCTGCGTTCGATCTGATAAATATGATTCAAACCCTCTATGAGCACTATATCTGATTCCGTAGCAGTGCAGTTTTTGCAACAGTATTTCGTGATTCACATAGTCGAATGCCTTAGACAAATCACAAAATACTGCCGCAGCCACCTCGCCACTGTTGATTTCGTTGTAAAGTTCATATAAAAAAGAAAAAATTGCATCATAAGTGCTTTTATTATTTTGGAATCCAAACTGTTGGATACTCAAAATATTGTGGCTGCATAAGAAGTTGTTCAATCTATTTTTGACAAGTTTTTCAATAATTTTTGACAGTGTTGGAATAAGAGAAATGGGTCTAAAATTTGAGGGAGAGTTCTTATCACCACCTTTATGCAGAGGTATCACCAAAGATGTTTTTAGGAAAGACGGGAAAATGCCCTGGCGAAAAGACTCATTTATCAGAGCTGATGAGCAACTGAGTGCGTTTAGAGGAAGGTTTTCGAAAATTCTTATGGATATTTCGTCTATTCCAGATGTGCACGAGAAGGCTCGAAAGTGATCAAATCCCTTTTCACAACGAAATATGATAAATTCCACAAATTTATTGGACGATACCACCAACAGTTTTTGTAATCCAACAATTTGCATTTTGACTATATCAGTTTTTTAACAAACAAAATTGTTGCTAATAAATGCACATCAATATTCTGAATTTGAAAGGGCATTTGCTATTTTGTTTAAAGTCACGAGAATATTCGCAAAATAATGTTGTTACAGCAGCAACTTTCTATTTGAAGATTTCGACAACAATGAGGTAGACTGACAAAAAATGAGTGAAAATTGACAATGGATGAATTTAACTACTGCCGGAGTAATTTGAGCAGTAAATTCCTGATTAATTGTTGTTGATTTCAGCAAAATTTTTTCAAAAAAACTAGATATTGTTGAAATTAACAACTCTTTTCTAACTGTGTAAAACCTTATGGATATTTCGCATCGAGCAAGATCTGTTCAGGCAGTCACGTCATTTTCAATATCGTTTCCAAATACATCCATTTCATCTGCATTCTTATGTTTTTTTAAGGTCGCCTTTCGCGTTCGACGTGCCCCGATCTGGACGATCCCCTAGAAGACGACGACGTAGAAGTAGACGTAGAAGAATGCTCTGACAGCGAATCTTCGCGACAGATGAAACCCAAAATGCAAAGACACAGCCCCGCGATATCCGATTGTTGCTCAGAAACTGCGGATTTTGACAGGGAATCGCCAGACATCGTCGCCGAAAAGGTCGCGGTCTCTAAATCGCAGAAGATACTCTGTAACTGCGAGGAACTGCTTAACGTCGAGTGCCATTTGGAGACCAAGGACCTCTGGGACAAGTTCCATGATCTCGGCACGGAAATGATCATCACCAAGACTGGAAGGTAAGTGACTGAATTTCTGAAGTGATCGTTTTGGACAGTCTTCTATTTTGCGATGAAACCACTATCCTATAGAAAGAGTAACAGCGTAAATTTACCTAATTGTTGTGAAATACAAAATGCATGTGTATATATATATAAATCGTTTATTTAGTCATACCTATATAAATCGTTTATTTAGTCATATAGTAACTAATATCAAGTAGGTACAATGAGTAACACAAAAAAAAATGATAATATAAAAATATGAAATATATAAAAAATATGTATATAGGTACTCACAAAGGGACATATGTAGCAAAATGAACAAACATGCATAACATACACAACATAAAAAAAAATAAAAAAAATTATATCACAATATGTTTGTACAGAGGTGCTTCTTCAGCCTAATTTTAAAAATATCAAGACTTCCAGAATTTTTCACATCAATTGGAATTCTGTTGTACATGGTTACACCTTTGACAAAAATAGAATTCTGGCTATATGTTCTGCTAACCAGGGGAACACGAAGGTTGCCTCTATATCTAGTGTGGTGCTCATGAACTTCCTGATTGAGGATTAAAATATTCTGCAAATACTCTGGCGTCATACCGGTTTTAATCTTATGAATGAATATGAGGGAGTGATATAATAGATAAATCTTAACCGGTAACCAATTGAGGGTATCTAGCATTGAATTTATCGACGTATCTCGTGCACAACAAAGAATAATTCGCATGGCTCGATTTTGTAATTTCTGTAATCGGTTTAGCACATTTTGATTCACCATATAAAGCACAGTGGCACAGTAGTTGAAATGAGGGAGTATAAGAGTATTGTAAATTATTATTTTACTCCATTGGGTTAAGATGCTGAGAACATCTCCTCAAGTAGTTGATTTTCATGGCAATTATTTTTATCACATTTTTTGCATGATCATTAAAGTACAGTTGACGATCAACTAATACCCCTAAATATTTGAATTTCTCAACCAACTCTATCTGGACACCACCAATAGACAATTTTGGTGCTGTCTTCATCACTTCCTTATACATTTTGTCTCTACTGATGAACATCCATTTAGTTTTGTTTGTATTTATTTTCAACAAATTTCCACAGCAATAATTGTGTATAGCTTCTAAATTTTCATTAATTGTATTGAAGCATATCGAACGGTTATTTCCAGTACAATAAATAACAGCGTCATCAGCAAATAGGTGTATACAACATCCATTCACTACCTCAACCATATCATTTATATACACTAGAAACAATAAAGGACCCAGAACACTACCTTGAGGTACACCTATATTGATATCGATTATGCTAGATGTAACATGGTTAAGTCGTAACTTTTGTTTCCGATTATCCAAATAGTACGCAATCCATTGTAATGCTGCATCTACAATTCCGACAGCTTCCAATTTTTTCAATAATCTGGTTCTGTCAATAGTCTCGAACGCCCTTTGCAAATCAAGAAAAACTGTCACTGTCATTAAATTTTTTTTCCAAAGTGTTCTTCCAATCATGGAGGACACATTGCAAAGCGGTTTCACAACTATGCTTATTACGGAACCCTGACTGAACACATGTGATAGCCTTATTGCGTTCCAAGTGATCCACAATTTGATTGTATACCGATTTTTCCAGTACTTTGCCTACAACTGATATCATATTTATTGGTCTCAGCTCACATGCTTTATTCGTATTTGCGACTTTAGGGATTGGTATAATTGTAGCAGTTTTAATTTCGTCAGGTACTTCATTAGTTTCAAAAGAATAATTTATAATATTCAATAGTGGCTTAGCGATAGTTGAGAAACATTCCTTCAACAACTTTGTTGATATTTCATCTGTACTATTTTTATTAGTCATTGAAAATATTATTTCCTTGAGATTCACAATAGTAATCATTTTGAAGTATCTCAATTTGTGTGAAACATGCCTTACTATGATAGGAGTTTCGATTTGGGGTACATTAATTGAATTGGTGATCTGGTTAATGCTTTTGACATAGTATTCATTAAGAGTATTCGACATTTTAATATAATCATTTTCAACAATAACATCATCAAATTCAATACTTGCATACACGCTGGAAAAATTGTTATTTGGTAAGTATTTTTTCAAAGTCCGCCACATTTTAGTAGGATTACCAACATTACCATTTATTTTATTCTCTAAATATTTCTTTTTTTCTTGTCTTATCACCTTCACAGCAGTATTACGTTTCTGTCGGTATGATTCCCAGTTCTCTGCTTCACGATTATTGACATATATCTTATAGCTTTCGTCTCTCTCTGCTGTCGCAGTTTTAACTGTAATATTCCACCATTCTTGATAGTGAGGAAATATTTTTATCTGCTTCTTGGGGGCAACTATATCCACGGCTTCTAATATTGTGTTAATTAAACACTTATATTTATAATTAATATCATAGGTTCTATAGTCCCATTCTACACTTTCTAGCCTCTCATTGATTGCATGATAATCTAACACCCTACCTCTACTCTCGATTAGTTTCACTTCATTTTCAGAAACTATTTCATCAAGATTTACTATTATATTTCTATGATTACTAATCCTAGGTAAATCCAATACCTGTATAGCGATGTCACAATTCGACAACACTAAATCAATTAAAGTACCTCCGCTATTTGTTAGGTGCGTATACTCTTTAACTTTATTTTCAAAACCAATATCCTCTATCACCGCCATCAATCTCTGAGTGTAAGTATTTGTACCATACCAATTAATATTAAAATCGCCAACGATAATAATCTTGATGTTCCTGTCGGTTAAATTATCATCGCACCATTTTTCAAAAAAATCTAGAAATATTACACTACTACTATTTGGGGACCTATAAACTGAGACTACTAAGAAATTAGTTTTATGATACACAAATTTAACAGATATCAACCAGTAGGACTTCTCGAAACTCGTTTTAGAAATATTCAATATTTGCAAATCGTTTTTTGTATAAATGAGAGCACCACCAGTATGTCTACTACAACTGTCCACTCTATTAACTACATAACCGCTCAACTCAATTTCACTACTGTAAATATCAGGTGTCAAGTGTGTTTCTGACAAACAGACTACTAAAGGTTTTTTATCGTCAACAAAATGGTTTATTTCATCAAAATGTGCTAGAATACTTTGCGAGTTCATGTATAGAAGAAAACATTCATTATTATCTGTTATGCGTTGTTTTTCACGGTTTTTTCGTTTATCTCTAAAAAATTACTCTCAATCACATCCTTATCATTCCCTGTCTCATCCCTATTTGCATATTCACTTGTGTGTGTAACAATATGAACCAAGTTGCTATGTTGTCTACCATTAACAATCAAACTAGCTAGTTTAGTGTGAATATTAGACCAGGGCTAAAGCCTTTAAAAATGGTAAAAAGTTAAAAAAATAATAGTCGGATGAAACCCATTGGAAAAAGAAGAGAATATAACAAAAATGAAAGAAATAATTATTTACGGGCGATCTGAGGTCGGGAAGTGGAAGGGGGTTAGTTTTTAAGGGTAAAAACGGTTAATCTCGATTTCCGGCAAAACTACAAGTCCTGTGGAAAAAAGTATTGGCAAAGTTGTAGGTAATAATAAGATCTACAACTTTTGTATTCACACTTTTTCCACATAACCTCAAAATTTATATGAAAAATTAAAATAACCAAGTTTTTGGTTTTTTATTTTTATCTTTCACAAAAAAAAAATCCACGAAATTTGGTGAAAACTTACCTTTTTATGTCTCAAACACACTGTAATCGAAAAACCACCCTAATTTTCAATCTAAAATTCTCGCGTCAAACTATCAGCTTTTTTTAAAAAGTCGGTGGGCTTTTTATTCGTTGAAATCTCTACTTTCCGATGGTGAAAAAAAATAAATACATTACTACGGTAAATGTTCTCAGAAAATGCAAAGAAACGAAAAAATCTCGAATCCGAAATTTAATAAGACGTCTACAAAGTTGTGAGTGACCTACGGAATATTTTAGCCCATCAAAAGGCATTTCATAGAGAAGTGGGGAAGGAGCTAGGAGGGCTGGGCCTTACACCTGTTATTTCTTTGCATTTTCTGAGAACATTTACCATAGTAATGTATTTTTTTTTTCACACCATCAGAAAGTAGAGATTTCAACGAACAAAAATCCCACCGACTTTTTTAAAAAAAGGTCATATTTTGACGCAAGAATTTTCGATTGGAAATTAGGGTGGTTTTTCGATATTAAGTCAAAATAAGGTGGAAAAATAAATATTTCGAATCAAATAAATCACAGTGTGTTTGGGACATACAAAGGTAAGTTTTCATCAGATTTCGTGAAAAAAAAAATTTGTTTGTAAAAGATAAAAATAAAGAACCAAAAACTTGGTTATTTCAATTTTTCACATAAATTCTGAGGTTATGTGAAAAAAGTGTGGATACAAAAGTTGTAGATCTTTTTGCTACCTACAACCGTTCATTTTTTTTCCATAGGACTTGTAGTTTTGCAGGAAATCGAGATTAAGCGTTTTTTATCCCTTCCACTTCCCGACCTCAGATCGCCCGTAAATTATTTTTCCTTTCACTTTTGTTTGATTCTCTTCCTTTTCCAAAACGTTTCATCCTTCTATTATTTTTTTGGTTTCAAAAATTATCGACCCTGGTCTATATGGAATTAAGGATTTCAGTTTATGTGGTTACTGTATAACTGGTAACACTAAATCGCCTGATCATTGTGACAATTACGCCAATAATTACAATACAAAAAAAATTAAAGCAAGGATCTCATTTAGAAGAGTTACAAACTTTAAATAACAAATATTATATAAACTTCACAAGTTGTAGATAACTGAGTTGTTCAATGAAGTATGAAATTATATATTACTAGAAATATCTCCTATATTATACCAGAAGTATGACTCATTAAAGATATTTTTCTACAACCCTTCACGAAAAGACGTCATTTTGTAATAGAATACCTTCATCGAAAACGTGATTTCCGTCGCAAGTTAGAGAAATTCTCCTAACGTTAACTTTCGTTTCTAATGACGAAAGTTAAATTTATATTTTCAATCATTTCCCGCCCTCGTATATAATGTTTTGATGACTTTAAATTATTATTAAACAAAGACAGGAATCATTTCTATAATTAGAATGCATTTTTTTTATTTCTGTTTAAATAAAAAGCAAAATAGAATCTTAAAAATACCGTGAGATTTAAAAACAATTTATATCTAGTTGCCTGGTTCCATTAGTTTGACGTTCCTCGTTAATTGTTTAAACTGAAAGCATTGTTAGTTTTTCAAGTTATCATGATTTCTGATTCGGAAAGTGATTCAGATTTTCCAAATACACCACCAGAAATAGCAAATCAAGCTGAGGAAACCTCTTTGGATTTATTACCAGTAAAATATAAAAAGAGATATGAAGAAATATAAGCAAAATTTATGGATTGGAGAGTTGATAATCACGTTAATTCATTTTCGGAAACTGTGCTGCTTGCGTATGTGGATGGTTGTCAAAAAAATTTAAGTCATCGACGCTATGGTCTATGTATTCGATGTTGAGAACCACTTTATCGATCAAGAATAATATCGATATCAGTAAATATCCCAAGTTACGTTCTTTTTGAAACGAAAATCTGATGGTTTTAAAGTCAAAAGTCTAAAAAAAATAATTTCGATGAGATACACACTTTCTTAAAGAATGCACCCGACTCCAAATACTTAATGACTAAGGTAAGTTAATTACTTTATTATTGCGACAAATTCTTAATGATATTAATATTAACGTTTGTAGGTAGCCTTTGTTTTTGGAATTTCGGGGGCTTGTCGTTGCCATGAATTAAAAGATTTGACAGTAAATGATGTAAAAGATACCAGCAGTGTACTCTTAGTTACAATACGTAATACAAAAACCAAAGGTACCGCGTTCCTTCCACATTTCTGGGTTCTTCTACGAGATTTCTAAATTATAAGTATATGAACCTCCATCCACTAGATATGGACAAAATAAATTCAAGATTCTTTATTAACTACCAGAATGGAAAGTGTACTAGACAGGTTGTGGGAATAAATAAATTCAGTAAATTTCCTATGCAAATAGCTCAATATTTAAACTTGCCAGATACCCAAAAATATACTGGGCATTGTTTGCGTAAAACTTCCGCAACGTTATTAGTGGATGCAGGAGGTGATTTACTTCAATTAAAAAAGCATGGAGGCTGGAAATCTAGTAACGTTGCGGAGGGATATGTTGATCAATCAGCAAAAATCAAATGCATACCAAAATTTTACAATCCATACAAAATACAACGCTATCCGATTACGGCGCATCTTCATCTGGAGTGACATCAGTTAACAACATAACAATCAATACATAAAAATATTGATTGTAATACTCCTATAATTTTGAATAATTGCTCCAATGTAACAATTAACTAATATTTAAATCATTAGTAATGTTTAAAGAAATTCTGGTATTTTTAATTTAAAATAAAATATTTGTTCATCGTTCTTTTTTAGCAGATTATTATGATATAAACAGGGTTGTAGAAAAAGTATAGTGTTTCACTATTCCAAAAAATTTTTTGATGCTCGTGAACATTACTAGCCTCGGCTGGTAAACTGTTCTCTCGCTTCAAAAAATGTTACTTTCGTCACTCGTAAAACAATATACTATTTCACTTATAATCTTCCTAGAGCTTCAAGAAATTTTGTCGAGGTGCGAATGAAAAAAAAAACATTATCTGTATTCTTGAACACCGAGATGGTGACCATTGTTTTATTATTATAAGTGTAGTGTATTGATTTTTGATATTTTTATGGTTATAATATCAATTAGCTTGAAGAATTTCGCTTTAGTGTTTTTGAGATGGCCTCAGAGGCTAGAAGTTCTAAGTATTTGCTCTGTTCTTCAGTGTATTGATAGAACGAGTAGTTCTAACAAAGTATATATCTCCACTCTCGACTATTTGTCCAATAGACAATCATTTATGTAGGAAGTATCAGAATACCGTCAATATAAAAAAAACTTATTTCGAAATGGTTATGCCTGCAGTGAGATGGATTGAAATTAGAATCTACTGGTTCATCCATAAATGCGCGGGTGATGCCTCTGATCTTCTACTCTTCAAAATACCCACGGTTTGTTGGTTGGTTGGTTGGTTTAAGGCTGACGAGCCAGAGACAGGGTTGGCACTTAGCTTCCCTTGACACTGCGACCAGCTGGGGTCTATTGTATCACTCTGTCGTCAGTGGTTCCTCATTCAAACAGGTTTGTGCCCCTAACTAGGTCTAGAAGCCCGTTGATAAGGTTCTTCGGACTCATGCCCGTTTCCGTGCCGATCTCTCCAAAGATTCTGTGTCGCCCACCACTTAGGGCGTCACAGTCGAAGATTGAAAGACAAGAGTTAGACCCGAGGCCTCCTCTTGTCTCTTGATGACAAGCCATTCTTCAGTATCTATCCCCATGTCCTGGGTTTTGATGAGCTGAAGAATCTTTTTGGTTTCCATTTTACCAAATGGCTTTGGAATCCACTCTGTTTCCGGAGTTTCTCAGTAGGTGTTCGACCATCTGCTGATCCCTCCTCGGTTGGGTTTACGGTTTCTGGTGCCGAATGTGATTCAACTGGAATCTCCTCGACTTCCATACCCGCTATCGGTGTTGGGTCTTCTTCAACTGGAAGTTCCCCAGGGTTGTTTGTGTAGGGAAAGGGTCGTCCACCTGCGGTGCCCCTGCGCAGGTGTAAGGCAGATTACTCTGGGAGGTCGCCATGTATCCCAGAGGCTCCGTTTTTTTATACCTGACTGGCTCAGGTATCATCCATCCCTCGGCACGGGTCGCTTGACGCCTTGGATTAAGCCATGTTGTGGTGGCATTTGGTTTGAGATTGACTTAGAGATCCGCAGGTTTTGACCATTTCTGGTCATTCCCACTGGATTTTCCTTGTCAACCCCGTTATCCAGCGATACCACTTGGAGGTAGCCACCTAAGTTTCCGCAACCCATCTTCATCTCTCGTAGGAGGTGAACATGTGTTGACGCAAACTACTCGCCCCACGGTACAGGTCGGTGTTCATTTGTAAGAACAAACTTCACCGAAAGATAAAGACAAGAATGTTCAAATTACTTCTAGTACACATCGCGTACTGTTTGCTGATTGGTTGCTAAGTAAGATTTGTCGTCATTTACCATCCAATCAGAAAACGGTAGTCAAATCTGATAAAAGTTTGTTCGTTGACAGCTTTCTGATTCCCAACTAGAGGAGTGCAAGAATCTTGAAAACACCACCTGACATTCTATTTGTGTCTTTGTGTTCAACAACAGATTTTTTTAAATTGTGATTTGTTAAGTGCTTCAAAGCGTGTTGACTTCATCTACCAGTTCCAACCTTATCTACCAGTTTAGATATGTTTCAGTTGTTCTCATCACTATGTCACAGGTAGCCTACAATGAATGAATACATTTACCAAACAATTAATTCAACATTCCACATTATTTGATTGTTTATTGCATCCTGCAATTGCCAGTGTTTTCTCACGGCTCTGATCAGGTCAGCTGAGACTGGGTAAATAGCGGCATAAATTTTTTTTTCGAATCTACAAAGAAAAAAAAAATGTTTCCTTTTTTTTCGAATTTTTATCCACTACAATTTGTTATACAATGACATGATACAGTCGTCATTCACAAGTGTGAAAAATGTTAGATTACACCATGGATGTTTTGGAGCATGTTTATGCTGAAACAATCACAATAATTTAATATATCTCAGGAAATCTATTTGACTGAAACTCATACTGAAGTAATTGTTTCATAGTTGTGAGAATGTAGATAGTTACTCACGCTCCAACAGTATGGAGAATATATTATGTCTCCTGGATGTCATATTTTTAGTGTTTTGTTGTTTCCCCGTAGAATTCACCTATTTATACTAAGCGTGTATAAGTTTAACGGTTTTTTTGAGGGATGATCAAACCCTAAATGAAAACTGATTATCAGGGCACGTGAAATTGTTTATATGGCATATCAGAATAATGTGATTGCAACCAGCATTGCAGTTATAGCAAAACATTCGTATTAAGGTTCCAATAATGCTAAAAGTTAGGAATTTTGCTCTGGAAATAATCCAATGCATATAATTGATACAGTAGAAAGGAACATGAGAGTGTTCACTCATAGAGTTATCACTTGAAGATACCAATTTCATTTTTCATTATAATTAACATGTTACATGTCGGCTTTTTCCACAATCGAAGTAATGAAAATTGATTTATGACCAACCACACAGATAATACTATAGCCACCCTTCCTATTGGTGCAAAGTTTTTATTGGCCAACGCTCATTTAATACAGGATGACACATGTCTAATAAGTCCACGTTGGCCGATTGCGGGTTGAAGCTGGCTTTTTTATTACTCTTTGAAAATTACAGAAATTATAAAACAGTGCAAAATAACTCCGATCAATATCATACTTTGTAGTAAACAGCTTTTCATGTGTGATATAACCCATCACTTGAAAATATCCACAATCAGAAGAACCCCACTACTCCGAAACCGAGTCTGAATGACTCTTCAGTTTCTGACTCTTACACAACCATCACATAATATATCGATTTGTAACAAGAGTTTGATAGACTCATAGGGGGAGGCGAAATTTATGGGCTAGGCTAGATAATTTCGATTCAATATCAATTCCGGAAGTCAATAAAACGAATGTTTCCCATTACAATAATATCTCGATTTTGGTGTTACTGATGATTGTAATCTAATACAAGTATTGTGTATTTCAATTGAAATACACCCTCTCTACGCCCAGCACGTGACGAGAGTCGGACAAGAGGGAATAATATTTAGGGGAGGGTGTGTGTGGATATATGCATTAAATTGAAACTGGCTAATTTTCTCTTTCCTTTCGATCAGAATGCATTCGATCAATTTGTTGTTGTGGTAACTTTGCATAGCGATATTGGATTAATTAACTCAATACCGCCAACAGTCCATCAAAAAATAAAAATATTCTTCCTTTGAAATATTCACGATAAGTCTTTAATAATCCAAAAATACCTATCTGGATTTCGCAGGATCCAGGCGATTATGTAAGATTACTTTGACCACCTTCAAAGTGTCAATCTCCGGACTCCTCGGTGTTTTCGTTTATTTATCAATTCAAATGAACAAAATTAGGTGAATACTTACTTGATAGTTTTCTTTCGAAAATTCGTGAATCTTGCAAACAATTTTCTGAACTATGAATTATAAAGGTGAAATAAATTAATTTCTAGCGTTATTATGTATTTGTTTAGAAAAACCTGAAACAGGTCGATTTCTATTGTCAATTTGACAATTTACAGTATGAAAATATTACCCACTTCTTGCATTCCCTATGAATTATGAGTACCCCCTCAATTATTTTAAATGAGAGTGTGGCACCTTGTTCGAAAGGGATATTCATTCTCTGTTCAGCAACATTATGTTTTTCAAATTTGGCAATCATAACTGAGAAAATTCATTTTGAAAATGTAAAATTCTTATACTTCACGTAGATTGGAGGAAATAATGTCACATTATGTTTAGGAAGTATTTTTCAATTCATTTTACATTTAAATTAAATTTTCAAAATGACCATGTTCACTTCTTGACAATAAGCAAGTCGATTTTGGAATTTTGTACAACATTTTGTAGGACCTCAGGGGTTATGTTGTTAATTTCTTCCGTTATTCTTACTTTTGAATCTGCAATATTGTCTGGTCTATTGAAATATATTTTTGATTTTAAATAACCCCATAAGAAGTTCTCAGGTATTTTACTATCTCTTTTGCTAAACGTCAGGAAAAAGTCGTTCAAGACACCAAAAAATTATTCACAAAACCCACATAAATAATGTTATGTCAATCTAGTAGAGTACCTACTGTTTTAAGTTTGTTCGCGTTCATAAAATAAACGGTCCAAAACCATCATGAGCATGCGCAGTCTAACATAAGTGTACGCGGTTTTTCAGGACTGTTATATATTCCATAGGTTTTGTGTTTTCGTTCCATTCGAACTAGTTCGGGACAGTTACGAATCGGTTCAAAATAGTACGAGCATCTTAGCAAGGACAGTTTCCGACTTGTGTGTACTATTTGGGTACGCATTGCTTCCAACGGACATGCTTGTGACATTCTTACTTCCTCTTTTTGTTGACACGGTATTATTCGATTGATTTGTCAAAGATTCGAATGAAAAATATGGATATTAGCTCCAGCTCATCGTCCTCTTCAAGTTCAGGCGAAGAAGAAACGTTCCGGAATATCGTGTTGCCGGAAGTCCTCAAAATACAACCCAAAAATGTTGGATTCGTAGAGGACACCATTAACCTGTTCTAAGAAAAATAATTCAAATATTATTTCAGGCATGTCCATTTATTCTGTTGAATGTTTGCTATATGCATCTTGAATGGTATTTTAGGTTGCCCAAATCGTAACTTCATAATAAACTATACCCGCCGCTAATTGTTTGTTGAATTCATCGACATAACCTAATCGTTATCATAAATATCGTTTCCGTTTATCTGTCCTAGAAGTATCTCGGATTCAATTTTTTGCGCATCTGGTTGTGCGCATTCCTAGAACAATTTTCAAAGTTTGGAACGCGAACAAATCTGTTATTTTGATATTTATAAGTTGCTGGTACACGACAGTGTCTTGAAAATTATTTGTATGTGCATTTGATTTAACTATGGGTCATTTATCCGAAATTCCAAGAATATACATTTCAATTATGATTGGATGCGGTAATAAAACAAGAACTCAAAAGGAAGTTTGTGAAATGTTTAATAACAAATACCCTGGTCAACACTTCTCACAGTATATAGTTAGCAAAATAGAAACAAAATTTCGTGAAACTGGACATGTAGAAACCAGGTCGAAATGTTAATTTGGATGACGAAAAAAAGTCAGATGTACTGTTAGCGATTGAGGAAAATCCGCATATGACAAGTAGACAACTTCCGCCGACAAAGATGTAAGTAAATCATCGATATTGAGAGCTTTACATAAAGAAAAATACCATCCTTATAAAGTTCAGCTGGTTCAGGAGTTAAATGAGGATGATCCTGATAGAAGGCAACAATTCTGTGAACTGATGATGGACAGAATGGAACCAGATTTGCAGTTCCTAAATAAAAATTTTTTTCTGATGAAGCTACTTTTAATTTGAATGAACCGTTAATAGACAAAACTGTAGATAGTGGAGCAGAAAAAATCCTCATTGGATGTGTGAGGCTCACACACAATATCCTAAAAAAGTGAACGTTTGGGCTAGTATCATTAACAACAAAATTATTGGCACTTATTTTTTCGAAGGCACAGTTAATGGTGAGGTTTATCTAGATTTTTTGATGAACTTTTACAGCCTACATTAATAATATTTTTCCTGATGTTAATGATGCAAATGCAATAGATAGATCAATTTGGTACCAACAAGACGGAGCTCCACCGCATTACAAACGTATTGTTAGAGATTCTTTCAAAAGAATGTTTTTCCAATAGGTGGATTGGAAGACGTGGAACGATTGAATGGCCGCCTAGATCTCCCGATTTGACCCCTCTCGATTACTCCTAATGGGTTATTTAGAAACAAAAGTATATTTCAATAGACCAGACAATATTGCAGATTTAAAAGTTGGGATAACGGAAGAACAACATAACCCCTAAGAACCTACAAAATGTAGGAGAATTCCAAGATCGACTTGCTTATTGTCAAGAAGTGAATGGTGGTCATTTTGAACATCTAATATTCAATTAAAAAGTGAATTTAAAAATAAGTCCTAAACATTATGTGACATTATTTCCTTCATCTACGTAAAGTATCAAAATTTTACATTTTCAAAATAAATTTTCTCAGTTATGATTGCACCAAATTTTAAAAACTTAATATTTCTGAAAATCCCTTTCGAACAAGGTGCCCCTTCACATTTAATTTTTTTGCAGGGGGTGCTCATAATTCAGAGGGAGTGCAAAGACGTAATATTTTCATACTATAAATTGTCATATTGCATATGCATAGCTACATAAAATAAAAAAGGGATTTCTTAAGTGTGCGATGACAAAACGTGAATATTGGGATACAACATGTGAAACATGATTCATTAAGGGATTTTGGAGTCTTTGGGTGATTTACGAATAGGTTTCCTGGATGTAGTTTTGCTCTGATCATCATATATGGTGTTTTACTAAATATTTCAATTCTGGTATATTAATTCCCATTTACCGAAAGATTATCTTTGGAACACACTTTTTCCAACCAACATCATAGGAAAATGACCCCATTTCGACCTCCTTAAATTTGAAGTAGGTACCTTTTCCTTATACTTCTATTAGATTTATCAATATGGGAACAGTTAAACTGATTCATAAGACAAAATTGGCATAAAAGACTGGAGATTAGAAGATGCCATCAGGAGTTTACAGTGTAAATTATTCGAGGATATTTACCTTAGAAATAGTTTGCTTGTAAATAATGAGTTAAATTTAACCTAATACACAATTGCATGATCTTGTCCATGTAGTTAATGGATTTTGAAAGAGATTTGTTGGTCGTTTTCATAGTTTTTGGTCTGAAAAGTCAAATATTTTTCAGAAATTAGTAAATTTGGACTCCTTGTTATGTTTTAAAAATTCATCTATAATGTTGGTTGGGTTTGGAATTCGCTAATAAGTTATTTTCATTCATTTCATTCATTATTCAAGATTGATTTATGGTTTAGATGAAGATGAATCTATCTTCATACGACGCTTGTGTGTTGATTCCGATTTTGTGTGAGGATTGGGTAAATTTTGAAGAAAGCAGTGCCATGGAATTGGATTGGAGCTATTATAGTGAATGTTGCTTTCGTATGCAAATTTCAGATTTAATTTCCGTGGCACAATTATGATGAAAAGTCATACTTGAGTTGTGCAGCACCCATTGAAAGATGATGAGAAATTTTCTAATGTAGATTTTTGGGATTATAACTCCATAACAGTTTCTTATGCAAATTATGGTTCTTTCACTATAATTCAATCTTGCCGACTACTTGTTCACGCCACAATGCTATTCTGGTTTAACTGCCTACAATAATAATTGTTTTTATGATTTCATATTCGTTGCAGAGAGTCAACCTGTCAGAGCCAGTTTGGATAATTTAATTCTCAAGAAATAATTCACCGAATGAATTGCAGTCAGAAGTTATAGCTTTATTCTTCGCAAGTATTTTTTATGTGTAACTCCTGTTGCCACATTATCGATTTTCAATTTGTCATTTCATTATTACATTCATCTTTTACAAATCCTTGTATTTTTGAAGTAGTGCAGGCATTCTTTGTTTCCAATTAAAATAATGAACTGCTGAGATTGCCAATACAACAAAATAAGTTATATTAAACTCTGGTGATTCGATTTGGCTGAATGTGCTGATTAAAAATATTGAATATTGGTGAGTCAACATACATGATCACCTTTAATTATTGTAGTTCTTTACATTTCTCCAGATGAAACTGTATCAGGGACTCCTCGCCAAGCTTCCGTCTTATGGCTTGCCCCCTCAGCTGTGTTCTCTGCTTGCTAGTTTTCTCTCAAACAGGTCTCTCCATGTAGTGGTAGATGGAGTTTCATCTGACACTCTACTCATAAATGCTGGTGTTCCGCAAGGATCTATTCTCGCACCAACACTATTTCTACTTCACATCAACGACCTGTTGAAATCAACTTCATGTCCAGTACACAGCTTTGCCGATGATAGTACCCTCCATACCGCTTTCTCTTCCAGGGCCCCTATATCAGCCCGTGAAACCAGAAATGAACGAGGAAGAAATGTTAATAATATAAATATGGACTTAGCAACAATTCTCGAGTGGGGATCTAATAACTTGGTAGAATTCAATGCAAACAAAACACAAGCATGTCTTTTCTCTAGAAAAGTCGATCTCACTGTGCCTAACATAACTTTGTCAGGAGTAACCATGCCACTGAAGTCATCCATATCGATGCTTGGTATTACTATCAGCAATAACCTTTCCTGGGAAAATCACGTGAGGTCCATTGCCAAAAGTGCATCCCTAAAACTTAGTTTTTTGTTTCGTGCCAAGAGCTATTTCACCCCCACCCAGCTGCTTATGATCTATAAGGCACAAATCCGACCTGTCCTGGAATACTGTTCCCATATTTGGAGCGCGGCACCTAAACATATCCTGAGGCTATTGGATTCTGTCCAAAAAAGGGCAATTCGTCTCGTCGGTGATGCCTCGCTTACAAACTCGCTCACTTGTCTGGAACACCGTAGAAAAGTTGGCGATTTGTCTCTATTTTATAGATATTTTCATGGGCGATGCTCTTCTGAAATATCAACAATCGTTCCTGCTTTGGCAGTCTCTTCGAGACTAACCCGTCAAGTTCAGTCATCACACCCCTTCGTGGTCACTTTGGAGACCTGCAGAACATCACTTTCCAAAGACTCGTTCATCCAACGAACAGCGAGGCTTTGGAACTCATTGCCTAGGGAGGTGTTCCCCGAGGCATACAACCTCCAGAAATTCAAGAAGAACACCAACTCCTACTTTCTTTCCCTTGGTTCCCACGATGTTCTCTGAACATTACAGGATATCCCTTTTCGTGGGAACCAGAACATAAAAAAAAAAAAAATACTATAAGTTACTTATTATTCTTGCTGGATATTTCAATGTTGATTTCCGTTTAGAAGAATCTCAACAACGAATTGATTGTTTGAGAGAAAAATTGAATTTAACGATGAATAATTCTCCACTTTAATCAACAATGAGGTATTGTACTACAATTAATGCAGTTTTCTCGAAAAAATTTTAAAGCAGAGTTTATGTTTCTTATTTTAGTAATCATAATATCTCAAACTCCTATTTCAACTATTATTGAAAGGTAAATCGTGGTCAATACAACCTTACCCTACAAAAATAATTTAGTAATTTTTGGAATCTACTATATATGAACAGTGGTATGTGAAAGATTCCTCTCCAATATCATTTTAATGAATGTTATTCAAACTCAATATTTCGTCGATGAATTTATAAAAATGCGTATATCGAAAAAAAGCGTAAATGGTTTTTTTGGGGTAACAAATTGCGTAAATCAAGCTAGTTCAGATGTTATATTGTTTATGAATTTAGGCGTATATCCAAAATGAGTAAAATATTTCGAAGCAAACCGACGAATATGAAATACGCCCATATGCAATTGCTTTAAAAAAAAATTTTCGACACAAACGAGCCAATATGAAATACGCCTATTTCTTGACTTAGGTACCAAGCTTACGGCTTATTCCTTGGCGTTAAATGATGTATATTCGCACTATTTCGAAATTTGCAAGATTTAACTTGCACAATTTTCAGTTCTCTTGTTAACTAAGCACTACTCACGTCGGCTCTTGAGAAATACGAGATTTTTCTGAACATGGAGTGAACCAAAAGTTGGATCAAAACTGCGAATATGAAAAATTCAGAAGAGACGTTGTTGCATCATATCATTTGGGTTTCGCTTTGTTATGCTGGAAACATTTTGATAATGAAACAATGAACTGGAGCTTCATAATATTGATACTGAGAATACATTAGAAAATAATATGACACAAGATATTGACCGATCATTTTAAGTTGAAGGAAGTGGAAGAGAATATGAGATAAAGAAGAAAGTCAATCAACGCAGAATAAACACAACAAAGAAGGTTTACAGGAAAGGACTATATCATACCGAATACTATGAATCCAAGAAGGGTTGGAGCATTATGTAAGGACGATTATTGTCGGAAATTCGGAAAAAAAAATCATATATTTACAGAAGATCAGCGCCTCGGGATTTTAACAAATAAAGAAAGATTCAAGAAAAAATAAAACCAATAAATTTTATCTTTCCTACTGAAAAGTACCTTCTGTTAAGGTTTTTCACTCAACACATTGGGCATCAGTAAAAAAATATGTGAACAAAAAAAATATACTTCCTTCTGGAGGTTTAGAAAAAGAACGAAGACGTGACAGAAAAAACGAGATGGAAACTTTCATTGAAATATCATTGATCATATTGAAAAGTTTCCCAAAGTAGAATCACACTACGGTCGGAAAGATAGCAAGGGAGGATATCTAAATTCAAAGTTATCGATTCCTAAAATGTATTGTATGTATTTAGACGAAAACAAAAATAACGAAAAAAGTAGCGACTTCTTTTTCAGAAAATAATTCAAATCTAGGATCTCTCTTCCCATCATCCCAAAAAGGATCACTGCACATTTTGTAAGTAAACGAAGTTCATCCGAAATATCAAGTGGTCTATACCTTTTTTTGAAAAGTTGTGTCAAGAAAGAGGTCGAGTCGGTAGAACTATTTTCTGATGGTGGCTGTGACCAAAACAAAAACTCCATACTTCCTGCAATGTTTGCTTTTTTCTCAATGAGAGCACAAATATAAAAAACATAACTGTCTATTTCTCTGAAGCATGCCATGGCTAAAATGAGGGCGGTTTGGCACATAGTGCTATAATTGCAGCAGTAAAACAGGCTGTATTTATTTTCATACCCAGTCAAATAATCCCGATTATGAATTCAGTTTGAAGAAAATATCCCTATATTGTTCATGAAATGACATTTACTGATTTAATAGACTTCAAGACCCTTTCCCGAGATCTGAGAAATTAAGACTGACTCCGATGATACGTGAAACTGGACAAAAATTTCTGCTTATATGGTAAATGACTAGCAAAATCTATTTGAAAAATAGTCATATGAAAAAAAAATCCAGATGATCTTCTGACAAAGAAATGTGGATATATCGAAAATTAAGGTTAAAAAACTCAATGATGCTGGGCTCCAGCTGCGATTGAAGAAGTAATCATCTCTCATGTCACTTTGTGCAGGATCAACTCCCGTCGTTCGGATTGAAGAATACCAAACATTCTACCGAAATCTTCCACATTTAAATAAATAATGATCTATTTGTATCTTTCTCTCAGAACAATTTATTTGCTTGATTTTTTTGAAAGTATGAACATGTTCATCAAATCGGTTGTTTTCTGTTAAACATTCACAGAAAAATTACTTCATTTTTATCGTGGATTTTTCAATTCACAGAAAAATCTTTCTATTTAATATTTGGTTGAGAATGTTTCCCTTTTCAATTAATTTGCAATACATAACTATTTTTTATGTTTGACTGAAACATCATCCCATTTCTGTTTGTATTAATTTGTTTAATATCATTGGGCTAAAATGAACATGCTTAATACATCACATTCATTAAAAGGCGTAGGTATATCGTTTTTTTCCAAATCACTCCTCCCAAGATACAATTTTTATTATCTTCTTATCAGCATTGGATTCTTTATACCATATTCCGAGTGTTCACAAAAATTCAATGAAATGGACCTACTTTTCTTCCGATAGTGACAACATAAAAAACCAGTAAATCTTAAATTGCATCTCTTCAGAAATTGTTCAAATCGTTATACGCCCCTTTGTAAATTCAGCGACGATTTGAACCACATCATCGAAGAAGATAAAATTGGAATAAAGTATTCCAAACAAACAAAATATTCCAAGAAGTCTATTTATTGCGAAACAAATGGTAAAACATCCGAATAACTAGTGATCGAGAAAGTAAATATCGGTTGGGGTCAACGTGAATTTGTAAAATATTCAAATATCCTCAAATGTTATAGATATTCTTCCTTTGGCAGAAAACCTTCAACTGTAAAAATTCTGAAGAACTGTGTAGTGTTTGTGCAGGAAACTATAAAATTACCAAACACAAAAATAACAATAATGAATAATGGATACTATGAACTTCTTTTATTAATGATATGAAAAAACTTGTTAGGAATTCTAGCGGGCTAACCATCCATCAAACGAACATTCGAAGCATAAATAACTTGATTTGTTGAAAATATAAACAGGATCTTCATAAAATCAGATGTGGAATCATCTGCGACTGAAAGATAAACTTTAGTCACTATCTTCCATCGTCAAGATAACCTCTTGTGGGGTATTCATGTTGAAAAGGGAAACATTCTCAATTAAATATTGTAGGAAGATGTTTCTGTGAATTGAAAAATCCACAATTAAAATGAAGTTATTTTTTGTGAATGTCTAACAGAAAACAACTACTTCCCCGGCTAAAGCCACGCTGGACATTGAACTACATCTTTCTATCAATATTTAATTGAGAATGTTTCCCTTTTCAACATAAATAACGTGTTGATTAATTTTTAATATACGGTCTGTAACGTGGCATATTCATGAAGAAGAATTCTACAGTTTAGATGATTTCACGAAAATGTACAAATAACACAAGGAACCAACGTCCGGAATTATTCTTGCAACACACCACATGCACCAATCGCGTCTATAATACGGCCCGTCGCGGTGGCGCATCATGCAAGTTGGCGACGGAGTGTGCGCGTGTGTTACAATGAAGTTTGGTGTCGTTCGTGATACGTAGTTTACTTTATATGTTACACTAATATGTCTTGCCGTCTTTAAAAAAATATCTCCTATGAATGTCACCCTTTAAGCGTTAAATGCAATGAATATGTAACGAGAATATGTAAAGTTCATTCTCAAAGATAACTACAAGAATTCATTTTTAAAATAAGTTGTCTCACATATGAAGACATACTTGGATGAGTTATTAAGAAATCGTTTTTGCGATACATTTTTCGTTACAATAAATCAATTTCTTTTAAAAAAAAAGGTATATTGCTCGATTTATAAATAGTTTAACGATAAATAAAAAATATTACTTAATTAATTTTGAAGATTTTCCATCAGAACATCTGTCCGATTTCATTGGAATTCAACAATGATAAATATTGACTGTATCAACAGAGGCAAACATATATTTCATAGTTCAGATAAAAGTTGTCCAAACCTTTGCTTTCACTCCATCTCATATTTTATACAAATTAACATATACCTACCTAAATTCTTTGAATAAGAGTAGTCACAAAAGTGGAAATGATATATGACATACGTCAGATTAGGATCAAGCATGATATGCAGGTGCCTTGCCCTTTGTATAAGCTCCGATAAAGGCTCAGTTTGCCTAACGCGACTCGATTTTGTGGAAAAATTCGAAATTAACTTTGTTACGGAACTTCGACCGGTGTTTCACGGTAGAAAAGGTTTCACCTGGGATCGATACGATATGATTTAAGCTACCGGTGTTTTGATCAAATATGATTAAATAACTTGCACGATAGTGCTTATTAAAAAAATCAAGATACTGAAATTGAATTCTTGAAATTGATAGTCTCACATGAAATAACATTTTCCAACCAATCTTTCGATTTTAAATACACGGTGTAATTGTTCACACACATTGCTGGAAGCTGATGTTGTTCAGTCTTGCCATTTTTTTGGGATTCCACACACACAAACACAATTTGAAAACATTCACAATGAAATCAAAACCTAAAAACGTTTTGCAACAAACCCAAGAATAGTTGAAAAGGACGCGATGGAAAGGTGATTATATTATCATGTTTGGTTTTATTACATAATTATTGGAATATCTTTATATGTTTCTTGACATGTTTTTGGGTAACCTTCCACAGTCTGAAAATGAAAATATAATCATGAAAATCTAATTAGTTTACCCTTTCTACACTTGTATAGATTTTCCTGATTATATTTTCATTTTCAGACTGTGGAAGGTTACCCAAAAACATGTCAAGAAACGTTATTCCTCCACAAAAAACCACATTCATTCAATATCTTTATATGCTTTTTAGAGATCGAAAACCAATGTAATATCTGCCCTGAGAAGAAATCTGAATACATAGACAAAACATCGCTACTTCTCCTGTCATATTTATGTTATTTTCGATGAAACATTCATAATACAAGCCCCTGAAATTATGTACTCAAATTCCTCAAACACTTTTGTTTATCAATTTGGTTACTTGAAACCAATACTTACGTGATAAATTACTACGTTTGATGCAGTACTGAGAACTAATAAATTTTATTGAATGTCTCGTTCATTTCTCTAATGATGGCGACCCAGCATATTTCTGTAAATGTGGCGGCTTTTGGAGAATATAACTTTAAAGTGGCAGAAACTGGAAATATACCACTCTGAAGTTCCTCTCATCATTAAGAAGCCAGTGGAACTAACTTTCACACCACTAGGAAGTGGCGCCCACGTCGCAGACCCATGACTCATCACTTCAAAGTTATAACCTAAAAATTACAATTGGTCTTACACCCTTGAAAGTGGCGAACACGTCGCAGCTATTATAACTTCAAAGTTATAACCTCGAAATTGCGAGTATATGTCCATTAATTAGGCAATCCAAACCACGCGACCATTCAATATGGCGGCGATAGTCAAACAATGAAATGAGCTTTTTTGACCTGGGTACTTCAAGGACCATTAACTATACATACCCCAATAAATGGTTGTTCAGCTTTTAAAATAATTTACATGAAATAGTTCTACTATTAACTATTTTTCACTTCAGTTTCGGTCAGTTTTCTCCTTTTTCTAGTCTATCCTTTCTGTAAAAATCTGCTGCTTGCTTTCTTACATTTTTGAGACACATGTCCCATATTTTAAGACGGTACCCAGTCAGGATGGTGTTTATCTTCGAGAGCAGCAGGTTGGCCTAGAAAAAGTTACGACCTTGAGTATAAACGCCCTATCACCCTACTAGGAGAGTTACGAGTAGAATTATTCAATAAAACGCCTACCAGTTATGAAGTGTTTACTGCAAACTTTTTGGTGTTTCAATATAGATTCTGTCAGATCGTTTCTCTTTATTGCTGCAATCCAGGAAGCCCCGCGAAGTTTAGACAAATCGTTTTTCTCCGTTAAAAACCTGTGTTTCGTCTCTGCAGGAACGGTATGAAACGAGACTTTATCACGATTAGAATGGCTTCCACACCACATATCAGAGGCATTTAAAAAAAAAGACAAACACTAAACTATTCAAAACACGAAATTTACAGCAAAAAATCTGAAAAAGGCCGATGAGTTTAGATTAAACAAACCGTGACTTTTGAGTTTTTTTACCTTTGCCGCTATATTGAATTTATTTTGACAGGTCGTGGGATTACCGTATTGTTAGAAAAGGACAAGTAGCATGTATGGTGGATTTATGCAGCTCCAATAAACAATTATCAAGTATCAAGTAACAGTTATTAATTATCAACTAGTGATGAAAATGATGGCATTTATGCAAACTGAATTAAAAATTAAGGTATGAATATTGAACTGGCGCACAAGTCAGAGATCCGATCTAGTTAAATTAACCTTTTTATACAAAATCAAGAAAAACCCATTTTATTTCGAATAAATATCATTCAAGTTTCACGTAAAGGTAAAACAATACAATAAAATGATTTGAGAAAATCTAGAATAGTTTTTGTCATCGCGCAGACCAATCTACGGTCATTTGAAAATAAAATAAAAAATGTCTTTTGAAAACGCATAACCCATTTCATTTTGAATAAATATCATTCACATTTCACACACTTTTTGTAAGCCACAATAAAATAATTTGAGAAAAGTTAGGTTAGCTTTCGTCATCGCGCAGACCAATCCACGGTCACTTGATGGTGAATTTCGAAGGTAATTGTAACTTTGTAGTGACTTTTATTAAAGGCGAACTGTGGTTATTAC
The DNA here is from genome assembly GCA_018342105.1 of Gonioctena quinquepunctata. NCBI lineage: Eukaryota > Metazoa > Arthropoda > Insecta > Coleoptera > Chrysomelidae > Gonioctena > Gonioctena quinquepunctata. Next base: position 248,306 of record JAFIRS010000355.1, on the reverse strand, counting down.
TTATGGAGATAGCAAGAACGTGGCAACCATCATCACATATCATAATCAAGTGCCTGCCACTTTGAAGGTTTGATGGAAGTTAGTAAAACGTCACCGACACTATAATTTTCTATTAAAAGTGATCGTGTCTTCTGAGTGATATTTAAGTGGTACGGGATGGTTACCGCAACGGTTATTTTCCACGCCTAAGTTTGAAAACCTTTGTGGTGATTCTGTTAGGGTGATTCTGCTTAGTGGCTATAATGTTTCAGTTACCTCAATTGACACTAACAAGTTATAGAACCAAGAAATAACTTTATGCAGGTTGGGGATAGATTTGGTTTCCAAGTAGCCAATAAATGAATCAACGGACTGATTGTCTGATGTTGTCTGTAGAATTTCTGACTGAAAAGAAAAAAATAGCGGAATTTCAGTAAAGAAAGGACATTTGCAATTTAATTGGTTTCGATCTTACTCTTAAAAAGAGTATTTTGAATGATAGGGATAGTTTCGGATCTAGGAATGTTTGTGTATAGATTGGTGACATCGAAGGAAGCCACAGTGAATGGATTCAGTGGATTGAAGGTAGAGATTTTGTTCACCATGAGTGAGGAATCTAGACATTCTTTCAGTAGAGTATTCAGAAACTCAACTGATTTAGCAACCAACTAATGGTTTAGTTTGTGTATTTTAGGAACCGCATAATCTAAGATGGCAGACGAATACGTCTGTATCCAACATAATGGCTCTACGCGAGAAATTTTTGAATCGTCGGAAATAAATTAATCGAAATCTTGTTTGCGTGACTTTATTCAGGAGCAAGAGTTTATATTATATTGAATCACGACGAGTGTCGTTAGCGATATCATACGAGAATAATATAGAAATACCTCCGAGATTTCTTGAAGATGAAAGTATGTAGCCAGTTAGGGAAGGAAAAATTGTTGCAAATTTGGTGAGTTGCGACGCTTCTAGTAACCCATGAAATAACAGTAGCGCTAAGCTTTTATTAGAATACAAGGGAGTGAACATTTGAATAGGACATAGATGGGTTTAGCTTCTCCTAGCCACAACAAAGTACAAAAGTTCGGTTGAAAAACATTTTTTTAAACAGTATATGGAAGTGTCCATTGGGTCAAATCTTATAGGAATAATTGGGAGTAGATTTTCATAGGAAAACCGACGAGAAATGATTTTCTTCAGTGCAAGAATAAATAAACGAATACCAACCTGTGAACGTGATTTTTCATTAACGTTCTTAGAGCCTCCAAATATGGGGATATAGAAGCTTTGAAAAGGACAAGAATGAAGGTGAGGTGAAGAAGAAATATGGGGGGGTTGGAGAAACGAATGTGTTGCAAGTTCCTCACGCATGGCAATCGATTATTCACATTCATCAACAAATTAATGCCGCTGGATTGAATATCACGTGCAAAAATAAATTTTCGCGTTGCCAATAAACTTGCCGTTGACCATAAATAACACGTTCGAATTCACTGGCAATTTGGCAGTTTTATTCCAATTTTGTCAGGTTTTGCTCCTGCTAAACGTTCGCAATTACCATACGTAATTGGAAAGAGTTGTTTGTGTGCTCTGTAATTATAGTCGGCACATATTTTGGAAACACCGAAGTCGGTGTAGGCAAGTGGTTCTAGTATGCTTTTGGTGCAGTGCCCCAGTAAGGCGAAGAAATGAGTTTTCCCCGATGAATTTTCGGGTGCGCTGAATTATTTTTTCATGCATTAAAAAATATGCAGCTATACGCGCTCATCGGAATCATTTGAGGAAAATCACGTATGGCCCATATGATAATAACGAATTTCGATATCCTACAGAAACTGAGTTGTTCCACTCGCCTAATTCAAACATTCACAATCGACGATGAAAACCGTACCATGCCACCTGTCACCATTCTATTCGTCGATATCGAATCGAACTCTGTCATACCCCATTGGGACCTCGCGACTGTCAACCATCTCTCTCGCTAAATGCACTAAATCATCTCAAATGCGCCCCAGCTTTTACCTAATTAAAGGTTTACATAATTCATTTACCTTGCCCTAATTGAGGGCTTGATCGGTAGTTATGCGCAATGCAACTTAGCCCAGTTTCCAAAGCGACGGCAATAAAGATAATTTATTGAAGTATGTGAATTCATTATGGTCGATGTTTTCTTTTCCATCATCAAATTGGTGATACATTTTTGGGTTTTACTTTTTGCCTTTCACGAAAGTTGCGTTGAGGTCGAAAGGTCCGAATTCACGACGTTTCGACAAAAGCACATTTGCACCTTCAGTATTGGATTGAATTGAGTTATGAGTGAAACAACTGAAATGGAGAATCCATCCGGAATCTGTCGAGTACGGGGTTGGAGCAGATGGTTGATTTTCCTACCAGAGTCGCAAGTAATAGTTCCACTCCGATTGACCTTATCCTTGTTTCGGAATACTACAGACTGCGGATCGTTACATGTTCCCCAGGTCTCCGAACACATCACTCTTGACTTAACGGAAGACACATTTAAACCTATCCCTAGAACCAGATCTCTAAAAACTATCAACTTGATTCAACTCAGTGTTGATACCCTGGAGAAATATTTTTCATCTAGAAACTATTGACGCTAAAGTTGACTTTTTTACGGAAAACCTGAATATCTTACTGAATCTCCATGCTCCTCCCCTTATCACCACAGTTTTCAGGAAAACACGTAAACCATGGATAACGAATAATATCAAACTGATCTTTAAAGAAAGATATAAACTTTTCAAGAAATTCAATAAAACGATGACTTCCCAAGTTTATGAGGAATACAAAGCGACCAGAAACTTTGCCAATAGATCGGTAGAAAGAGAAAAAAAAAGCATATTTGCTACATCCTGTTGGTAGAAATAGAAAAGATACTTGGAGTACTATGAAAAAGTTAAATAGTTATAAAAAACAACCTATCAGCAATCCCTGCATACCTGTCTGACGTTGATGAAATAAATGATTATTTTTTAACTTAAATTCCTCAGATTGTGCCAACAGAAAACATCAATGAATATTATGATGGGTACAGGGCAGGATTCTCAGGAAACTTATACTTCGCAAAAGTTGATCAATGCGAGATATATAGACAACTAGAATTTATCAAAACAAGAGCTACTGGGGCTGATGGTCTCAGTATTGATTTCATTTTAATGTGTTGTCCCTTCCTGGTTGATTATATATTACATATTGTGAATTTCTGTATAGAAAACTCAGTTTTTCTCTCCAAATGGAAGGTCGCACATGTAATACCTTTACCAAAAGTGGACATAGTGAATGAACTCAAAGATTTGAGACCATCTCAGAAATACTGGAAAGAATAATAAGAAATCAGCTGGTTGAGTACCTGAAGAAAAACTCTGTCTTACCGGATACAAAATCTGGTTTCAGGAAGGGTCACAGTTGTGCCACAGCCTTACTTAACGTAACAGATAAAATTATTAAAGCCACAGATTCTGGATTACTTACAATAGTGGCACTATTAGATTACCCAAAAGCATTCGATTCACTCGATCACAATGTTTTAATATGCATCTTGAAGTACATAGGACTCTCTGAAAATTCGGTAATCTCTTTGTCTAATTACCTCAGTGGTAGACAACAGCGTGTTATCTTGAAAAATGACATTTCGAACCATAGGGCATTGACCTGTGGTGTTCCACAGGGTTCAATACTTGGTCTCCTTTTATATATCATTTATACTGCACACATCCATAACTTTATTGATAACTGTCATCTACAAATATATGCCGATGACACACAGGTCCTATATTCATTCCACCCATCAGATATGCTGAACAGCTGTCGAATAATCAATGGGGAATTAAACATCATTCACAAAATCTGTCTCTGAATCCTAACAAATCAACAGCTTTGCTCTTCGGTAATAACAAGGCCAGAGCGAAATTGATTGCGAATATGCACATTTCCATTAATAATGTCCCAGTAAACTTCGCCGACGTGGCAAAAAACTTGGGATTGTGGACCGATTCTATCTTGAGATTCCAAAAGCATGTTTCAGAATGTATAAAGAAATCAATCTCCTATATAACTCACGTTCCTTGTTCAATATCCATCTTAGAAAAATGCTTTGTAGATCTTTAGTACTTTCTACCTTCAATCATTGTGAAACTGTTTACGGCCCCTGTCTAACAGCATTCGATGCAAAGAGGATACAAAAAATCCAAAATCATTGTTTGCGATTGATCTATAGCGTGAGGAAGCGAAGTGAAATCTCTCCGTAAATATTACTGTGCCTTTATATCACAAAATTGTCCTCTCAAAACAGCCTTCTTATTTATACCGCAAAATTGTTTTCCGTTCGGATGTCCACAACATGAACATACGAACGAAGGGTATCATAACCCCACCTATTCATAAAACAAGCATGTTTGAAAGGAGTTTCTCATATAATATATCTGCTGTTTACAACGCCATACCGAGCCCTATCAAAGACAAATCTGTTTCTATTTTTCATGAAGCCTATAGGAAATTGGCATTGTCACTTCAATAGGATTTTATTTTCTGTGTCCACTTTCTTTTCAGTTTTTAGTCTTTGATAATATATGTGTTTATAAGTGTGTATTATTGTTTACATTTCTACATTCCCACTTCACCTTTATCACTCTCATTTTATTTTAATATTTTTGTCTTTCAATCATGCTAAGATTCGGTTGAGTGGAAGACCATCTCCTTGCGCCCAGCAAGAGATGAACTTCGTCATTTCAGTATACCATTTCAATTGTACTGAATAAAGATTATTATTATTATTATTAATCTTTGATTTTATGTAAAATGGAACTACTTTTTCTATCACCGTAAATTGATCGAGCACAAGCACTTTGCACTAGTTGAATTCGAATCGATCGTGATTTGTTGGGCAAGATATTTGATATATAGGCTAAATTCAAGTGACGCAAGACTATAGTATCACGTAGTTTTTGTTTTCTTTATGAAACCAGAATTTTAGAACTATTGTAAATTAGTTTGAGACTGTAATAGCTCTTTTTCAGGTGTTTTTGTTACACACACACTGAATCTAAGTCCGGTGTCCATATAGTTAATCCCAGATTTACCGAAAAGTCAACGATTTCAAGCGGCTCCGAATCAATTCTGATATTTTTTTGTTCTCGTAGCTGATTTCGATAGTTCCAACAATTTTGATTTGGCAGGATTTATGATCAAACAATGAAAGAATAAATTTGCGTATCATGCGCATAAAAGTGAAATTTACAATTTGCAAGAAAAGATGATAAATTCGTTGTACACATCATGAAGAGCGACGGTCCTAGAATTGAACCTTGAGGAACGCCAGTAGTGAGACTCGGTAGAAAATAATTTCTTACATCAATTTTCACCAATTGAAAGTGCTCGGATAGATAATTTTCTATCAAAGATGTGCAACATTGGTGAAGCCATTATAGGGTAATATTGCCAATAAGAGTTGATGATTAATGCTATTCGCATTAGCTGCACTGATCTCTTGTCAATGGTTCAATTCAGTTCGAATAGGCAATCCTATAAGTCCAACTATGGTCAGTACGAACCAATTACAGAACAGCAGATAAATCATAAATGTATAACCTATACGGTGCACGCGGAGTTTTGAATTATTTCAATGATAGATGCCCTTTAAAATAAATATCATTGTTTACAATGATATATGGTCTTTAAAATAAATATCAGTGGTTAAGTCTCAAGAATACTGTGAGATGATTGGGATTAAAGTGATATGCAGGCAATGTCATGTAGTGTTTTTTTGAAGTGCGACTTAAACCAAAAAGTCATTCCTAGACAAGCCAGGTTTTGTTGTTGTGCTTGTTGTGTTTTGCTAAACGGCAATTTGGCAGAATTTTTTGCGTTACATCAGATTGAACTAGTCATCTCTTTGAAAAAATAGGTGATTTTTTCGGTCATGTTTTCTTTGTTTCTCTATTTTATTACTCCTTTCAGTAGGGGATAACCTACTGGATAATTTACCGCACGTTGTCTTGAATCACAGTGTATTTCGTGAATTATATACTCTTTTAGAGAAATAGTAGAGTTTTTTTAAAGAAATGGGGTTTGGCGAAGAATTATCAGAATCTAGCAACAGGTTTTTCCTACTTTTGAAGTATATAAAAATTTATTAATCCAACCTCAATTATCTTTTTTTTCTCTTATCAGCCAATCCTAGACTTGAACCCTATGCATGCCACTCAGTTTAGCGATGAGTAAAACCACGGTTTTTTTTCCTGATGTCAGGCTGTAGCGAATAGCTGGTAATTATCGGCGATATCACAAGGTGTAAATACAAACTCGGCTGGCGTTGGAACAAATGTCACATAGTTGATGATGAAATCGCGTGTACCAGCCAACTGTCCGACAATTGTAAAGTATATCGTAGCATCCGTTAGTCGCCTTTCATCATTAAACCTCGCCGCAATTTCATTTACTACAAAGTGGGTTTTTACTAGCAGTGGCGGGCTGATTAAGGGTATAATTTCAACCCCTTGCCTATCATACGAGCAAACGTTAGAAGCCACCACAACATAAGGAAAACTAAGATGTGGATCATATGTTTCAGTTTGTCGAATCGATTACAGAACTAAAACAGAGTTCCTGGGATGTTTAAAAAGCTATATTTTTTCCTTACGAAACAGGCGTACTGATTCTTTCCGTTATTAATTCACTACCGATTTATCGTCAATTAAGTATGCTAAACAAAACAGCTTTGTCTTGAAATTTTTTTGTAAACAGCAACACACTCATGTTTCCCCCAGAAAAATCTCAAATTAATCAAAATTTGCCTAATTAAGAACAAGTATCCCTTCAAATTAATGAAAGAAACTTCTGTACAGAGAATAAGGAAGAAACCATGAGCAACCTGAAGATAATATATTCATTCATAAAATTCTAGATGTTTCTTTCAGAGTAGCATTAAAAAACCGAAAATATTTCACCAAGGTAAAAGCAGAACACCAAAAGATCTCGACAGCGGTATAGTCTACAACCAGCTATGGCAGAATATGACACAGTATTGAAAAAGGAAACATTCTCAACTGAATAGAAAGATTAAGTATTTTTTTTTGTTTAAATCTAACAGTAAACAACTACGTCTCTGGCCAAAGCCACGCTGGACATTGACCTGATAGATATTTTGGAAAACGAGAATAGTGGATTTTTCACATATTTCCATTCAATATTAAATTGAAAATGTTAAATTTTTTAACGTGAATACTCCTCCCTCGCCTACCTCGATGTTATCTTGAACAATGGAAGATAGTGACAGTGAGTGATAGAGAGTCGCAAATCATGGAAAAGTATATATCGGACAGACAGGGCGTTATCTCAAGACTAGAGTAACAGAACATGACAAAAGTATAAGACCTTAAAACCCACCAAAAATAACAAATAAAGCAGGCCTTGCAGAACACTCGGGAAGAAATTGTCGGAAAACAACGAATTTATAAAAAAGAAGCCTAAATAAATCCAAAAACAATACAAATAAAAAAATACATACCCAATTTTCACCCAGCTATCATTTACATCAACCACAAGAGTCGATTTATCTCTTCCATTTCATAGAATCATGGACTCCTTTGGCCACTCATATCTCATCAATTCGAACAGTAAACTGACATGAATCAGTTTACTAACGCTACTTTTTTCAATCTTCAGTTATGACTTTAATTCAGGAAGAAAACTCTCCTCACATTGTTTATATCCGTTTATAAATATTCAGTAGTTATATTACAAGTGATGGATATTTTAGTGAGTATACTTTGACATTTTTCTGTCAATATTGTTAACGAAATTAACGATATCAAATTTCTTTAATAATTATATACGCGGAAAAATATTAAAGTATACTCTACTCAAATATCTATCACAAGTAGTTTATGACAAGATTATATACCGAGCTAGCTATTACAAGGTTTTTTCGAATTTCTTCTAAGGAAGTGTTTCCGAAACGGTAGGAGATCAATTTTTTATTTGACAGTGACTTGGACATCATTTGACAGTGACTGAATTATTTTGATGGGTTTGGTGAAAACAATGATCAATACCTGTTTTATAGCAAGTAGCATGTAGCGAAAATACAAGCAACATGGTCGTATATTCGATGATATATGATATTCGATTTCATATGATGCATTTGATTGGCGGAATTAATTTTGAGGTATATAATCATTGATATTAAAAACCACCAAATGTAATCAAAGTATATGTAAATGTCCCTTATAATCGGTTTAATAAGACAAAGACTTTTTGTTGTTCATGTAAGTATCCTGTGTCTTTATTTGTGTATATTTTGTTATGGTCTAGTCCTGGTACTTTTTATCTATTTTACTTGGGTTCAATAAGTTTACATACAATTAAGCTTGTGTTTATATTACTGATTCCTATTGTAGTGCCTTGAAGATGTCTCAGGAGAAGTCGAAACGTCGATAGTAGTTTCAATTATTTTGACCTAACCTCAACAAATACGTGAGTTGAGCTGATTATTATAGAAATTCGAATTATCATGTTTTTTTCACCCATTGGTATTTTTTATAGCCTAACAATTATTTCCGAAACTTTCGGCAATATAAAGTTCCAATCTCTTGGAAATGTGTAATGTGTTTTGTTTCCTTTGTGTTTTTTTTCAGTTTATGCTTTCAACCAGTTTCCTCCTCTTCTAATAATTGTTTTCATCTTATTTCTTATTTTTCAATTCATTATCATAAAAGTAATCACAATTCCTGAGTTTATTCGATTTTTCATTTACTTATGGAAATGAATTTGCAAGATACATGTATCAATGATAGTTTTTTCGAAAACCTAAAATATTATGTAAAAATACACAAATGGAAAATACATAATATTGGAAATATTCATAATTACGATTTAAGTTCATGGTAATTACTTGAAGAATATTTTCGCTAATTTAAATATAGGTGATTAAAACTTCTGAGTGATGTTCTAATTCTTTGGGTTTCCCTGACGATCAAGATAAATTTCAAACAATAACCATTTTTTACTTTTGGAATTACCATTGAAGACTTCGCAGATTTTGTCGATAATTCTGCAGAAATAATAATAATAATAATACGTTTATTATGCGTCATGAAAGTTAATTACATATATCAGAAAATTATTTCAAGTTAATAGAAGGTTAGAGTTTAGTTTTCTTTCTACCAGGAACCCACCCCTAAAACTTAACCTCACACTAAAACCTAATAAACTACTGACTAGTATGAAATGAGCTGAAAAAGAAAAAGGTAGCAAGGATAAGAAAGCAGAAAATAGTGGAGGAATGGGAGAGGTAGGGGGAAACGAGGACAGGAAAGATGAGCAATGGTACTTTGAAAATAAGATGAAATCTTTTAATTCAAACTGCCAAACCAGCGTAGCTGTCTGATGTAGACTTATGCACAGCGTTTGTATATAGCCCATGAGACGTTGAGCTGAGGTACTTTTGAGTGAATATTTGGAGAATAGGTTAGTTGGCATTGTGTTAAAGTGACTTTGCATAAATAATTTGATATTCCTCATAAGGTGTGCGTCATTTTTATTCAACAAACCAACGGAACTTGACAATTTTGAGACATCACCTAAAACATTTGAAAAACCTTCTAGGGATATATCGTTGATTTTATATTCCAAAAAAATCATTGATTGCTTGCTGAGTTCTTGGATCAAATCAGTCGGTCATGCTCCTGGATGCTAAACTTTCGATACCCGTGGCAAAACATTTTAGCGCTGCCACTGTGCTCTCGAAGTTATCGGACGAGTAAAAACGAGACCAGCAGGTTATGTTCGAATTGGGGGCTCGAACGCTCATGAGGTGGGTGAAAAAAATTAATTACGTTTCCGGAAAAAGATGAAATAAATTTTGATTACAGTCATTTTTATTTACTAGGTTCGGTTTATGTGCTAACGACCAACATTAATGTCGGTTTCAATCGTGAAGAAGTGAATGAAATCGTCTCCTGATTGCCGTTTTTCTCTGGTGTGTAATAATGCTGAAAAAAACAAGAAGAAATTGCTAATCTTCATATCGTTTCGCTATAAACGGGCTGGAATGTGCTGGGAGATACCTGTTGAATCAAATGAAATGTCAACTTGACTCTGAATGATAAATTAGGACTGCTGTTGATTTCACTCACTTTTGGAACAATGTCTATCTAACTGTATATTTATTTTATATTTATACATCAGTTATCCTAAAGTATTAGAAATGTGTTATCAGGCTTATTAATATATATTAGAGACTTGAGAAATACTTCAAATAGATTTCTTAAATATTGATGATATTTTTAAACACAAATACTATTCATATTACTTTTTTATAAATCTGATTGCAGTGTTTGCGAACATATACGTAACTGAAATTCGCAATGGAAAATCCTGCATATTTTGAGTAGATCTACATGTACTCGTTTTAAAGCCTGGTATGCTAACTTTAAGCTTAGATTGTAGGCCTTCTACATCTTGTAAGGTGATTTTAACTAACCCGTCCATTCTAAAAGCTCCAGAAATACAAAATATCACAGCAACCTACAACACTGAATAAATATGTAAATAACCCGAATAAAAATTGAAGTTTTGTGACCTACCTTAATCATTAAATATTATTTTCTTAAAATTTTGGATTTTTTTTTCCTATAACTTTCTGCCTGTCGTTTCAATAATGAACGAAGTTTTGGATATTTACATAAATCCACATTATGTCTAATGGCAAGGGTTGAATAGTTCGCCCACAAAGTTTAAGATTTCCTCTTGGAACCAAGCTCCAAGAAGTATGCCATTACAATATTTTCTGAGAAAGAAGAACTTGCATTTTTATTATTCCATGAAACGATTGTATGCATAGTTATATTTTTCTCTGGATTTTGTTGCCAATGAAGCATTACTGTCCCGTGAGTTCTGGGGGTCCCGAAATGGAACAGTCATCATCACTCATCATTTTTAACCGACGAAACAAAAAAGGAGGAGGTTCTCTAGTCGACGCGTATATTTTTTTTTATGTATGATCACGCATAACTTTTTACTGAGGCGTCCGATTCTGATTATTTTTTTTTTTCAGTGGGTAGGGTGTACTTTGAAGTTGGTCCCATTCGAATTCGAAAGATGGAATCCACCCCTAAGGGTAGCAAAACGAAGGATATTGATCACTCAACCTCTGAATTCTGGTCCGTTAACCGAATCTATCAGGCATAACGTTGTACTGGGATCTTCGATTTGGATGATTTTTTTCTCTTATCACATAGGGTAATCCTCATAGTTGAGCATATTTGGATTTCGAATGGAATTATCCACCCTTACGGGTAGGAAAATAGGGGATAATTGATTTTTCACTTGTGAACATTGGCAAACATATGTAGTTGACAATGACAGATCGCTAGTGTCATTATCACAATCATTATATTCTATGAGAGGATGGAATGATATACAAAGTAATGAAATAACCTAACTAGAACAACAAAAATAATTTATATTACAAAAAATAGTAAAATGTAGATAATCATTGATTTGTTGAAAATATAAACAGGATGTTCATAAAATCAGATGTGGAAGTAGTTGTTTTCTGTTAGACATTCACAAAAAATAACTTCATTTTAATCGTGGATTTTTCAATTCACAGAAAAATCTTTCTATCAATATTCAATTGAGAATGTTTCCCTTTTCAAGTAGATAATCATATTATTTAACTGGTAAAAGTTGAAGTAAGGTGGGTAAGTAAGTATTTCGAAAGTAATAAAAAAACAAGCAGTTAGTAATTAGTAGATTTCAGCCACGAAAAATTGAAAAATAAAAACTCTTTAACAAAAAATTAAACCGACGAAATACGGAACTGAAAAGTAAAAAATAAAATAAATCTTCTTAGTCTGAATAACTAAGCTCCTAAACTAATGTAAGTAACTAATTTTGAGTAGGCGCCAAACAAACAATCAACAAAGATAATTAAATTACTTCAAAAAAATGATCAGAATGTCACCTAATTCATTTGCTTGTTTGTTTGGAGCCGACTCAAAATTAGTTACTTACATTAGTTTAGGAGCTCAGTTATTCAGACTAAGAAGATTTATTTTATTTTTTACTTTTCAGTTCCGTATTTCGTCGGTTTAATTTTTTGTTAAAAAGTTTTTATTTTATTAACTCTATCTCTTTCTAGAACGTTCGGAAACGCCAAAATATAAACTTTTCATGCGTCAAGTTTGACAATTCAATATCACTTTGTTTCCATAGTTGCAAAACAAATTTCATGGCATTCTTTATTTGCAAATAAAATCAACAATGCTTATTTGAAATTTTTTCACAAGTTGATTATAATAATTTATGTCCAATGGGCATATTTCTGTGTAGTCGTAAAAAAAATGGATTATGTCATTTGTTCCTTCATGATTATTTCAAGTGCTTTGGAAAGGGCAGGCAAAATCCTATCGGTTTCAAATCGGTGGTATTGATGAATTCATCCAGAGTAAGAATCAATTGGTTTGAACACGATAATTATGTATATATATATATATATATATATATATATATATATATATGTGAACCACAGATTCAAAGGTGAAACAGAAAAGAACTCAGTTGAGTTATACTTTTTTTTTATTTGAGTTGGATTACATATGAATATTAGGTAGATTTAGGAAGATTAAAACCTGAAACTGTTTATCGTGCAGTTATAGGTTTACACAGAAAAAGAAATGCTGTTTTTGTTCTCCAAAGATAAATATGTCCCATGTTATGTCAACTTGATTGATGATGATTTCGGGATCAGTAGCTCTAGACCTATATTTTGCTGATAACTATGTTGCTGTCGATAAATTGGGAAAACAATCATGAGACGATTTCTTGTAATTCCTTATATCAAGTTTCGTTGCAGCTTTCATGTATGACTTTTTAGATTTCTACATATTTGTAAGTTTGAAGAGGCTTTTGTCATCTGTTGATCGTTACAATACCACCAAATATATTCTTTATTGGATATTGCGTTGAAATCCACTTCAGATTATTCGTAAACGATTTCACATGAATTAGAATGGATCCTGGAACCACCCAACTATTTAGGGACATCGCATGCTATTGTTGATCCGTAATGCCCATAGTTTTCGAAGGTCACCTGTCAAAACAAACAATTCATGCTTCTCAAACACTGAAAGCAACACGCTTCGCCCATTAAAGGAACAAATTTTTAGAAAGTCCTTGTTTTCGAGAAAAGCCAACTTTCACAATGGAAGTAGAAGACGATATAGGAAATAAACGAAGCGAAGATGGCAATGAAGAAGTCGACGGGTGGTAATCCCATAAATCACATTTTGCACCGGGTGAAGTCATTGCTGTTTTTCAATGTGGGTGGTTTACAAGTGTGTCCCGTTTACGAGCTCCCAAGATCCGTACCTATACAGTTAGTTTTATTGCGTTTAACATAAATATTGTCAATGTCGTGGTTGGGAGTCAATACGGTCATAAAATGCGACAATCGATACTGAAGTAACTAATAATAAAAAAAATTCAAAGAATAAATTTTATGGAGATGTACTAAAACGGATGAAATATACTTTCCTGGCATACCCTGTTAGTATTGTGAGTAGTTCATTGGCTGCTTTGGAAAAAAACTGCCTGTAAAAAGTTTGTCCTGAGAAATTCATGTGCCTAAAAATATAGTCCAATCAATAGAGATATTGACCTACAAACATTTCGAAACAGCTGAAATTCTGGATTCAGGAATGAAGTATCCATTAAGATATTCTTCACTATGCCGCAGCACTATTGGGGTATATGAAAAAATGTCTTGTATGAAAGTTGTGTTTTTGTTCCGTTTCGGTGTTGGGTATTTCAACTTGCTTTTCACAAAAACCAAAACATCCCTCAAACTGAAAGAGAAATCGCAAACTGAAAGAGAAAACGAATGTCATTTACAGAACTGACTGTCAAAGAGCTTATACATAGGACAAACATCGAGAATAATAAATGGCCGCATAATATCGTACAGAAGTCAACTAATCATGGAAAGGCATTTTCTCGAAATATTTCATATAAAAAAGAAGATAAGTGTTTAAAGAAAAAATCAGATATCAACAATCTTAGCAAAATGTATACATATTCATTCAAACTTTCGTTACTATCGGAATGGAAAATGTTTTCGAATAATATCAAGTTTGACAAGATCAACACTGTAAAACAATTATAGTTTTGAAAAGGGCTTCCTAATCCATGATACATACCAAAGAAATCTGTTTCTGAAAGTTTTTTATGCTTCATAATTTTTCATTTTCACCTTCATCTCTGTACTGTGCAGTTCCTAATTGTGAATACAATAAATGGATGTTTTATCCCATATGTGTGTGTTTGATATTGTTTCTCTCCAAGCAGTACGAAGTTTTCAATAATATTGAAATGTTTTTGAATTTGACCAGAAATGTTTCCACTTGCATTCTTGCTATTCTTTATTTCTAAAATTTTCAACTCCATGTCTGTAAGTACTGCACATTTATATACGAATAACTGTAATAATATTATTTTTCACCTTCGTAGATGTTTTGAAAAAGAGTAGTCTTCAATCCCTTTGGCCAATTGAAATATTCAGACTGCAACCCCAAGAAGTTTGAAATCTTTTTCTAAACTAGACAGTCAAGACTTTTTTCTCTGTTTTATATATATATATATATATATATATATATATATATATATATATATATATATATTATATATGTTTGCAGTTACAGCTAAAAATAGGAAAATTCAAAAAGTTTTTTATTTTTTTTTATTTTTATGACCGTGGCATGGTGAAGAAATGTTTAATGGATACTTTATACATCAAACTACCTGAATCCAGAATTCCAGCTGTTTTGTAGTTTTTGTTAGATTTTGGTAAAAGTTTGTTTGTATTTATTGGATTAATAGTATGAAATCTATAAAAATAATATGTGGACCAATCAATGTGTTTATGTTTCCTAACAACTCTGGGTACTTTATGCGAAATTGGAAATTACTAGAGAATGTGGAATAAGTAATTGAAATATTTGCTAATTCAGTGCTCTGAAAACCCCGTCTTCTTGTATTCGTTCGAGGAGAGAAGGCTTGCAAAAGTAATCAAAATTGTTGTTTTATTCGTTCACAATCGAGAACATTATTACTCGATGAAATCACGGGATTATAAAAGACTACATATACTGACATCTCCATAACTGTGGAACTTTTATGCTCATATGCATGCTTCCAATGATTGGATTTTATAACAGTGTATGAATTGAAAAATGTGTTATTAACCAACAAACAATGAACTATCAAATCAACACATTGTTCGTTCAGGAATATGTTAATTTATATAAAGATTTATTCTTTCATCCCACAGACTTAATTATATATCTGATAAGAATAATGAAAATAATAAATTGAAAATATATATTGTTAGCGAATAGATGGAACAATGCAAATAAAATAAAACGAATGGAGACTAGTCTATAAATAAATACATTACTTGATTTCATGGTCTTATAATTTTATGGTAGACTTATGGAAATTATATTATATATATATATATATATATATATATATATATATATATATATATTTCTTAGGATCTTGAACCATTAAAATTGTGTTATACTTTCTTACTGAGATTTTCTTGGGTATTGGATCCAGGTTGAAGTAAAAAAACTAAAAACTAGTAGGTTTTAATCTTGTATTTTGTAATGACGTTTCGCTTGAGGATTCTAAGCTTCATCAGATACTATTATTTTTTCCAATAAACACAAATTCATACCATAAGTTGTATATATATATATATATATATATATATATATATATATATATATATATATATATATATTCTTGCATAACACCTCTAACCAACAAACGTTCATTGCATTTTTTTGTTATTTAAATCAAAAAAATTTCTGAATGTTATTCAAAAAGTTATTCTGCAACTTTGGATTCATCCTTATCTTTGAAACGCTACTTTTGATCTGCACGAAGATGAAAAATAGTAACTCTTTTTCGGATTAGGGTCATCAAACTCTATTATGGAATATACCATATTTCAGCTTTCTAAATTACACACAATGTTCGGTAATTTTATAATGAAGACTGACGAAAAATTCTAGTATAATCACAATAAAGTCAGCTGCTTTATTTCCCTGACAACTCAATTTTTCAGATTGTATGTCTTTTACTTCTTAATCCAAAATGTATATTGTCGGATAAAAGTGCCAGTTTGGTATTTAGAGTTTAAACACTGAGTCGTATGATTTCCGGCTTCCTTTCCCTTTCGTAGATCTATACTTAGATAAACTTGCTATATCTCAATCATCTTTCTGAACTTTTGGAAATAATTCGTATATAATTTTCTGACTTGACAAATGACGTCCTGTGGATCATTCCCTTATCTGTTCATCAGTTATGATGGCTCGTTTAAAATATTACACGATCTGTCGGTTTTTGAACTTTTGAGATATTAGCCTGGGGAAGGTTGACAGCTGAGCATTTTGATTACATTGTATAAGTTTTACAATGTAATTCGATAGGTGATTCGCATATTTGAAAAATTCGTTGGAGGAATTACAGGAACGATAGTAAATGCAATCGAAATTTGACTTTCCGATGATTTACATATCCCATAAAAAACACATTTACATAGATTATTATTTTGCTTTATCGAAATAAAAAAAAGTGAAGGTTATGCAGCATTATCGGAATTGATTGAAATTTTCAACGTGAAAAATACTCAACCAAAACTGATATATTCGTGAATTGCAGCTATGTCAAATAATTATAGGTGTTTAGAATATATATATATATATATATATATATATATATATATATATATATATATATATATATATATACATATGAAAAAATCACAGCAAAAATTATTATTCCATTTTCGAAATCTGCTCATAACTCTCATCAGTTTTCTCTAATACACTTTACTCCTAAATTCAATTGTTTTCGAAATATTAACGTTTGAAAAGTGACATTCCGGTTTAAAATGAAGTATGGATTTTGGTCACTTCCGGTAAAACAGTTTTGCTAATTAAACGTTATTATTAATTTTCAGTTGAATCTCTTAATGAA
The DNA here is from genome assembly GCA_018342105.1 of Gonioctena quinquepunctata. NCBI lineage: Eukaryota > Metazoa > Arthropoda > Insecta > Coleoptera > Chrysomelidae > Gonioctena > Gonioctena quinquepunctata. The sequence goes on along the minus strand of JAFIRS010000355.1, from coordinate 231,254 downwards.
TTCGACTATTAAGAGGCCTAAAGAGAGTTTATTAAGGATAAACAGTACCGCTTACCGGAAAATCTTGAAGCCTACGAATGTGTTCTGTAAATTCACAATCAAAACAAATTAGTTATCTAAAATATTATAATTTATTTTATATAACACTTTTATTTAACCCCAACAATTATTTCATCAAGTGTTCAATGTGGCCCCATCCTAAATCTTGACAATAAAGTGCCCTATTATAAATAGCTTCTCTCACGTTGATGAAAGTCTGTTCATCTATTTCTTCACATGTATCTATTATTCTGCGTTCCAACTCTTCTATTGTTTGGCATTCACTGTCGTAGATTTTTGACTTCAGACACCCCCAAAAGAAAAAATCTAGAGGTGTTGGATCCGGAGGTCTTGGTGGCTCCTTCTGTACTTCCCCTGCGACCTATCCATCGCCCAGGAAAGTTTGTATCGAGAAACTCTCTGGCCATGGGATCGAAATGGGGAGGTGCCCCATCGTGCTGAAATATGATTTCACGATTTTCAAACTCATTCTAATTGTTTAATACAATTTGTCGTATACGAGGTTCAATTTCAGTTTCTGAAAGATTTCTGTAAAGAACTCCTGTAAGATTGCCTCTGATGAAAATCGGTCCAACAACGCGATTGCCCAAAATCCCCTCCCCAACATTGACCTTTTCAGGAAACTGGATATATCCCTCTCTAAAAATATGCGGATTAGTATCGCTCCAGTAACATACATTCTGTTTGTTGACTTTTTCATGAAGAAAAAAGGTGCATTCGTCTGCGAAACATACACATTTTAGGAAGCCCCGTTCTCCTTCAATTGTTCTTGTTAACCACTCACAAAATTCAACCCTCCGGTCTGGATCATCCTCCATGAGAGCATGCAGGATTTTCATTTTATAGGGATGAAACTTTTCTTTTTTTAGGACTCTTTGGACACTTCTTGAACTTACTCCACAGGATTCAGCAACTGCTGACGTCGACTGAGTCGGGTTGATTACCATTTCAGCAACAATTTTCTCCTTTTTTTCTTCTGAAAGAGGCGGTCTTCCTGATCTTGGAGCATCTTCCAGCGTACCAGTTGCTTTGAGCTTATTTGAAAGTTTGCGCAAATATGACCTCGAATTGGGATTCTCGGGAAATCTATCATTAAACATACGGACTGCTAGATGATAATTTCTTCCAGCTTCTCCGAATATCAAAACTGCTTAAAATTTATCGTCTAAACTACGAGCCATGATCACACTTTTCATAAAAGGATTTAGGCGCTCAACGGACTATTTGACAGTTAGCAGTTCAGTTTGACAGTAAACAAGATGTCACGATTTTTTCTAATGCAAACTTGATTGAAAGCAACATTAGTGTTTTTGGTTGGGTTTGAAATGACCAAAATGTCACTTTTCAAAGGTTAATATTTCGAAAAAAATTGAATTTAGGAGTAAAGTGTATTGAAGAAAACTGTTGAGAATTATGAGCAGATTTCGAAAATGGGGTGTTCTATTCAAAAAAATTATTGAAGATGGCGCTCAGCCGCCATTTTTAAACTTTTAGCTGTGTTTTTCTCAAGAAAAAGTAGGTTTTTATCTCCTATTTAAGCTCCCCTAATTTCGTTGTGATATACCAGGTGGTTCAAAAATTAGTAGGGGGAGAACGGACTTGTATATATATAGAATGAGCATCTATCGGGGATTCGGTCTTGAAGGAGGTACACTTTTTTTTTGCTACCCGAGCTTTCGCAAATCTTCATTTGCTTTTTCGAGGGCTACAAAGTAAAAATATGGACATTAAAATATTTAAGTGATAATAGTATACATACTGTGATTTGAGATTTTCTTCGGACATCAAAGCTTAGGAACATATTATATAATCAGAAAAATACAAAGGAAAACTTAAAAAATGTTCTGACATGAAAATTTTATGACTGACAATGATTTTATATGGATGTCAAATAAAATAGGTATATACAGTGGTGTATTAATTCTGGTATTTTCAAATTAAGAATGGATTTTTGGTAAAAGAAGGTACGAGTAAATTTTACTTAAGTTATCAATATCAGTGTTTTTATTCATATTACCAGATTGTAATTTTGTTTCAGCCATTTCTAAAAAAATTTATTAAGTCAAGACAATTCGGAATATCAAACAGAAGAATTGGCAAAAACCGTTGAATTTGTGCATTAGACAGAGTAGGAATGATGATTCTTGGATTTGAATTGTTATGTTTTTGATAGCAAATATTTTCTTTTCTCGGAAATTGAGGAAACGACAAAAATATCTCGTTCAGGGAAATTATGAAAATAGGTGAGAAAAATTCCCCCTATGAATTGTAATTTTTATACTTGTCGTCACAGCCTACTGGACATTCTTTTATTCAATTGTCACTGTGAAATATGGCGTAATGAATGGAGGTTTACATTCTGAAAATGAAGAATAAAACCAAAACCGAATGGCCTGACAAAGTAAAAGGTGAATTATAAGATATTGTGACCACCTCGTTATGACTATTGTCCCGGAATCAGTGGTGTCACATCTGTCCTCCCCGTTACATTTATACACCTTTCCAAATGTAATCAACATTCAACAGCCTACTCAGAAAGGTCGCTACTGCCTCCGTAATGATTTTATTCACAAAAATTATGATCTGCTACCTAAACTAGATAGTTCATTAGATCTGTCACACATTTTCGTTGATTCAGGTAGGTTATTGTGTTGTCACTATAAAATACGCTCCCGGTTATCCAATCTAATGTGATGTTTCTCGGAAGCAAGCGTCTGGGAAATAGATATAAAACGACAAACAATGGGCAGTTTATGAGCAGCAACAAATATTGCAATCGTGTTCGCAGCAGAAAAATACCCGTCACTTACATGGACAACTTTTTATGGACAAATGCACACATGCTATGAAAATACGAAATTTTAATAAATCGCGTCATTTTTCTATTTCCTCATCATTTTTGAACCAATCAAATGGCCAACATTTCAAACTAGAGAACCAATCATGTCAATTTTATAGTGATAAAACGCCTTCTCGCTGTTTTATACTGAAGATTCCACACCAGTAATTTTTAACCAATCAAATTTGTTTTTTTATGACAGATCACTATGGCAACGTATGTAATTTAGTGTTTTTTTCCCCTTGCGTACCCAACAGCGAATTAAATCGGAAATTTTTTGACGTTTTAATGTCAATAATATTTTTTGACAATACTGGTTTTTCTTTCTTTATTTAATTTTGATAAATTTCAATTACATAGTTAAAATGTTTTCTATATTCTTCGCACACCTCCTTTCTTCTTAAAGGCGAAAAAGCTGGACTGAATTGAATGAATTATATATCTATGTCTAATGAATTATATATAATATTTAGACACTATTTTATTCACCATTTTTCCATTTAGCACTTTTAATTTTGGTACTTTAGAAGCGAATATTCCTGAACAATTCGAAACAAATTTTCTTCCTTCAAATATAAACCACAATCTTCTATTAATGCGGGTAAATGAGACATAGTACGATGATTCATCATTACATCAGACAATTTTATGCATATTTTACAAACAGCATGATTTTCAAATCGATACATTAAAAAAAAAAGTTTGCGTTCGGTTTGACTGCACAATATTATTTTTATTACAAAACACGAGTTTTTGCTGAAGTTTTGTACTGTCAAAATACGATGATCACAGCGCCCTATGACGTTCGCTGACGCTGGTTATGAATGCTATGTAATAAAGCGCGTATAGAAAATTAATAAAAACGCAAAAAATGCAATTTTCTACCACTTGTAATTACTCAAAACGCATGTATAATTGAAAAATGAACTATGTTCAATCTTAAAATGTTATTTCCATGCAACTACAACAAGTAGAAATCAACAATTTTTAGGCTAAAATCGCTGCCGAACCTGTGACGCAAATTAAATCTGTTATGTACCTACCTTTATGAAAAACCGTTGAAATTATGATTTCCTAACCTTTAGCAAAACCTTGGAAAAAATTTTACCAATAAAAATATAATTTTTTTATTTTCTACCACTTGTAGTAGCCCAAAGTTGATAAAAAATTGAAGAATATAATATGCTACATTGTAAACTGGTATTTCCGTGCAACTTCAATAAATAGAAATCAACATCTTATAGCCTGAGACGCCATTGCTGCCGAAACTGCAAAACACACTGAATTTATATATGTACCTATATGAAAAATTGATGAAATAATAATATTCTACTACTTGTAGTAACCCAAAATTGATATAAAATATTAGAATATAATATGCTACGTTCCAAACTGGTATTTTCATTCAACTACAATAAGTAGAAATTAAGAATTTAGGCTAAGTATCCATTGGTGCCCAAACTGTATCTATTATAATATGTACCTACCTATGAAAAATTGATAAAATTATAATTATCTAACATTGACCATTGTAATTATTGTTTATATGAAAAAACGCAATTATTATGAACTACGGCAGGAGGTTGATTGAAAGCGGTGGCTCGATCTTGCTTTAGAGCTTCATGAATGGACTTTACAGAAGTTGAAACAGACCTCATTGCAATTATTTCCTGATGGTGACTCGGATCTATCGGCAGATATGATTTCATTGAGTGACTACTTCCATGTCATGTGATTTTAATTAATTGCTGTTCACCAATTCCTGTTTTGGCTAAAGGTGAAACAGCGGTGGCTCTTGCAGAGTGATTTGTTATTTTGACCTTTTTGATGTCAATTCCAATTGATGATGCCGCCGATTTGAACCGGGAAGAGACCGTATTTTGTCCAGCCGGACTGTTCTTGTACCAACCTTTGGAGTTGGGGTGCTGCCAGTTTGGATTGGGAGTTAAAATTAACGGTTGGTTTTGATGAGGCGATCTCGCTTGCTTGTTAACTTTTTGAAAAGTCTAACTGGGCATATTTCTTCATGGAGTATATTTGGTACTAACCAATTACTGTCTTTTTTTTAACCGCCTTGGGTAGTTTTAGAGAAAACTGGATTATATTCAATGCGACCTATTGGTTTTCCTTGATTATCAATTTCCTCCACAAAATATTATATGCATGCTGCAGCTCCTTCATTTCCTCTCCCTGCCAATTCATAAGAAGCGATGTAGATTTTTTTTTTGCAATCCCTCCCTCACAAAGCTCAATAATATTTTTTAACTCGTCTGTTGATAATGCGGATGAACTTGTCTTTTTCTTGGCTGGGTCCTTTTGTAACTTCTGACGCTTAGCATTTTTTGCAGCTCTTGCGTTTTCAAATTCTATATCAGAAAATGGATGAAATTTGCGATTGTACCTTTTAAAAAAATATTCTTGCGACTGCTTGGCTGCGGAATTCCATAAACCTTTTACTACACTCCCCTTGTAGTCTTCGGAGTTCTTTTTACGCATATTGAACCCATAGTCTCCAAGAATGAGCGCCAGTTCCTCCACAGGTATATCCACTCTATCAATATCATACGATTTTTCTTCGCAAAAGTTTGTAAACTGCCACCATATGCTTAACTTGGATTTCTTAGTATTCGCGGGTGTTAACTGCCGAATCTCCTGACGAATACTTTCTTTACTTTCTTGACCGAAGCGAAACATTTTTTTTTCACGTCGTGCCGCTTGACAGAACCGGAACTCAAGTACATTTTAGGTTAAGGTTTTACCTAGTTGCCATGACAACTAAATGATTAAGTCAATCAAAACATTCTATGTTTTGTTAGTGTCTTGTCGAAGAAAAAAAATTGGCATTGTTGTGAGTCAAAAAATAAATTCTAAAATTATTTAATTTTCAAACACAATCTGGTGTGAAATTTTCTTACCGAATACCACACGAGGTTAAATTATTTCTGGAAATTTTTTCTCGCTCATGAATAATTTTAAAAATATCCATGAGCTCGAAAAAATTTCCGGGAATAACAAGTGATAAAACCACTAGTAGACTCGATATTGTTTTGCGATAAAATGACCATTTAGGTCCTGTCAGAATTAAATGTCAACACATTCAAATCCTATGTAGGGAAACATGAAATGCAAAATTGATTAAATAAAGTATTTTCAACTCGCTGTTATAGTGATCTGATATTTTAATTGAAATATACCTATTTCAGCACGTTAAAAACCTCAGATTTTCAAGTAAGGCAATCAATATTGGAAATCCGTTATTTTCGTAACATCAACAATAATTATGTAGAAATTGTGTCTTTCAAGTTAATCGCTCATTTAGTCACTAGCTGTCTTAGATCTCTCTCATTCAAAGTTCCGTTTTTAAAAGTATATGTAGATGACACCATTTTGGCTATCCCAAACGAAGAAATCGATAAGGTCTTAAACGTATTTAACAATTACCACCCCAAACTCCAATTTACCCTAGAGGCTGAAGTTGACGCAAGTTTACCGTTTTTAGATATCCTAATAACTAGACAACCCGATGGAAGTTTGAAAACTAACTAGTATTCCAAACCTACAAGTTCTGGTAGGCTGCTGAATTATTATTCAAATCATCCTCTAAAAGAAAAAATCGGAACCATCAAGAATCTATTATTTAGGGTCCATTATCATCATCTCAGTAGCGTAAAATTCCACAAAGATAATGAGTTTAAAGTAAAACAACTACTAAAAGACAACAACTATCCCAAATGCCTAGTGAATGAAATCATCAATGAATACAACCATCCTCCAGCACACCACAAAACTATTTCTAATGACACTTGCCCTACATTTTATAGGTTTTCATATATAAAAGTTTTATCTGAAAAAAATCAGTGTTGTCTCAGAACTCACAACAAATTAGCCTTTTATCCAATCAATCAAATCAAAAGTGTATTTACGCAACTGAAAGACGCAACTTTGACTGCTCTAATCTGGTTTATGGAATAAATTGTATCAACTGTGAAAAGTGTTATATTGGAATGACAAAACAATACCTGAACAAAACAGCGTGGCATTACATCACTTTACTGGAAGAGACGAGTTTAATTTTGATGATGCCCATATTATTGATAGAGAAAAGAATCTATATAAAAGAAACATTAACGAAATTATCCATATATTCCTCAGTGATACTGTAAACATGAGAACTGACATAGAACGATTGCGTGTATGCTACAACCACATCCTCAACAAATATAAAATGAGTCAAAACAAACCGTACTAAATATGCATTTCGATTTCAGTCATCCATCCGGCACCTTACTAATGAATAGATAAAGATAGTTTTTTGTTTTTTCTTCTATTTATCTCCAAAGTTCTTTCTACCTCTTTGTTTTTTATTTCGACACTAACGATTGATTTGAATTCAGTTTACCAGACAGGTACCCTACAGTGAACAGCAACAACAATGCTTATTATCAATGACACTCAACACCAGATAAATAATATATGTCTGAATAACGAAAAAAAGGTAGATCTATTTGTTTCATTTATAAAGCATAGTTTAATTATTGTTCTACTAAATTATATTGTTTTTAACACATAACCATATGTATTTTTAGCCCTGAAGAAGACGATAAATAAACGTCGAAACGTCGGCAATTTTTTTAAATGTGGACCACTTTTATTGTTTTTGTTCCCGCTAAACCAAATCTCCAATCAACAATAATTCTCGTGAAATAGTGGATACCGCATCTGCCTCTCACCCAGGATGCTCGGGTTCGATTCCGTATCCAGAACCTTTTTTTAAATCGGTTTCAGATACAAAAATTTTTGATAGTGAAAAATGTATATACAGGGTGTCCCAAAACTCAACGTCATCCTTTGGAGGGCTGATAGTCCAGCTCATGACTGACCAGAATATCACAATACCACCTATATAGTTATAGTTTTGGAGATATTGGCACTTTTATGAATTTCGTGAAAATCGAAACCTTTGATCAGTATTTCGAGTGCCGCAGGTAAAAAACTCCATAGTTCAAGATTCTAATTTTTCTTATGCAACCTGTAATAAACCTTCTATTGATTACAATCCAAAATAAAAATATTGGTGCAATACCTTTGGAGAAAAAAAAACATGTTTGTCCGATTCACGAGTTAATTTATTTTATTAGCTTACGTAGACTCTTCATACTGTAAACAAAATCACCTGGCTAGTTATTTTTAAAAATTGCTCATTCGGTGTAGTTTTTGACATGATACATCATTCACTATCTTCCACTTGAGGAAAAAATATATTCTTAGTTTACTGCAAAACGAGCTCATTGTGAAATTATTTCAATAATTAGGAATTCGAATGAAAACACTTGGACAATTGAAGTGACAGGTATTTATTGGCAACTTAACAAAAGACAAAAAAAATTAAAGAATGTTTTTAAATTGCCTGCCACCAAGTCGAATGCAAGTGTGGCATCTCTTTAAAAACCATCTTTCTATTCGTCTTGTACTTCCTTCGGAACTTATTTGGAAAGCTGCTTCATTAATACGACGTCTCAAGTTATGTTCATCATTCACTGGGTTTGTATAGATCTTCTCCTTCATGCAACCCCAGTAGAAAAAATCTAGCGGGTTTAAATCAGGGGACCGGGGAGTCCACAAAATGGGACCAAGACGGCCGATCCAGCTCTGTGGATAACTTTGATTCAAATAATTTCTCACTGGTCGTGCGTGATGAGCTGGACAGCCGTCATTTTGGAACCACATTGCCCTGCGTATTGCCAAAGGTACATCTTCTAAAAGAGTAGGCAGTTGAAATAAATGTCACTGCAACTCATGTCACATGACGTTTCCATCTGTCGTCGTGCAACGGTAGGTTTATACTACGCAAAACATCAATGCACATCTAATAGAGTCGCTGCAAGCCACTCAGACTCATTTTTGAAATAATTTCAAAATAGGCTCCTAGTGAAAGATAAAGAATGTTTATACCATATAAAAAACTACAACATAATGTGCCAGGTTAGCGTAGTCATATTGTACACAGTATGAAGAGTCTAAGTGAGCTAATAAAAGGAATTAACTCGTGAATCAGAAAAAAAATTTTTTTTCTCCACAGGTATGGTAGCAATCATTTTATTTTGGACTGTAATCAATAGGAGGGTTATTCAGGGTTGCATAACAAAAATTAGAATCTCAAACTATGAAGTTTTGTACCTGCGGCACTCGAAATACTGATTAAAGGTTTATATTTTCACGAAATTCATAAAAGTGCCAGTATCTCTAAAACTATCAATATTTTACTGAGGTCATGTTGTGATATTCTGGTCAGTCATGAGCTGAACTATCAGCCCTTCAAAGGATGACGTTGAGTTTTGGTACACCCTATATATATATATATATATATATATATATATATATATTATATTTGGTTTTAGAGCGAGTTCGTGAATGAATTAATGAATCTGTAAAACGAAACATTTAGAAACGGACACACGATTTCTTCAATTTTGGAACGAAAATAATTGTTGTAATTTTCCCTGTTGAAAATTCAAATATAACATGAATTCTGGTGATTTTATCCAGTTTTAAATTCATGGGTGAAGCTGTCCCTAAATTCATATGAGATTTCTAAGATTTCAACCATAATAATAGATATTCTCAATACAATTATTGAAACTATTTCATCAAGAGTATGTTTCTTACAATTATGAATTGATATTTCTGTTAAAAATATGCGTTTCTTTTGATTCAATGTCAAAATTAGGCTACGATCAACTATGCATAATTTTGACGTGAGTTTTGCATTTTCTTTAGGGAATACAAATTAATTTTTAATTAAACTTTATACGGGTTTTTGCTTTCATTATACAAGTAATTTTGTTGGATGTGCATCGAATATTATTTCTAGCAATTCATATTGTTGTGAGGCTTATTATAGGACAGAATGAAGAAGAAGTGGGTAGTTTGTTGAGAAATTCTGAATAAAAAGTTGAAATTAAGAAATTTGATTGATAGTTAATTTTTAGGGATCAGAATTACGAGAGAATCAGATTGATCGAAAAAATGACATAGAAACCGTTTAAAAAATAATATGGTTAAAAAATCAAAATCTGTTGTAACTCCCAAGCTCAGTTACAATGATGACTAATTTTCCATAATATTGTGAGCTAATAGGAAGTCTTTTATATCTATCGAATAACATTAAACTAGGTAAATATAGCGTTCTCACATATAAGTCGAAATTTAGAAAATCTATGAACATTGAACATTTCTAATGTGAAAAGAATTGTGAGAGATCTCATTTCATAGCAGCAGCAGAGTGTATTGAAAATGAAATTACTATGATCAAGTACAGGCAGTTCAATAGAAGAAATATACATATTGATATAGTAAAAAAGTAAAAATTGTATGACGTTTTTTCAGAAACTTTGAGTAATACAAAATTCTTGAAACAAGAATATGTTTTAGATAAGTTCATTTTTACTTATCTTTTGTGTACAAAAACTTATAACCATTAGGACAAAGATGTTGAGAGATTACAATCAATTCAAGAAATATCTGTTCAGTAATAAAAAGTCATCTATCAGTGGTCAGTAGTAGCTTTATTGTTGATATGGTCAGCTATACAGTTTGAAGATTTTTTTAACAATTATTTCAACTAAAATAAACCAAGGCAGAGTAAAATAAAAATAATCCTGAACATGTTTTACTTTTTTGCAAACATATCTTTTTCGAAGCAAAATAACAAAAAACTAGATGGCTTATTGGCAAAAATATATTTTCATACATCCATACATATCCAATAAAATATATCGTAATATTGCCTTTTCAAAAAAAAAGTAGTATTAAAAAAATTGTTCCGACTCAAATATAATAAAATTTAGTTTAAGAATATTTTATCGAGACTATCTGTATACTTAAATGTAAACTATGATTTTTTTCTGTGACCTATAGTGTGGCTTTCATAGACTGAGGTATTTCCACGCTCCCTAATATACTCTTTGATTTTTAATTTCCTGCTCACATACAGCGTCAACGTTTAGCAAAATTCTAGTACGGTAATAAATGAGCTGAAGAAATCAGACTAGTGTTGCCGCTTCAAACTTTGATTGAAAATCCACCGACTCGCCGCGCATCTTGAACATCCAACTGAACAACACCGAAATCCCCTTGTCGTGATTTGATTTACAGAGATCCCAACCTTAATTAAGCACTCAGCTCAGTTAGGGTGCAATCCGACACATTTACGGAAGATATACTTTCACCGGAAGAACATCTAATTCGAATCGGCTTTCCGATCCCCCTCCGGATTTCTCTTCATTGATTTCTCTCGGCTAAGCTCACTAAATTGTCTTTCCTTTCCTCCCCATCTCTCGTAAATGGCCGGATTTTCGATTCTATTTATGGTCAAGGTGGACGCCACCGCACAAAGAGACTATTTCATTCAATTTATAAGCAATTTATCGAGACGAGCTCAGCTGGCTCCCTGTAGATCACATCAGTTTGAGTTTTTTTGCACGAAGCGTTGATTCACAGGTAGGTATAAAAAATGCACCTTTGAACAGATCGAAGGAGATGATATAGTTTTTTCAATATCAATTGCAGAAGCATAGAAAAGTCTTGCGGCGAAATCCTGTGAGCAGCAGTGGCGGAGATAACTATTTTTATTTAGATATTTTAAGATTTTATAAATACTTCATAAATAATGAAAAATGAAAAAATTAAAGACAAGCTTTTATTTATACAAATACATTGAGAAAAAAAAACTAGAATATCCTACAAAACTAGAATATCCTTAAACGTATTTCGATCGGCACACACCAAGACCACAGACGCTACTGGTTTTTAATCTTTCAGAGCTATTGAAACACAAATATAACGCGTGATTTATGACCTCCCATCGTATAGCCACACCTGCAAGCATTTATGTCCGACTTGATTGGCTCAGACGAATCGGTTGTGGAGTAGACAGCAGTCACTCAGGTCCACGTTGACTATCGGCTCTTTTGATCTACCGTTTGCCGACGGCGAATGTTTACGAGTAGTGCAGATTATTTTTCGTTCCGTTTCTCCGCATATACGCTCGTGTTAGCGAAGTGAGTTTTTATTTGCTCCCTATAGAAACAGCTTCTGCAATTGATATTGGATGGACTATACATTGTAAGATGTTTATTTAAATTTTCCTCTACTCTAAAATTCCATAACGATATTGAAAAGATAGAAGTTTAGAGAAATGTCAAACTCGAATCCTCGATGATGTGTTACGCTCATTTTGAATTTTACAATTCGCTCAATAAAATAGTTCACAGTACGAAACCTTCGGACCGCTTGTCACACTTTACCGTTATTTTTTTATCAAGTTGAAGATTAAGAGAAAACTATATCACTGAAAATATATAATTGCAACTCAATTGAAGTCGTTTGCATCACAGGAATTCTGCTTTAACATTTTATGTGCTTTTTGTTGAATTGCTCCATTTTTTAATTCATATAATATCAGTCAGATACAGGGTGATGACCAAGGAATGCGTGCAAGCTTTATAACTTTTTTTCTATCCAAGCTGTCGACAATGAGGCACATTCTGGAATTATTTCTGTTTATATACAGGATGTCCCAAAAATATGATACACAAATGAGTTCTGTTTTTTAAACGGCAACCCCTCATTTTTGGATTCACCACTGAATTGTCACTTATAATCTCCCTAGAGCATGAATTATTGCCGGAAATTTTTTGAGTACATGAATTTTTGGAAAATTATCACGAGTTGCGAAGCGACGAGGGATAATTCTCTTTAAAAATTCATGTACGAGACAAATTTCCCGCAATTAATTCAAGCACGTGGGGGATTCAGTAAGAAAATTTTATACCGGAATTATATTTAAATAGAAAACATTAAGTAAATATTTATTTTGACGTTATTCACAAATAAATAGAAGGCTGTGTGTAATGAGAGTTTTGGGGGAGATTTTTTCTGATTTTTCATGTTCCCTAGTAAAATAAAATATATAGTATCAGATAAACTATTATGTAAAATCAATTGATTTCATACAATTTTCTTACTAGGTTTCGGGGAAATGTTAATATTGACTAAAAATAAAAGTGGATACGTTCGTATTGCGGAAGATATTTTTTGATTTTCCCCGTGCCCTAGTAAAATAAAATATATAATATCAGATAAATTTTTATATAAAATTGATTGTTTTCATACAATTTTCTTACTGGGTTTCAGGGAAATGTCAATATTGATTGAAAATGAAAGTGATGTTCGTATTGCGGGATATTTTTTATTTTATTTTTCCCGTGCCCTAATAAAATAAAATTTATAATATCAGATACATTATTATATAAAAATAATTGATTTCATATAATTTTCTTACTAGGTTTCAGAGAAATGTCAATATTGACTATAAACAAAGGTGACATACAGTTAAAAAAAATTAACTATGCCTATAGATATATACTTAAATATTTTTTTTATTCTAAGAAAAATCAATATTAGCGGTAATAATTCGTTTTTCAAATAATTCAGGAAATCGGGATATTTCATTCTTTTTTCTAAATAGAATGTTGTTGGCGTATGTTGCCGGTTAAAAAAATATTTTGTAAAGTTAGCCATGGATTTGACATTCACTACTCCTGTCAATCAATATTTTATTTGTGGCATTATAAGTTCCTCGTAACATTGTATACAATCATAAGTTAGTAAACAAGTGATAATAAGATGAACTTTCAATCGTATGAATTGTGTTCCTTTTGCAAAGAATCACAGCACATTGAAATGTACCATAAAAATGTAAAATATCTAACATACCTAGTGGAAGAATCTCGAATGAATCCTGAGCAAGAAAACATATTCAAAGAGATCGGCAACATTCTGCGTGATATTGTGCCTTCTTTTGGACACAAATCTAATACTCAAAGAAATAAACTGGTTTCTCAGTAAGGTAGTGTTGGTGAATAAGGCCCGGCAGTTAATAAGGCCCACCGGCAATTCTTATTGAAGTCTGGCCCTTTTCTCAATTATGGCAACATGGCTCGTTGCATCTTCCGAGTGTGGAAGCTATATGATAATATCGTTAAGTTCAGTCCGCCGTTAACTTCACGAGGGGCAAGTACAGTTTTACGCCGAGTATATTATAAGTTCGCAATAAGGTAGAACATCTTTTTTCATTCGAACCATTTTACTTGAAAAAATGAAAGGTCGCCATCATTTGATACAATACTGGTAGTATATTTTGCACTAAGAGAAAAATGAAGAGCATTGTTTACTTTCCTGAAAAATGCATGTTTAAGAAAAACGTGCTTGCCCGATAATAAGGCCCTACGAATGATTGCGTTATTAAGGCCCACGAGTCTTGCGTCGGACTGACGGCAGAAGACGTTGAAGATTTTCTCTGCAGCGAATGTGATTAACGTTTTTGTTTGTTAAAAAAGAATTTGATTTTTTTGTCAGAATTTTTTATTACTTTTGTTACTTCATTGTTGTATGTTGAGATTTTTATTACTTTTCCAGTTTTGTAAAAAAAATTTTATTTTTGTTTAATATAATAATTCTAATGATATATATAATAATTCTTTTACGTTTCTTGGTTTTATTGATATAAAATATTATTTATCCAATAAATATACAAAATTCTACATAACTTGCTATGGGCTTTATTACCCTACCATGCGGGTAATAAGGCCCGACGGCATTTTTTTTATTTTTGCCTTATTTTGGTTCCTCAGGTTTCAAAAGAGGCCAATATTGATGTGTACATGATAGCAGACATGACAAGCAACAAACTCATAATGTTCCGAAATTTTTTGTATAAAACCACCAACCAACACCAACACTACCTTATTATTTTTATTTCATGAAACACAGGCAAATTGTTGAAAAAAACACTGGTTCTGTGTTTTATTCCCCACTTAGGAAAGAGGAGGTAGAAGTGACATTTTTTGAAGAATTTAAAAATTAATTAATGATATTATAGAATGTACACCTCAATAAATTGTTATAATATTTCCAACTTATAAAGTAAGTAAATAAAAAATATTGTCAATATTATTTCAATTTTATTTTTGTCTAATTATATGATAGCTGTCATGTGCCGGGAAATTTCCATTTATTAATTTTACGTCTACGTGCTAATGTGGATGAACATTTTTCAGAAAATTTGCTGGTTACCATAGTAACAATGTCGAAATGAAGCATCTGATTGGCTGAAAATAACTGGTATAAAATTTTCGATATAATGCACCCAGGTTTCTTAGACTTACCTGCAATAGTTTTTGCATTGATCCACAGAAAAATTAATAACTTCAGAACAAATCAAGATAACATTTTTCCTGTCGATTCCTTAGGCTTTGGCTCATGATTTGTGATGCAAACGATGTTCAATCGACCACTACGATTTTTTGAAAATAACAAATTACGAACGGCAATAACTTTTTGAAATGCAACACCCTATATTGCATCATTGCATGGTATTTTTCGAGATTTTTTTGTCGATATAGGCTTTTTGTGGTCTACTTAATGAAGTTTGCAAAATAAGAAATGTTGATGGTTTTTTCTAAAAAAGATGTCGAGTAGGCCACTGTTTTCCATTTAAAATGGAAAACGAGCGACTCGGTGATTGCTTTGATAAAATGCCCCCCGATGTTGGAGTCGAAGGACTCAAGAGTAACAAAAAAAACTTTTTAACAAAAAATTAAACTGACGAAAAAATCAACTGAAAAGCAAAAAATAAAATAAACCTTCTTAGTCCAAATGATAATTGAGCTCCTGAACTAATGTAAGTAAACTGATTTTGAGTCGGCGCCAAACAAACAATTATCGAAGATCATTATCTATGAAAGAAGTCATCAAAACGCAGCCGTGCATTTCGCTGCCATCATTTTACGCTTCACCTAATTCAATTGCTAGTTTGTTTGGTGCCGACTCAAAATCAGTTACTTACATTAGTTTAGGAGCTCAATTATCATTTAAACTGAGAAGGTGTATTTTATTTCTTGCTTTTCAGTTGATTTTTTCGTCGGTTTAATTTTTTGTTAAAAAGTTTCTATTTCTTACTTCTCAGTTCCGTATTTCGTAGGTTTAATTTTTTGTTAAAAAGTTTTTATTTTTCAATTTCTTGTGGCTAAAATCTACCAATTACTACCTACTTGTTTTTTGATTACTTCCAAAATACTTACTTACCCATCTTACTTCAACTATTACCAGTTAAATAATATGATTATCTACTTTTACTATTTGTTGTAATATAAATTATTTTCGTTGTTCTGGTTAGTTTATTTCATTACTTTGTATATAATTCCATCCTCTCATAAAATATACTGATTTTGACGGATGTGGAACAAGAATAATGTCATTGTCAACTACGTATGTGTGTGCCAATGTTCACTAGTGAAAAATCAATTATCCCCTATTTTGTTACCCGTAAGGGAGGCTAATTCCTTTCGAAATCCAAATATAAGGTACCCTATCTATTTAAAAAAGAATCATCCAAATCTAAAAACCCAGTACAAAGTTATACCTGATAGAATCGGTTAACGGACCAGAATTCAGAGGGTAAGTGATCAATATCCTTCATGTCGCCATCCTTAGGGGTGGATTTCATCTTTCAAATTCAAATGAGACCAAATTCGAAGTACACCCTATCCACTGAAAAAAGAATTATCGGAATCGGACGCCTCAGTAAAAAGTTATGCGTTATCATACATAAAAAATATGATGGAAAAAAAATATACGGGTCGAATAGAGAACCTCCTCCTTTTTGGTTTCGTCGGTTAAAAAAAGATACAGTCGGCCGATAATGTTGCCACCGATTGTATACAAGTCTGTAGTTAGCCAAGAAACCCGGGTGAGTTATAATGACAATTTAGCGGAGAATCCAAAAAGGTAACAAAAATGGGGGGTCGCCATTCAAATATTATTATCATGTATTGCTTTTATTCGCGTGGTAGTTATTAGTTTGCTGGAAATAATCAGCCCAATTTTCGAAGCGCACGCTGGTTTATTCCCAATAACCACTCCCCACATTTGCGATAAGTGATTACTGTTTTTGAATATTATGTGCAACGAGCCAACGAGCATTCTTCCAGCTGAGATCCCTGCCTGGCTGCGGAATGATTTTCAATCGTCAAACGCATTTATCGTTATTTTTCACTTCTTTTCCCTCAAGATAAACTCTCGTTGTTCTCCACAACGAGAGCGGACATTTCATCCAGCGATTGTTCCCCACCTCGTGTGGCGGTTCCATCTGAGGCGGCGGCGACGAAAAAACAGATGCGTCGCGCCATTGCTATGGCGATCGATACACTGGCAGATGCCTCTCGCTGAGCGTCGAATAACACCACGCCCCCGGGAAGCTGGCAACGTTTGCCGCCCCCGCAGTACCCCCACCTCCCTGTCACCAGATCCCCCAATAATTAATGAGCTGGCGGTCTAAACTGAAACGATAATTCCATGATAATGGCAATACGCGACCTCGCGTCAATTATTATGGCTACGAATGTACATACTCGGCAGTTTGTTTTCTTTTATTTCATCTATCACAGGCAGGGATATAGATTTTTCCAATAAAGTGAGAGTAGTAGCGCTGCACGATTTATGGATGCAAGCAGAAAAGCACTTTCGATATTTTTTTGGATTATTGTGAATGCCTAGACTGATATGGAGTTTTGGCTAGATCTTATGGCCCCTCATTTTGAAAAATATAGATTTTTCAGTAGTTTTTCAATAGAATCAGAAGCCTGGTAACCAGATCGGCCTGGCTTCAATATCAGGTTATATAAATAGATTTTGTTCTGCAATTTCTCTCCAGAGGTCAATATTATAGCGTTTGGCTTGTATTGTTCAGTTATCGATGGATTTTTCGTTCATTCTACTTAAACTACAGGTGAAGGAAATGTGGATATTGTAGATTTGTCGCTTGTCTATAGGAGGCAGAAATGACGGGCCTCAGAACGCTACCTTGAAGCACAACCGATTTTATTAAATGCAGAATCTTTAGTACATATCTAATATTCAACTTTAGCTAAATGATGACGATTTTCTTTACTAATCAATGATATGAGAAATTACTTTATTGTTTTCCTTTTTCTCATTTCGTCTTCGAAAAAAATGAGTTGTGTGGACCTCCAGAAGTTCTGTCAGATGACATATATGGTCATAAAAATTAATATTTGGGAATTTGATTCAATCTTTCGAAAGCCGTCATTTTGAGACTACGGAACCGATTTGGCTCATCTACCGAGTAACTTGAACGTTATGGTGGAATGAATCGTAAAAATACTTTCATTTTTACTGAAGTTTCCAACTATGATATTGTACAGTGCCTAAAATCTCTAAAATCTAACGCTATTGGTTGCGATGGCTTCTCCAAGCAAATGATTCAACTAATGGGTTTTTCATTTATTGGACCACATTACCTTGGTGATCAACACTGCCTTGAAATCGGGAAGTTCTTCCCATGCCCAATGTGTCAAATTTAACGGACTATTCTTATATCAATATCTTGCCAACATTATCAAAAATACTGGAAATGGTTATGAACTAGCTTCGTATTTAAAAATAATATCCCACCAACTCAGTCGGGTTTCAGACCTGATCACAGCACAACCACAACATTGGCCTGTATCGATGACGATATCTTGCCTCCACAGATCGGGGACAAATAACAATCCCAATACTATTGGACTATATACAGTGCTTCTCAAAAATCCCCTCCCTCCCTCTTATTTTTGGAACGATTATACATAAACAAGTGAAATCTGGAAACTGAAGGTTGTAAACTTCCCTACTAGTGATGATAGATGACGAAATCGTCAAAGATGACGTCACAAAGCCATTGTGACCAATAATTTTAAATGGAACCCAACGGCAAGCGACACCTCTTTTGAAAGGTATCGAAAAAACCTATTCAATGATACTAATTTTGTTTGTGTTTATGCCAGTTTTGGCAACTCGCTTTCAAATAACGCAAAGCTGTGATGAATTAAATCAGTTAATACTAAAATTTCAAATTCAAGCTCCGCCTCTGGATAGTTGTCAGATAAGCTGACGTTTTTGTTAGTCTCCCTAATTCGACGTTTTTGTAATTATCCAAGTTTTTGTACATTTAATAATTTGTGTATTGTTGATCGAACGTTTAACTGTTTTAGCATCTTCTGGTACTTTTAATATTCTTGTACATTTTAATAATTTGTTAAACTGTTGTGAGCCGAACGTTTGAGTGCTTCAAGAAGCGAAATGGTACGTGCTTCAGGTGATAAAGTAGCAGCGATCCTAATTCTTGGTGAAACTGGACAAAATATTCATGCAGCAGAACGCATTTTTAATGAGAGGTTTCTCGATCGCCCTGTTTCGAGGACTTATTTAAGGGAGCTTCTTCGTAAGTTTGAAATAACGGGTAGTATCAATGATGCGGAACGATCTGGCAGACCACAAATTTCTGATGAGAAAAAAATTGATATACAGGCAGAAGTAATAGTTAATCCTACTTCTTCAACAACTCACGTTGCATCTACCTGTAAAGTCAGTCGAAGTACAGTACACAGGGTGTTGAAAAAAAATAAATTTCATCCATACAAATTAAAAATGGTTCATCAACTCTCAGACGACGACCCAGACCGAAGACTAGAATTTTGTGAAAATATGGAAACTAAAATTAACCAACAGTCAGACTATGTCAAAACGATTTGTTTTAGTGACGAAAGTACTTTCTATCTAAATGGAAATGTAAATACACAGAATGTGAGGTATTGGAGTGACGCAAATCCCCACCTGTTTCGTGAAACACATACCCAGTTTCCACAGAAGGTGAATGTTTGGGCAGGTATCCTGGGAAACTAGTGAGGTTTATCTGGAGCTGTTGCAAAACGCAATAGAACCGTTAATCCTTGAAATCTTGGAAGATAATCCGGATGAATTCGGCAATTTAGAAATAATATTCCAACAGGATGGTGCTCCTCCACACTATTACGGTGCAGTAAGACGGTATTCGGATGAGGAGTATCGTGGTAGATGGATTGGACGACGAGGTTCAACGGAATGGCCAGCTCGATCACCGGACCTCACACCTTTGGGTTTTTTTCTGTGGGGGTACCTCAAATCGAAGGTTCACGCCACTGAACCTGACAATATTGACCTTTTAAAACAAAATATTGTTGCAGAATGTGAGGCTGTTTCCGCAGACACATTTGCAAAAGAACGAGAAGAGTTTAAGAATAGGATATTTCACTGTCGGGAAGTAAATGGTAGTCACTGATTCTTAAATCTGTAATTAATATCATACTGAATGGAATTTAAATTTTAATGTTTACTAATGAGCCATTAAAACTGCCATAAACACAAACAAAATTAGTATCATTGAATAGGTTTTTTCGATACCTTTCAAAAGAGGTCTCACTTGCCGTAGGGTTCCATTTGAAATTATTGGTCACAATGGCCTTGTGACGTCATCTTTGACGATTTCGTCATCTATCATCACTACTAGGGAAGTTTACAACCTTTAATATTCAGTTTCCAAATTTCACTTGTTTATGTATAATCGTTCCAAAAATAAGAGGGGGGAGGGGACTTTTGAGAAGCACTGTATAGTAAGGCATTTGACACCATGGACTACGGAAAAAAAGCTCAAATTCTATGGTTTCAATATGTAGAATTCGATATCATCGCTCTGTTGTACTGAAGCGTGATTTTGGAGTCCCCCAGGGATCAATCCTTGGTCCGCTACTTTTCTATATCTATATATCAGACTTTTGGAGAATTCCTGGGTGGCTCTGAATCATTACGCCGATGACACCCAAATGTGTCTCAGTTTTTCAGTTGATGTTTGTCGTGTAGCTGCGGATCGATCTGTTTGAGATATCGTCGGCTCATAATTTAAAACTTAATGATATGAGATCTAAATTCATGATTTTTGGTCCAAAAACCAAGAGAACCATGAATTCACAATTTTGTACGTTCGCGGTCAATGATGAAGTATTGCCAGTGGTTAATGAGGCAAAAAATCTTGGCTTGTGGATTAATAATGAAATGCGCAAGTTAGTCACCTTCGTAAAATTGCATATCTCTCTATCCCCATAGAAGTATTCTGAATCGTAACCTGAAACTCATTATATGCGAAAGTTTAATAACGTCTGCGACTGCATTTATGGCCCAGTCTCAATCGAGATCACACCAGATTACAGCGGATCCAGAACTCGTGTTTTCTATTTGCACTTGGTACACGGAAGTTTGGCCACATTTCACCCGCATTTAGAACTACCAATAAACTAAATTTGTCATAACCTTTCATCTCCTAACATTCGCACATAAAATTCAAAGAACTTATTCTCCGTCATACTTGAGAAATAAATTGACTTACTTTGAGACTATTAATAATAACCCTACAAGGAAGAGACGTGTCCTATTTATCCCGCAACACTCCTCTGCTATCTACAATCGTAGTTTTTCTTATAATGCCACCAAATTGTATAATTCATTACCATCACATTTCAGAGATGATTCCATCTTGAATTTCAAAAAAAATGTATCTTTGTGACACCATGTTTTATTAGGGACGCCCACAGCTTTTGTTATGGTACCTACTTGATACGGGCTTTCTTTGTATTTCCTGTTTTCTTTCTTTTTAAGATATATTATTATTCATTCATGAATATCATTTATAAATATAGATACTGACAATACGTTTATATGTCTTACTCTCAAACTAAATTCTAATTCAACTGTTCATTTGAAGTTCTTATTGAAGTGCGGTATTAGCCATTTGGTATGTGTATGATTTTCTCATGTATAATTTTATACTATCTTTCTCTTTTTTTATTTCTTTTTTTGTGAATTTTCTATTAATTCAAGGTAAAGTTGAAAACCAGTTTTAAGTGACACCTCGCCTTTTAATTTTTTATGAATGAAGCCGTTCATTATTATTATTATATGCTGTACCCTATTCATAATCGAGGATTCCAAGGTTCGAGTCACGCTACGATACCCTTTTTTTCTCAGTGAAGCAGTTCATTTCAATTTTAATTTCGAGCTGCGCTGCGCTGACCATGGTGGGGCGCTTTGATTGGTTGATCGCTTTCAAAAAGTGGAGGAGTGGGGGTGGTCTCAATCTGGGGTATGTCTACTACTATTGAAAGATCGGCAAGAGGCATCATTGATTATTTCAACAAATGCTCGTTACTGTGATAAAATAATCAATTATACCGAGTGATTTTCCAAGGTGACTCACCCCTATAACTTTTTTATTATTGAAGATAGAAAAACGAAATTCGGGGGTTGTGTATTTATAGTACAATTTACATTTTTTGACATATTTACTTGCCTTGCCGTACTTCCGGTTGGGGCGGAAATCCAGAGAAAAATGCACAGTTCCTGACCAAACGAAAATTATTTCTTCGATTTTCCACGGTATTTTCCAATTATTCTGATGGCGAGTCAGGTAGTTTATTGTGATGTATCTGCCATACATTTATTCCATATTCATTAAACAAATATACCGGTACGTCGATGAGAAATGCTCTACACATGTACATAATTTATAATATTTATTCGCACCTGTGAACATTTCAACCATGCATGGTAACGTTAACAAGAATTCCGCCTGAAAAGTTATTACAATATCCACAATCATAATAATTTCTGTTATAATGCACAACAAACCACAACTCGACAACCTATCAATATTTCATTCGATGGAACTCGGGGTCATTATGGGTAGAGACCGTTCTTTATTTTACTTCAATTGATTCGGAGTGTCGGCTGCGGTCGATAAAAATTAAATATCGTAATCATTCTAAAAGTTTAGAAAATTCGAATTTTAAGATTTTGTTGGGCTCGGCTTTTTATAAAAATATTGTTTAGTGACTAGTCTGAAAGTATTTGAGGATCGGGTAATACCAATCTATCATAACAACTTTTCCAGAAGACAATATACAGGGTGTAATTTACCCTCTTGCAATATATACCGGGTAACAACGAAATCATTGGCCAGAGAGTCATTCAGTTGTTTTTTTAAGTTATACTTTTGACATGGATCGAATATATAGTTCATTGGAACCCATATTTTCTGAAAAAACAATTGAATATCACTTCCGATTTTGCCAAAAATAGACCAAGATCGAAATTTTTTACTGCAACTCTATAGATATTTACGACATTCGATAGAGCAAAAATTCCCTTTCTAATGACATATCACAAGTAGACATTTGTTTTGAAAATGGCGGCGCAAGAGACATTTTTGCTAAAATCAATATGGCATTATGACGTCATCGATCGAATTTTCGTCAAGCAACCTGATAAAATAGCAAGTAAACGAAATACTTTGATTAGTTTTTGATGAAGCATGCAAAAATGTTGATTCATCGCCAATCAGGATTCCCTTGAGTAATTCTTTCAAATGACATTTTCTCGAAAATTTCAAATAGGAAATGGTACTTTTTTAAATTAACATTGAAGTATAAGTCAGTATCTACAGATGAATGCTTGGCACACTGGGCCTCTTGTTTTAATTTTCAATTAAAAAATCATTGAAGGTTGTCTTTTTTATTATACCTAATAAGTAAATACGTGTACATAAATTTCAGGTTTTATTAATTCATTTTTAATTAATTTTCCTATTTTAAACAACTACACTAAAAAAAGGGGGTAAAAAACTCATTTAATCAAATGTTCTATCCGCTGACCGCCTTTTTACTGGCACAATTGAATTCTTCTGATATTTTTAGTAAGTAAGTTTCTTGAATGTTGTTCCGAAATCATGTCAATAGAAAAGGGAAACATTCTCAATTGAATATTGATAGAAATATTTTTCTGTGAATTGAAAAATCCACGATTAAAATGAAGTTATTTTTTGTGAATGTCTAACAGAAAACAACTACTTCCCCGGCTAAAGCCACGCTGGCCATTGAACTACATCTGATAGATATTCTGAAAAGGCCCTAACTCAAAAGAAAAAATCAGAAATTGAAAATTTGCATTTTCATTCAGATAGTTATTTGATTTTCTATTCCAGTCTCAATTAAGAACTCATAAAGATGAATGAGGCAAAGAAGAATATTTTCCAAAAGAGAGTACTGACCAGAAATCATTCGTAACATTGACGCAGGAGAGACATCGCATTCACTAGGTCTTCAATACATTTTTGTGACGAAAATCTATTTCACGCTTCCACTATCATCAGGAAGACCGGAAGAAATGGGAAACACATTTTCAAGAAGCAATATCACTTTGCAAAGATGGAAGAAGTTAGAATCATTTCTTTTGGAGAGACACTTTGAAATTAGTGTTTTCTGACATTAAAACCTGTCATGGGGTATGATAGATTGATTTGTTGAAAATATAAACAGGATGTTCATAAAATCAGACGTGGAATCATCTGCGACTAAAAGATAAACTTTAGTCAGTATCTTCCATCGTCAAGATAACCTCTTGTGGGGTATTCATGTTGAAAAGGGAAACATTCTCAATTGAATATTGATAGAAATATTTTTCTGTGAATTGAAAAATCCACGATTAAAATGAAGTCATTTTTTGTGAATGTCTAACAGAAAACAACTACTTTCCCGGCTAAAGTTACGCTGGACATTGAACTACATCTGATAGATATTCTGAAAAGGCCCTAACTCAAAAAAAAAAATATTAAATTGAAAATTTGCATTTTCATTCAGATAGTTATTTGATTTTCTATTCCAGTCTCAATAAAGAACTCAAAGATGAATGAGGCAAAGAAGAATGTTAATATCTAAAGGGTTCCTAGGGCTATTTCGGGAAAATATGGGTTCCAAGGAACTATATTTTCGATCCAAATGTTAAAAGTCTATCTTAAAAAACAACTGAATGACGCTCTAGCCGATGATTTCGTTGTCACCCGGTATATAAAAACTTCAATTTTGGAAACGGGTACGTGCTCGTACATAAGTAAGACTGTTGAAAAAAGTATTGGGTGAAGAGAAGCCGTTTCAGTAAAATGATTTTTGTTCAAACAGAACTTCAGTTGAACAGTTATCACCTATCGAACTGGTTTGAAATCATATCTGTGACACATTTTTAGTTTTAATGACGCGGAACTGAATGTATTCGATATCATATTTGAAGGTTACACACTTTCACAATTAGTTCCGATAACGAACATGCAATTTTTTGTTAAATTGTATCGTGCAGTTATATGCAAATCCAAAATTACTTTCAGGCATGGTGTAGAATTGCACCTCATTATTTCTCCAAAGCTACATTCTGTCAGACAATTTTCTCGATTTTTTTTTAATTAAAACGCCAAATATTTCGATATGGTATCGATAGATAAAGAAAAGTCGTGAAAACCTTCATTTATTTCAAGGTTCGTGCTAGTCATTATTTTTTCTTCGGTAATTTGTGAAAAGCTATAGATAAATGCAAATATATCATTTCGTGAATAGATAAGTTTTTTGTTTGTAGGTAATAATTACCATTAGGGAGGGTATATTTATAAAAAATCGAAAAAACCCGAATGTTCCCAAAACTATCATTATCATCAGCATCAATCTTTATTTTGTATTCTGTAATATCTGAAGCAGCTGTACTGACTTTTCTTTCAGCTGGAAGATCTTGAAGTTGCTTTCCTTCGCATTCCTAGCAGTTTCAAACTCAATATCAGAAAAAAAATGATTCCTCGATTGAATTCTCCAAAATACTTTTCTTGCACCATCTTAGCGGTTGTGTTCCAAATTGTCTTGATAGAATAATCTTTACAATCTTTGCTGATTGATCTAAGTAATCAATCTCTTCTCCAGAATAGTTTTCGAATCTACAATCACTTAAATTCATTGCACAATATCAAAAATAAAGGTGGGTTGTATCACCTCTGGTCATCTTTGGTTTTGCTATCTGCAGGTTCCCTCTCTATTTTTATTGCCATGATCTAGAAAGAGAGAAAGTCAACCTTTTCCAAAAGATAATCAGCTGTGTTACAACCCGCCCTTAGAAAAATACCCTGAACCATTTGCATCAAGATTGAATAAAACATATTTGAGTGTTTCTTTCACTATTGTACCAAAGTATTTTTATTGTGGGCTTTTATTGAAGTTTAATCACATAAATTCGAAAATATCACACCTCCAGAACTATCAGGGTCTAAATTTTGGACTTCTGATATCTGATTTCGTTCAGAAAGTGACTAATTGTGATTCACGCAAGATTACAATAGAAATATAGCACGAAAAGACAACCAGCGACCTTTGAAAAAGTGCAGCTGTTAAATTGTGGAACGGTCAGACATGATATTTTACGATCTCAAAATATTATATTCACATGCAAAGTAATACGAGAACAAGAATAAATAATATTATAAGTAGATATTTATCATAATATCCTCTCTTTGTTTCAAAGGGTGCCTCTTGACAGGCAGATGTGTGTCAGCTGGGTTCACATATTAATGATTACTTTGTAATTAACCACTTTAACACTGAACACACCACCAATAGGCCTTTAAAACGTTAGAAGCATTAATCGTTTGCGTTCCACAGAATGTATCACAATCTCAGATGGGATGGATGTTATAAAAAGAACACGAATTGCCTTCGTACCAGTGGATGGTGACAGGTTGAAGGTTTTCAACTCCGTATATGCAAAAATCTAATGCATTGAACAAGACATCATAAAATAAGTTGAGATCTAAAATTAATCTGGCTCACTGACAAGAATTTGAGACCGAAATCAACGACTCTTTACAGCATTTCGAACCTACGTATATCAAAGCTTCTAGTATAGTTTTCCCAATATCAATTGCAGAAGCATAAAAAAGTCTTGCGGCGAAATCCTGTGAGCAGCAGTGGCGGAGATAACTAATTTTATTTAGATATTTTAAGATTTTAAAAATACTTCATAAATAATGAAAAAAGAAAAAAAATTAAAGACAAGGTTTTATTTATACAAATGCATTAAGAAAGAAATATAATTCCTTTCATTGTTCGATGTAGGTTATTATTATATCCTAAAACGTATTTCGATCGGCACACACCAAGACCATAGACGCTAGTGGTTTTTAATCTTTCAGAGCTATTAAAACACGAAAATAACGCGTGATTTATGACCTCCCATCGTATAGACACACCTGCCAGCATTGATGTCCGACTTGATTGGCCCAGACGAATCGGTTGTAGCACAGACAGCCGTCATTCAAGTCCACGTTGACTAGCGGCTCTTTTGATCTAACGTTTGCCGACGGAGAATGTTTACGAGTGGTACAGATTATTTTTCGTTCCGTTTCTTCGCATATACGCTCGTGTTAGCGAAGTAAGTTTTCATTTGCTCCCTATAGAAACAGCTTCTGCAATTGATATTGGATGGACTATAACATTTCCGATCGTTTACTAATAATGACATCATGCGTAAAAATGTGTGTGTCTGCCATCTATTTGCTCCTACCCCTTAGGTCGTTTGAATACATATCAATCATCTTGTTAATTTTCATGGAAAAAAGCACTCATGCCATGAAAATACAAAATTTTAATAAATCAAAAAAAGAACGTCTGAATGTGAAAAACACTAGGTATTTTTAGTGAAAAAACATGCACTAGTGCATTTTTGCGAGAGAACAGGTATTTTTTCCACTGTTGTCAAGACAATTCATTGTTTGTTTGCTTACATTGCTGATGATATTTCATTTTTGACCGACGAAACCAAAAAGGAGGAAGTTCTCTAGTCGACGCGTATTTTTTTTTATGTATGACCACCGCATAAATTTTTACTGAGACGTCCGATTCCGATAATTCGTTCTTCAGTGGATAGGGTGTACTTCGAAGTTGGTCCCATTTCAATTTGAAAGATGAAATCCACCCTTAAGGGTAGCATAATGAAGGATATTGATCACCCACCCTCTGAATTCTGGTCCGTTAACCGATTCTATCAGGCGTTACCTTGTACTGGGTTCTTCGATTTGGATGATTCTTTTTTTATTAAATAGGGTATACCTCATAGTTGATCATATTTGGATTTATAATGGAATTATCCACCCTTACGGGTAGAAAAATAGGGGATAATTGATTTTTCACTTGTGAACGTTGGCATACATATGTAGTTGACAATGACAGATCGCTATTGTCATTATTTTTGTTCTCCTACATCCGTCACAATCATTATATTCTATGAGAGGATGGAATGATATAAAAAGTAATGGAATGAACTAACCAGAACAACAAAAATAATTTATATTACAACAAATAGTAAAAGTAGATAATCATATTAATTAACTGGTAATAGTTGAAGTGAGGTGGGTAAGTAATGAAAAAATAAGTAGGGTAGTTTGTTTGGCGCCGACACAAAATTAGTTACTTACATTAGTTTAGGAGCTTAGTTATTGAGACTAAGAAGATTTATTTTATTTTTTACTTTTCATTTCCGTGTTTTGTCGGTTTATTTTTTTTTTAAGTTTTCATTCCTGCCTATTTTTTTGATATTTTTCATGGCTATTTGTTGGATAAATTTCCCCAAATGACTGGCACTATTACCCTGTGCCCTTTTAATGATTGTTTCAAGCAGTAATTTCAGAGTTGCAAACATAAAGAAAAGTGACATTCAGACTTATTCAGGAGTACATTGTATATTGGTTATTTTTCAATAATTGATAATCATGGCTGTTTCATATTCAGGTGCATCTTGGTAGTTGAAATATTTTCTGACATTTGTTATTTCTCAGTTCAACTTTGGCAAAAAAAAATACCCTGTTCAGAGAACATTTTTTTCCAAGAATAGATTATTGGATATTGAAATTTGAAATAGTACTCTGGACTACTATTTCAGATGTTGGTTCCTGAGTTTTGTAAGAGTTTGTGTTGATCAGATGCCATTTTTAAAACTCCAAAATATAAAAAAATACTATTTTAGTATTTTGAAAGAAAATATGGAATGATGGTTCACTTGACATTGTCTTAGCTAATTCAAGCTATAAATGAAAATGAAAGATTATTATAATTTTTATCGAGGGTAATATCATATGAACTAGGGGTTTTGTCGCTCAAAAATTTTTGAAATTTTCGAGAAAACATTTTGCCTGAAATTTTACTGAGTGCAATTTGTGGTCTTATTGTCTGATTAAACCACAAAAGCGAAGCTTGAGTAGTTTAATCTTAGATAATTAGTCCGCAAATTGCACGAGTTAAATTTCCTAAAAGCAAAATGCTTGACGGAATTTTTTTAAAATATCGAGATTAAATCTTTCAGCACGAATGATATTGGATGAGAATTTTTCCCGAATCACATTCGAAACTGAATAAAACTAGCAGAATTCATGTTATATTCGAATTTTCAACATGGAAAGTTACAACAATTCTTCTCGTTCCAAAATCGAAGGAATCGCTTTACAGATTCATTCAAAATGATTAATCACTGCTCTTGAACTCACTCAAAAACTCAAAATTCATACATTTTTCTAGTGTATTTAATCAGGATATAATTTTGAGGAAAATGGGATAGGGTTGGATGCTAAGCTTACACGAGCGCCTGTGTGTTTTCACGCGAGAGTTGAGGTTAGTAGAGGCTTTCATAGGAACACATATCAAATATTTACTGGATGAATTAGGTAAAAAACCAGTTTCGAAGATTTCTCGATGCATTTTTACCTCGTCAGTGCATCGTTTGCAGAATCAGCGCTGGGATTATTATTGAAATTTATTTTGGAAAAAAAAATTGACGGTGGTCGGATTCGAACCCCGGTTGCTTTTTTTCGTGGCCTGCTCCTCAGCTAACTAGGCTATCTGGGATTGGTTATAAGTATAATTTCGGATGCCTGTTGACTTTATGCATATACTAATTGAGTTTTGTGAGATTTGTGCTATTTTGAGATTTTTATGAAGTTGCTAGTGGTTTTACACATGTTCATGAAATATTTCTAACCCCGCGTTATAGTCTGGTTACCCACCCATTACTCCCCAACACCCAATTCTGGGACTGAGATTATATAACATTCTTCCCGATGCCATGAAAAATATTACCACAGTTCATTGCTTTATGAAAATGTCACGTAAGTTACTTGTAGAAATAAGCCTATACACAATACCTGAATTTCATGAATATTTCAAATGATTTCAGAACTGTTGTTATTGTCCTTTTTTATATACTATTGTATTATTCTATTGTACTTAGTTACGTATATATGAAATGAATGTATGTACCTGATCAGTGTATTGTACTCTACATAACTTTAATTAGTTTTAGCCTTCGACTTGTCCAACAGCTACGTTCTGCTCATTTTATGGATTACATTTTCTAACTATCTATCTATCTTATGTAAGGCAGAGGCACGTTAGCCTTATCGGCTTTATACTTGGTTTGGGTCTACGTAATGTACAGATTCATGACAATTATATTTTCAGAAAATTTATTGAGACGATTGTAATGTGAACGGCAAAATTTAAAGCCTTCTGTCTTCAGCATACATATTTCTTTCATTCCATAATTTGTGTATTTCAGTATGCTACGCAAAAAACGGTTCTGTTTTTTTTTCGTGATAATGGGTACTTCTTAGGTGGGCGACCATTCATCAAGCTCATAAAGTATCTTAAATCTCTATAGCGCACCCAGAGAAATGTTGAATGATAAATATACATTCGTTACTACCGTTAGTTTTATACTGAAAGATCAAATAACATCCAGTCTTCACCAACTTTATATCTTCATAGGGAATTTAATAAACATCAGTATACATTACAAAAAAGCTGGATAATTAAAATATCTAGGATACCATGATATATTCAACAATTATAGTTGAAATTTTTATGAACTTGATATTTGAGACAACAGTGTTTTTTTAACTGAAATTAAAATCCACTTGTGTTGATTTGTGGGAAAAGTTTAGAAGGACCAATGTAACATTTTAATGAGATTTTTTTTATTCTTTGTATTTTTTCGTTCTTTTTCCGCTTTGTTGGATAATTATGCTTTGATTTTTCGATTCGTATCAAACTGACCAAATACGTTAGAAAGTTTCTATTTGGAGCATTATTATTATCCCATTTTCCACCTTTTCTCAATTTTGGTATCTCTGTAATGTTTCGTACATTATCAACGTGAATATTAGTTGTTGTAGATTTGAGATATCTCAATGTCTATATATTCATAAAATTCATTGCCATTTTCATATCCTCTAGAAATCCCCATTTATCTACCAATTCATAGACCTGTCGTCAGCCGTAGATGTAGATGAAAGAACTCTCTATAAATTATGTTGAGGCAAGGTCCAATGACTGATACCGACGTTTTGATTTGTATACCATTGCAAGGTAATATAGGAATATAAAAGATGTTAAAATGAAATTAAAATGAAAAATAAAATACATAGATTGTAAAATATAAATGAATATACATACACATAACATATATGTATATATATATATATATTGTTATGTTAAGCAATGTTGCAAAGTAGTTAAACTCATAATTATCATTATTATTATTAGTTATTTTTATTATTATCGTTAATGCTATGTTATTTTACAATTTTCTTTACCTTTTTCACTACTTTAGAACCTTATACTATGCTCTAGTCGATACATATGTATAAAGAGGGCATTCCTGAACTAGTTCTGATATCAAAATTATATATTCAATGATATATCTAATAAAAATCCACGATTAAAACATATCAAAATTGAAATTTATAGCAAATATTGAACTGAAGTAAGATAAAAGTATAAATAAGATTTGAACATCCTGTATGGCAATTCACATCAACAGAAAACCCACCAATGGGATTCGAAAGAGTCTGTGTGGGAAAAGTGATGATATACAATAAAATGTAATAGCAGAAATTGAAAAATTATAATTTTATAAGAATTTGTAAATAGTATGTAAGAATTAGAATTAGATATCATTCATAAAATCATTAATATTAATTAGAACAGCAAATAATTCGGTAGGAAGTGTTTACGAGTGGTACAGATTATTTTTCGTTCCGTTTCTTCGCATATACGCTCGTGTTAGCGAAGTAAGTTTTCATTTGCTCCCTATAGAAACAGCTTCTGCAATTGATATTGGATGGACTATAACATTTCCGATCGTTTACTAATAATGACATCATGCGTAAAAATGTGTGTGTCTGCCATCTATTTGCTCCTACCCCTTAGGTCGTTTGAATACATATCAATCATCTTGTTAATTTTCATGGAAAAAAGCACTCATGCCATGAAAATACAAAATTTTAATAAATCAAAAAAAGAACGTCTGAATGTGAAAAACACTAGGTATTTTTAGTGAAAAAACATGCACTAGTGCATTTTTGCGAGAGAACAGGTATTTTTTCCACTGTTGTCAAGACAATTCATTGTTTGTTTGCTTACATTGCTGATGATATTTCATTTTTGACCGACGAAACCAAAAAGGAGGAAGTTCTCTAGTCGACGCGTATTTTTTTTTATGTATGACCACCGCATAAATTTTTACTGAGACGTCCGATTCCGATAATTCGTTCTTCAGTGGATAGGGTGTACTTCGAAGTTGGTCCCATTTCAATTTGAAAGATGAAATCCACCCTTAAGGGTAGCATAATGAAGGATATTGATCACCCACCCTCTGAATTCTGGTCCGTTAACCGATTCTATCAGGCGTTACCTTGTACTGGGTTCTTCGATTTGGATGATTCTTTTTTTATTAAATAGGGTATACCTCATAGTTGATCATATTTGGATTTATAATGGAATTATCCACCCTTTCGGGTAGAAAAATAGGGGATAATTGATTTTTCACTTGTGAACGTTGGCATACATATGTAGTTGACAATGACAGATCGCTATTGTCATTATTTTTGTTCTCCTACATCCGTCACAATCATTATATTCTATGAGAGGATGGAATGATATAAAAAGTAATGGAATGAACTAACCAGAACAACAAAAATAATTTATATTACAACAAATAGTAAAAGTAGATAATCATATTAATTAACTGGTAATAGTTGAAGTGAGGTGGGTAAGTAATGAAAAAACAAGTAGGGTAGTTTGTTTGGCGCCGACACAAAATTAGTTACTTACATTAGTTTAGGAGCTTAGTTATTGAGACTAAGAAGATTTATTTTATTTTTTACTTTTCATTTCCGTGTTTTGTCGGTTTATTTTTTTTTTAAGTTTTCATTCCTGCCTATTTTTTTGATATTTTTCATGGCTATTTGTTGGATAAATTTCCCCAAATGACTGGCACTATTACCCTGTGCCCTTTTAATGATTGTTTCAAGCAGTAATTTCAGAGTTGCAAACATAAAGAAAAGTGACATTCAGACTTATTCAGGAGTACATTGTATATTGGTTATTTTTCAATAATTGATAATCATGGCTGTTTCATATTCAGGTGCATCTTGGTAGTTGAAATATTTTCTGACATTTGTTATTTCTCAGTTCAACTTTGGCAAAAAAACAATATCCCTGTTCAGAAGAACATTTTTTTCCAAGAATAGATTATTGGATATTGAAATTTGAAATAGTACTCTGGACACTATTTCAGTGTTGGTTCCTGGTTTTGTAAGAGTTTGTGTTGATCAGATGCCATTTTTAAAACTCCAAAATATAAAAAAATACTATTTTAGTATTTTGAAAGAAAATATGGAATGATGGTTCACTTGACATTGTCTTAGCTAATTCAAGCTATAAATGAAAATGAAAGATTATTATAATTTTTATCGAGGGTAATATCATATGAACTAGGGGTTTTGTCGCTCAAAAATTTTTGAAATTTTCGAGAAAACATTTTGCCTGAAATTTTACTGAGTGCAATTTGTGGTCTTATTGTCTGATTAAACCACAAAAGCGAAGCTTGAGTAGTTTAATCTTAGATAATTAGTCCGCAAATTGCACGAGTTAAATTTCCTAAAAGCAAAATGCTTGACGGAATTTTTTTAAAATATCGAGATTAAATCTTTCAGCACGAATGATATTGGATGAGAATTTTTCCCGAATCACATTCGAAACTGAATAAAACTAGCAGAATTCATGTTATATTCGAATTTTCAACATGGAAAGTTACAACAATTCTTCTCGTTCCAAAATCGAAGGAATCGCTTTACAGATTCATTCAAAATGATTAATCACTGCTCTTGAACTCACTCAAAAACTCAAAATTCATACATTTTTCTAGTGTATTTAATCAGGATATAATTTTGAGGAAAATGGGATAGGGTTGGATGCTAAGCTTACACGAGCGCCTGTGTGTTTTCACGCGAGAGTTGAGGTTAGTAGAGGCTTTCATAGGAACACATATCAAATATTTACTGGATGAATTAGGTAAAAAACCAGTTTCGAAGATTTCTCGATGCATTTTTACCTCGTCAGTGCATCGTTTGCAGAATCAGCGCTGGGATTATTATTGAAATTTATTTTGGAAAAAAAAATTGACGGTGGTCGGATTCGAACCCCGGTTGCTTTTTTTCGTGGCCTGCTCCTCAGCTAACTAGGCTATCTGGGATTGGTTATAAGTATAATTTCGGATGCCTGTTGACTTTATGCATATACTAATTGAGTTTTGTGAGATTTGTGCTATTTTGAGATTTTTATGAAGTTGCTAGTGGTTTTACACATGTTCATGAAATATTTCTAACCCCGCGTTATAGTCTGGTTACCCACCCATTACTCCCCAACACCCAATTCTGGGACTGAGATTATATAACATTCTTCCCGATGCCATGAAAAATATTACCACAGTTCATTGCTTTATGAAAATGTCACGTAAGTTACTTGTAGAAATAAGCCTATACACAATACCTGAATTTCATGAATATTTCAAATGATTTCAGAACTGTTGTTATTGTCCTTTTTTATATACTATTGTATTATTCTATTGTACTTAGTTACGTATATATGAAATGAATGTATGTACCTGATCAGTGTATTGTACTCTACATAACTTTAATTAGTTTTAGCCTTCGACTTGTCCAACAGCTACGTTCTGCTCATTTTATGGATTACATTTTCTAACTATCTATCTATCTTATGTAAGGCAGAGGCACGTTAGCCTTATCGGCTTTATACTTGGTTTGGGTCTACGTAATGTACAGATTCATGACAATTATATTTTCAGAAAATTTATTGAGACGATTGTAATGTGAACGGCAAAATTTAAAGCCTTCTGTCTTCAGCATACATATTTCTTTCATTCCATAATTTGTGTATTTCAGTATGCTACGCAAAAAACGGTTCTGTTTTTTTTTCGTGATAATGGGTACTTCTTAGGTGGGCGACCATTCATCAAGCTCATAAAGTATCTTAAATCTCTATAGCGCACCCAGAGAAATGTTGAATGATAAATATACATTCGTTACTACCGTTAGTTTTATACTGAAAGATCAAATAACATCCAGTCTTCACCAACTTTATATCTTCATAGGGAATTTAATAAACATCAGTATACATTACAAAAGCTGGATAATTAAAATATCTAGGATACCATGATATATTCAACAATTATAGTTGAAATTTTTATGAACTTGATATTTGAGACAACAGTGTTTTTTAACTGAAATTAAAATCCACTTGTGTTGATTTGTGGGAAAAGTTTAGAAGGACCAATGTAACATTTTAATGAGATTTTTTTATTCTTTGTATTTTTCGTTCTTTTTCCGCTTTGTTGGATAATTATGCTTTGATTTTTCGATTCGTATCAAACTGACCAAATACGTTAGAAAGTTTCTATTTGGAGCATTATTATTATCCCATTTTCCACCTTTTCTCAATTTTGGTATCTCTGTAATGTTTCGTACATTATCAACGTGAATATTAGTTGTTGTAGATTTGAGATATCTCAATGTCTATATATTCATAAAATTCATTGCCATTTTCATATCCTCTAGAAATCCCCATTTATCTACCAATTCATAGACCTGTCGTCAGCCGTAGATGTAGATGAAAGAACTCTCTATAAATTATGTTGAGGCAAGGTCCAATGACTGATACCGACGTTTTGATTTGTATACCATTGCAAGGTAATATAGGAATATAAAAGATGTTAAAATGAAATTAAAATGAAAAATAAAATACATAGATTGTAAAATATAAATGAATATACATACACATAACATATATGTATATATATATATATATTGTTATGTTAAGCAATGTTGCAAAGTAGTTAAACTCATAATTATCATTATTATTATTAGTTATTTTTATTATTATCGTTAATGCTATGTTATTTTACAATTTTCTTTACCTTTTTCACTACTTTAGAACCTTATACTATGCTCTAGTCGATACATATGTATAAAGAGGGCATTCCTGAACTAGTTCTGATATCAAAATTATATATTCAATGATATATCTAATAAAAATCCACGATTAAAACATATCAAAATTGAAATTTATAGCAAATATTGAACTGAAGTAAGATAAAAGTATAAATAAGATTTGAACATCCTGTATGGCAATTCACATCAACAGAAAACCCACCAATGGGATTCGAAAGAGTCTGTGTGGGAAAAGTGATGATATACAATAAAATGTAATAGCAGAAATTGAAAAATTATAATTTTATAAGAATTTGTAAATAGTATGTAAGAATTAGAATTAGATATCATTCATAAAATCATTAATATTAATTAGAACAGCAAATAATTCGGTAGGAAGTGATACAAATTCGGAAATCTGTGAAAAAATAAAAAATTGTGAGTGTTGCTATGGATCAGGATAACAAATTTGAGAGAGGATTGAAAAAAGTTCAAAAGGTGAAGCCACGTAGAAAATTTTGAGAGAAGCATCATAGATAATACAAAAAAACCTATTATTAAAAATTCCCAAACGAGAAAAATTCTCGAAAAGCAGAACTGAAGAAGTAAATAGTCGATAAAAATTCCACCTACCTGGTCTAGAGGATAAATCTTGGATAGAGTGCATGTGAGCTGTCATTGAGATCCCAGAAATACGTCTACGGGACTGGAAACTTCAATAGAAAGCAGCAACAAGGTATACTAATATCCGAACTCATCAAAGGGCAACTTTCACATTAAACCAATAACTTTTACGTGTCTAAACCACTGGTTATATTGTTTTGGGCTGAACTTTCATCATAAATTCCATGCTCAAAGACTGATAATAAGTTCAAACTTTCTTTCTCAATTTTTCATTGTCACAAACATTCAAACTGCACTATTGTATATTATTGTTTTGCTAGTATAAGGGTGGGGTATTTATAAGTAGGGTATTTATAAGTTTTGATTTGAATAAAAACCAACAAAGTTGATTATTCTCTGCAAACTGGTGTTTATTTTTTCAATTTCTAACCTCACTTTTCTCCACTGAACAGCTTTTCTTATCGAATCATCAGTGCTATACACCGCTTACAGGAACCGGCTACTGAGAAGGAGTGATTCATGTTCATAGGCGTACCTGACTGAGCTGAGAAAAGGTAAAAAAAAAGGATGAAAAAGAGGAAGGTAACATAACATAGCCGGTATTTTTCATTTGTTATGATAGGGTTTCAGAAATCATAATCTATGATATAAATTCACATAAAAATATACAAATTTAAAAATCATATAATCAACCCATCATAACAATATATATATATATATATATATATATATATATATATATATATACGAAAGGAGGATTAGAGGAAATGAATTTTTTTTATCTCTCTCCTGAGGTTGCAGTCAGTTCAGAAGGCCAATGTAATGAGTACTCTCTGTTATTTGTCAAGCTTTCGAAATTTATTTCATTTCATTTTCAAGATATCTAGAAACAAGAAAACAATTGCTAATCACAAAAGGAACTTGGAAAAGTATAAGAAACTTACCAACGTGAGACTGTTACAAATAAAAAATAGGGAAACACACATAATATTAAAACATACTTAAAATGCAATTCACTAAAACACAAACAATTTTATTATACAGGTACATAATATTTCGAGGGACAATGAGACCTCTGTCTACTTTGACAATGAAAGAAAGATATTGAAAACAAAGGTAAATTCGTAAAAATATCTATTATCGATTTGTTTTTCTCCCTACTTAAAAAAGATGCAAGGTGCCTTATTTTACGGATTATCAGGGAGGGCTCTGCTCTTGTTGTCCATTTTCAACACATAGCTATAGATTACGCTCAAATTTGATATGTCAGAACGTTTATTCATGCACGCCGGTTGATTATTTATGTGAACCATTTCCAGAAAATCCCTTTTTTCTTGGTGTCTTTCTATCGCTAATATTTTTGGATTATTAAAATCACAGAAGTGATTAAGTTTTATCGTGTGTTCTGCAAGTGCACAACTGTTTTTATTCAGGTAGCAGTCACTTTTGTGTAAGGTAATGCGTGCTGCTAAATCCCTGCTAGATTGGCCTATATATATTTTATCACAATTCAAGCATGGGATACTGTAAACTACATGTGACAATTCCGCAATTTTGAGAAGGGATGTTATTTTTGAGAATAACGCAGAAACTGTTTTAATGTCCTTTTTGGCCACCTTGAAATTTTCAGATTTGAAAATATTGAATGGTTTTGAAGTCAGTTCTTTTATATATGGGAGTGTTCTATATACCTATATTTTGCTAAGATATATATATATATATATATATATATATATATATATATATATCAACTTACTAATTCTCTTTTACTATTTTGTGTATGTCCCAAAGCCAACGTGTGACACGAAAATTTAAAATGAAAAATAATTTAAAAATTAAATTTGGTTTCCGTAGCTTAAAAAAATAATGTATATTGGAGGGTTATCTTCTTTCGCGCCTTTACAGCAACTAACCGTGAGCATACTCAGATCCTCGTACAGGTGGTCCTCACAATTACCTGTTCTCGGAATGTGTCAATGCTAACGATAATGATAAATATAAAATTTATGTTGACAAGGTGTTCGAGTCCAGTTGAAATTAATTGAGATACGTTTGATTTATGGCAGTCCTGAGTGGGGCAAGTTCTTTCGGACTGATCAGTTTCCTTTTACTTTCAATATTTAAATATGCATGCGAAGATGTTTTGCTCTGCGTGATTTTATTTTTATTTGTCCAATATATGTGTACAGGGTTTCCACGATTCCTTATCAGTCCAATGTGTGAATAATTTCAATTTTATGACGATGTCTAATGTCTAATGAAAATGTCCGAAGCACTTTTCTAGAAAAAGTGTACGGAGAAGTATAAAATCAATTACACGCAACTCCTCAGTGTAAAACCAGTATAATGTGAAACGAAATAATTCATCAGGCACCGACCATGCGGGTTATTAAAAATTCTAATTGCGCACATCAATCATAGCGAAATTCAACTTTAATAATGGTTACCAGTGTATGATAATTACGCTATTTGTTGAAGGCACTCAAGCACCTCCATTATATCCTAAAACAAAGAGTGGAAAGTCTACATACTCACGAATTTACAATTAGAATGATAGTTCGCAGTTGCACAGTTAGAAGGCGTTCACCACTGGTCGTTTCCTATTGTTTTTGAGAAAGTCTGGTAATATGGCACAGAATAAGAAAAAACGAGGCTATGCAAAAATGTATACAGGGTGTTCCTTAAGTACGTGTAGAAAATCTAGGAGCATGTTGCTGATGTCAAAATTAAAAGAAAAGTTCCTATAAACATATGCCGCAAGTTTCTGAGATGCAGGGTGTCAAAGTTGAATTCTTATTTTTATTTTTTTGCGAATACATTTCAAAATAATTGTGAATGTCGGGTGAAGTTTGGTATCGGAGAGTATTTTTCAATGACAAAATCAAATTTGATGTCAGTTTGTCTCTTTCGTGGGGGTGGCGCCACCTACATGTCTTTCAGTCATTTGAAATGTCATAACTTTTTTGTACGTACCAGTATCACGTTTTTTAGTGGAAAAATCAATTTTTCTGACATTTTTGTGTAAAAAATATATGATTCGTTGACGAAGTTGTTCTTTGGTTTCTATTGGGCCTTCAAGTTGAATCCGGGGACCTCGTAGGCCAGAATTGATTTAGAACTTCAGCGCCTGGACCAATTCATCTGTTTCTAAATCGCTGATTTAAAAATTCACGAATTATTAAAGTAAAATGCGCTGGCGCTCCATCATGCATACACCATATTCTTTGTCTCAGTGAAAGTGGAATGTCTACTTGAAGGCAAAATATTTTCAAGGAAATCATTAAAATAATTTCCATTAAGTGTCCCTGGAAAAAAGTAAGGACCAATCAAATAATCCCCAACAATACCAATCCACACATTCAATAAAAACTGATGTTGAAACCGGGACTGAACTATTGCGTGAAGGTTTTCGTCACACCACACATGATTATTATGAAAGTTCATTATGGCGTTCTCTGAAAAATGTGCCTCGTCAGTGAATAATATCTCTGCAGTAAATTGAGGGTTTTGTGCAATTTTCTGCAGTATCCATTGGCAAAATGTTACACGGGGAAGGAAATCTCGGGACAACAATGCTTGGATACGATGTATGTGATGAGGATACAACTGATTTTGTTTGAGAATTAACCAAACTAATTTGTGATATACGTTCAGATTTTGCGCAATTTTTCTTGTGCTTTTCTGTGAATCTTCTTCTATTGCCTGAAGAACAGCTTCTTCAACTTCTGGTGTCCTAGTAGTCAACCGTCTGCCTGCCACTGGAGCTTTTTCAAAGGCACCAGACTCCATAAGCCGCTGAAAAAGGTTTCTGAATGTCTGGTGATTCGGCGCTCGATGATTGGGGAATCTTTCATTATAAATACGTCTAGACCCGTAGCAAATGCCATCGGCAAGACTGTATACGTAAATCATAGTAGCCATTTCGCTATTCGTGAATGCTGCCATTTGAAAAAGATTGGAACACAAATACAGAAAACAACCTCACTATCACAAGAACGCATTGGAATGACATGTTATTTATTAAAATCGGAAAAGAGTCCAAGAAAACTATGTAACAAAAAATAAGAATAATTTTCTGACTAGATTCAAGGGGTGAATGTAGAAGACCATTGAATTAAAGAAGACAAATGCATTGGTGTATCTTTTCCGATATTTACTACTCAGAGGCGGCTTACGAGCCCCACGGAAATAATTCAAATGTATCGATTATTTCAAATCCCAATAACTCGAAAACAGTTGCTCTACCAAGAATATATTTTTTACACAAAAATGTTAGCAAAATCGATTTTTCCACTAGAAAACGTGATATAGGTACGTACAAAAAAGTTATGACATTTCCAATGACTGAAAAGACATGTAGGTGGCGCCACCCCCACGAAAAAGACAAACTAACATCAAATTTTATTTTGTTATTCAAATATTTGCATAACGCAGATATAATAATGATTGAATTGTGAAGTTCCATCCGAGCATCCCTTTAGCACATTTTCGACTTGCTCATCAAATTCATTACTGCACATCCCTTGCGATTTGTCATTATCTTTGTTTTATTAGTATGTATCGAAACTTAATTCGAATAGCGATGGCTTTAATCAACTAGAACAACCAAATCTTCTGCATTTGAAAGCAGTGGATTATCATGATACTCGTCAATTATACTTCCAGAATAGCCCTCAAATCCAAAATTATCCTCAATAACTGCCAGAAATAAAGAAAACAATAGCGGACTTAACGGTTCGCCCTGTAGAAAATTTGGTATTTTTTAGAAGGTACTACCAACTCCCAGTGTCATGTTAGCATTGTAATAAAAATATTTGATTATTCGAATTAGTTTGGAGCCTATTCCAAAGCCGTAGAGCTTCTGTCGCAATGACTCGTGATTTATGCAATCAAATAGCCTCTTGAAATATACAAAAACAGCATACTTTTTTCCGGTAACTGCAACTTAATTTGAATTACAGTTAAAATGAAAATATTATCTGAATCCCCTATGGGCACTTTGGTAGTATACAGTTGTCTTCGCACCAGTTGGACAATCGATCAAAGTAAAAAAAAAGTTGAGAGGTGTCAAGGGACACCCGGATGGAACGAAGTTCCTTTCGATTAATTAGTGAAGGAATTGTAATGAAATTTTATTTTTTTCAAAGTTATAATAATATTTTTTTTATTATTAACAATTATAATGTAATATAAACTTAATCAGTAGGCTCAATTTTAGTACATACGCATTGATATTGTAATATTAAAATATAATTTGCTTTTAAATTTATCAAAGTTATGACGCGTACACTTGCTAAACACACAATAATGGAGAGATTATAACGCGTATGACTTGGTTAGCACAATAGTAAAGAGAGGTTATAATGCGTACTTGCTAAAAATACATAAGCATTTATTATTGTCTGTATGAAATCTCTACTTACCTAA
The DNA here is from genome assembly GCA_018342105.1 of Gonioctena quinquepunctata. Taxonomy (NCBI): domain Eukaryota; kingdom Metazoa; phylum Arthropoda; class Insecta; order Coleoptera; family Chrysomelidae; genus Gonioctena; species Gonioctena quinquepunctata. Next base: position 189,174 of record JAFIRS010000355.1, on the reverse strand, counting down.
CTCCATCAGCAATATCCGGAACTTGTGACGAAACACTGTCAGGATTCATTATTGTTATTATTTTTTATTATTCATTATGTACAAAAACCTGTATACACTCAACAAAAATAATCGTCGCGACACCACACTGTTCAATGCGAAATAGAAAGACGAAACGAAAATAACTGGCTTGCTTTCTATGAAGAGAGAGAGAGAGAGAGAGAGAGAGAGAGAGAGAGAGACAGACAGAGAAACACGCGCACGCCGCACGGCTTACAACTACAGCAAAAAGTGTCGTTACAACTTTTGGTCTTAATTTATTCCATCTAGCCCCCTTTCGCAACGCGCGATAAGTAACTTCATTCCAAAACATCTGCGAAATAATTCAGCAATGCAATTCCCCTGTTGTTAGGATCTTCTAGTGGGCCTTTTTAATGCAACATTATTGATATCGTTTCATGCCTAGCACAGGCAATTGTCTTAGAACCAAAAATTTCGTTGAATCAGTTGCATACATAAAGTAACCAGTTTTATGGGAGATTTTTTATAAATTCAAACGAGATTTCATCTTTGAGGAATTCAAGGGCATTAGTGAGTCCTTCCGTTGAAATTTCAGCATCTGTGAAAAATGATCTTGCGTCATAACAACTTGTGTTCGATACGTTTTGTGTGGAAACGGGTTATCAAAAAATATTTCCCATTAATTCATATCTATTGAACACTTTATATAACAACTAATAAAATTGGAATTGATGTCAAAAGGTTAAAATTACAAATCATTCAGCAAGCGCCACAGCAGTTTCCAGTCTACTAAAAAGTGGCGTTCAGAAGCAAGAAATTATTAGGGTATCGGGTTACAGTAATTCCCAGTTCAATATAACCATCAATAATTGATTAATCAATGTAGGAATTCATTTTTAGTATGATTGTGACCTTTCTGGTTGCTGTAGCTTGTTGGTTGGGAGAAGGTCAAAATAACTGAAAACTCTGTAAGTCTGTTGCCGACGTTTCGACTTTTATAAAGTCATCCTCAGGGCACTACAAGTAATAAAAATTAATAATATGGTAATAACAGTGGATTGTAAGAAACATGGTAACAAGTGCAAATAAGTTGGTGGACTACATACATCGTAAATAGCTCCAAATTAACGTGGATACAATTATAAAATTGAAACTATAAAAACCGATATAATCAATCACAGATTGGTATCACAAATGTACCTTCTTTGAGAGATTTTTTAAACTTTCACACAAAAAACTAACATTATCTTCAATCTCAAATACAGGGCTCTACAACTGTAACACCCATCTCTCCAACATTAAAACCTCGAAGCAATCAAAATAAATTTATTGAAGAACAATTATCCAACAAAATTAATAAGTGAATTCCTTTTCCAAGATCGAAACATTAAATCACCAACAGAAAATAAATTCAACCACAAAATCCCACACATCTCGGGCCTTTCAGAAAAGATAAAGAATGTTTTTACAGGCGTAGCTTTCAATATTGCATTCAAAAATGAAAACACCATCAGGTAGAGTACTTCAACAAGTTGGAATCAAAAACCGAAAATGAACTGGAAAGCAACATAATCTACAAAATTCCTTGGACAGAATGCAGCAAGTGTCCATTGGACAGACAGGACGATATCTAAAAACTAGAATATCTGAACATAAACGGGGCATAAGACCTGAAAAGGTCATAAAAACAACAAATAATACAGGTCTGGCAAAACACTCCTACGAATACCTACACAATTTCGACTTCGAAAATACAGAAAATGTTAGAAAACAACAGAACTATACAGAAAGAGGTATACAAAAGATGATAAACATAAAAAACACAGAAACAATACTAATAAAAAACAGATACCCAATTTCCACCTAATTCCTATACGTATCTACAATGACAAATCATGCACGCCTATGAAACACATACCTTATCAGTGAATAGTCAAAAGAAATCACTAATGTTTTCGTGTTGTGTCCTCATTTGTAAGATTGGATATATATATATATATATATATATATATATATATATACATGTGAATGTCCCTTTTGGCAGATTTTATTACGACAAGGAACCTACGTTCTTGTGAGTATCCTGTTGTCTACATTTTCTTCTATTTATATTGGTTTTTATAGTTTTAATTTGATCCACGTAAATTTAGTACCCATTTTCAATGTATGTAATTTACTAACTTATTTGCGCTTTTTACCATTTATCTTACAATCCATTGTTGTTTTGACTAATAATCACAATCCCTCTTGTAGGGCCCTGAGGATGAACTTTATAAAAGTCGAAATAGTGGTTTTAGTTATTTTGACCTTCCCCCAACCAATTCCAAGCTACAGAAATCATTTTTAGGTTAGTTTTAAAATTATCTCTTGAAAATATTCCTCGACTTTTTTGTTTTGTTATCTATAATATTAATATATTTTAAGGTGTTTATTCCCGTATGTTCATTATCCTCGCATTCTGGTAAAATAAAATGTAAAAAATATCCGAAAATAATGATATGCTACTTATATCTACTGATTAATACAGAAAATGGAAAAGTATTATCCAAAAAAAATTAATGGAATTTCATGAATAGCTTGACATTCACTAAAAGTATTTATTCACTTTCAGTTAATATTCTAGAAAACTAGTTAAACAATGTGTAAATAGAGGTCTAAAAGAAATAATATTCTAGTTACATTACATGCCTAGTTAGTGATTACTGAAGAGAACTGAACATTTTGAAAAAGAAATATTAAAAGTATGAACTGTTTGGTATAGTCTATGGGACTAGTATTTTTCCCTGGAAAATTGTTTTTATTTATTATTTTCGTATTCCAGTTAAATAATGTGACTGATAGAATTAAGATTGAATTTGAATTAGATTGGTTTTTATAATTGTATGAAAGGGAGAAGAATTACTATTTGAAAATAAAAACAAAGTAAAAGAATGGAACTCATATTAAAATGTGCTCATTATTTGATTTTTGTTCCGATTTTTCTCAGTTCTAACTGTGGAAAAATAATAGTCAAATTATTATTTTTTATTTATTTATTTTTTAGATATTTTTTGTACTACAGGAACGTGAAGTTATTGAACAAGTTTTCGTCGACGCATTGAAAGCAATATTCAAAGTAGCTATGAAATTATTAACAATTGTGGAATAATCTGGACTGAAACCTGAACAAGAAAATATATTTAAGGAGAACAATAATGCTCCAAGATTGTATATGTTAGGTTCTCACGTCCAGAGGATTTATTATCGTAGTCTTTCTCACGAGCAGTCGGACAATTTGAGAAAATCTCAATCTACAATTTCATTGCCAACGTTTCGGCGTGGAATCTCGCCTTCTTCAGGGCTACAAATAATATAAAGAACATAAGTTAAAAAATTACGCAATTAAAAAAACAGTTTTTGTTGATGTATAAATAGTGTCACTGTATTTACACATCAACAATAACTGTTTTTTTAATTATGTAATTTTTTTAATAATGTTCTTTATATTATTTGTTGCCCTGAAGAATAAAATTGTAGATGGATAGTGTTGTTTTTCTCAAATTGTCCGACTGCACGTGAAAAAAACTACGATAAGAGAACAATAATATTCTTTGTGAATTTGTGTCTTCTTTTGACCAGAAATCTAGCACTCGCAAGAACAAATTGGTATCGCAGTATTATTATCACAAGCTTTCATTCAGTTCCACCTGTCCCAATGTGTGTCTGTCTGTCTATCTGTCATCAAATCTTGCAAGTTAAATTTGACCCACTTGTAATCGTCCGATTGATTTGAAATTTGGCAGGTGTGCATAATTCCAGGAACAATGCATTATGAAATTTTTGTTTGGGAAAAAACAATAGGGCGGATAATTTTTGTGATTATGGTCCGATTCTATTCAAAATTGGTATCTAAATTCAAAAATAAATTAGACAGACATTGCTGAACTAGTTATTTAACATCATAAATCCTGAAAAATTAATGAACGAACAAAAAAATTAAAACAAGCTTGTATGAGTTGTTAATAAAAACAGAACTAAAAAGTTAAAAATGAAAATTATAAAAAAAATTAAAGAGCTTTTATACAAATGCACTAAAAAGGAAAAATTTTTTTTTTCATTGATTGATCTAGGTAATTCTGTGAGTAACAGATTCAAAAGCTTGCCGCGCATACGAAATAGGTAATTTTTCCTGGCAAGATTTTGAATCTGTTTCTCACAGAATAACCTAGATCAAACAATGAGAGAAATAATTTCTTCCTTTTCAGTGCATTTGTACAGAAGCTTGTCTTTAAAAATTTTTTTTTTTAATTTTTTTATTTCATGAAGCACTGGCATGTTATAAGAAGAAAAAAAGGTTTTTACTCCATTCTCCAATAAGAAAACGAGATGTAGAAAAATCATTTTTAAAGTATTTAGAATTAGTTGTGAATGAATAAATCAAAAATCTACTACCTGATCTTAGATATTCTATTAAAATAAATTCATTTATATAACTTTCATATCATAAAGTACATATATGCTGTCAAACGAGGGAAACTTCCCGGTAAGTGATTATGGGTACTGAAAATTTCAGAAAATTCTTGCTGTTAGTGATATTCTCAAATTGAACCTTCTAATTGGTTTGAAAACGTGGAAAAAAATTCTCACTTATAATATCCCTAGAGCATGAATTATAGCCGGAAATTTCTTGAGTACAGGAATTTTCTTTAAAAATTCATGTACGAGACAAATTTCCCGCAATTAATTCAAGCACGTGGGGGATTCGGTAAGAAAAATTTATACCGGAATTATATTTGAATAGAAAATATTAGGTAAATATTTATTTTGACGTTATTCACAAATACATAGAAGGCTGTGTGTAATGCGAGTTTTGACGTTTTTCGTTATTTGAATTGTCAGTAACACGTGAAAGTGAATACGTTCGTATTGCGGAAGACTTTTTTCTGATGTTCCCCTTGCCCTAGTAAAATAAAATATATAATATTAGATGAAATATTATATAAAATTAATTGATTTCATACAATTTTCTTACTAGGTTTCAGGAAAATGTCAATATTGACTAAAAATTAAAGTGGATGTTCGTATTGCTGGAGATATTTTTTTGGTTTTCCCCGTGTCCTAGTAAAATGAAATATATAATATCAGATACATTTTTATATGAAAATGATTGTTTTCATACAATTTTCTTGCTAGGTTTCAGGGAAATGTCAATATTGACTAAAAATGAAAGTGGATGTTATTTCAATATTACTATTGTCTAATTATATGATAGCTGTCATGTGCCGGGAAATTTCCACATTTTACGTCTACATGCTAATGTGGATGAAAAATTTTCAGAAAATTTGCTGGTTACCATAGCAACAATGTCGAAATAAAGCATCTGATTGATAAAAAATGACTGGTATAGAATTTTCAATAGAATTTGCGTGACTATCTGTTGTTTAAAAATAGTTGTGTTTGTTAAAAAGCTCGGTGTGCCAAAATTTGAGGTATTTTTCCATTGATATCTACTGAAGAGGTCGAATTCAACTATGAAAATACATTTATTATAAGTTATACTGTAGACTTCTGATGAATTTATTTCAGCTTGGGAAAGATTATTTGTGTATTATAATACCGAAATTATTCGTCACATACTAGATATATTGTGTCATCAGTTCCGGCCATTTACCATCTTTATGCTGTGTTAAATGATCTCACAGACGATTTAACAAAAACCCATGTTTGCAAGAGGATGAATTTCAAAGGCTCATTGTCAGAGCGACATTACTCTGGCATCATTACCGCTTCTATGTACCTATCTAATGTCTTCCTCAATTTAACATGCAGTATAATGTGCATGAATAATGGGTACTAAAGTCTATGGATGTTGTATGATTGGCACAAACGATTCGTTGAAATAACTTCCAGGAAAAAACAAACTAAATAATTACAGGGTGATTCAAAAGTACTCACAATATTCTAATATGAATTGTCCAGATAAATATATGCCAGGAAACGCTTCGTTTCCAAGATACAGGTTGTAAGAGTTTTATTTTTATTGTCGTTTTTTTTAATAACTTTCGAAATACTGACTTTAATTGGTATTGAGAGGATTTTTGAGGTGTCGAATTCGAACCTGATGTCATTATTGCTCTTACTCGTAGGGGGCGCTACCTACACGTCTTTTTCTTTTTCGAAGATTCATAACTTTTTTGAGCGTACATCTAGGACATTTTTCGTTGAAAAATCAATTCTCCCATCATATCCACGTAAAAAAGCTAACCTTGTTACAAGTCGCTATAAGCAACCGTTTTCTAGATATTTGGACTTGAAAATTTCAAGTCGATTATTTGATAATCGATGCGTGTTGAAGTTATTACCATTATTTTGCAATTTTCACAAGAATGCTTGGGAAATGAATTTGACGTTCAAGTAAGTACTTTCGGTTTTAAATAGGGGGCGCCACCTATTCTATTTTTTTTACTCGTTTGAAATAGTTATTTTTGTACCAAAGGTGCAAAATCTGTATTTGTTTTAATAAAATTTGGAAGAAGTATCAACATTTTATTTCAAGAAATTTTGAATATGTAGAATAAAATAAAATGAAGGAAACTAAATTGTATTCAAATGAATTGTGTTCAAAGGGTCCACCTTCAGCGAAGATACAGGCATTCAGTCTTCTAGTCATTGAATCTCGAACTCGCTCAAAAATTATTGGTGTGTTTCTTATTGTTTCACATGCGTCTACTATTCGGTTCCTCAGATCTTTCTCGTTCGCTACTGGAGTTTTATAAACTAGTGACTTCAAATGTCCCCAAAAATAAAAATCTAGCGGGTTTAGATCTGAGGACCTTGGTGCCCACGCCTGGTTAGGTTCTTCTACACCCTTACCGATCCATCGATGTGGATAGGCAGTGTTAAGGAATTTCCTGGCTACAATGCTAAAATGGGCCGGAGCCCCATCATGCATAAACCACATGCGGATACGAATTTCTAATGGTACATTCTGAAGTAGTCCCGGCAATTCATTTTCTAAAAAGTCTCTGTAAGTTGCGTCATTCAGTCGGAACGGAAGAAAGAAAGGGCCTATCAAGTAATTTTCAATTATTTCCGCCCATACATTTACAGAAAATTGATACTGATAATGTCTTTCAATAACTGCGTGCGGATTTTCCAAAGCCCAAACATGGTTGTTATGAAAGTTTGTGATAGCATTTCGGAAGAAGTTTGCCTCGTCCGTGAAGAGTACATATCTTAAAAATTGAGGATTTCCAGCCAATTTTCTCAAAAACTACTAACACATAGTAAAGCGTTGGGGAAAGTCTCGTGGCGAAAGGGCTTGTACCCTTTTAATATGGTATGGATAAATTTGTTGATCGTGGATAATTCTCCGAACTGTTGACTGAGTAGAATTGAAAGCTTCAGCAATTATTCTTGTACTTGTTTCTGGATTCTCCTCGAGAGCGTTCAAAACATATTCTTCCAATTCTGGGGTTCGGACTGCTCGTTGTCTTCCAATAATATCAGCTACCCTCTTGAAGCTACCTGTTTCTGCCAAACCACGGTGGAGACTGGTAAATGTTGGAGCTGAAGGCAGTACTCGATTAGGAAATCGCTCCTGGTAAATACGTCTTGCTTCGCGCGCATTGCCATCCGCAAGGGCATAAACGAAATGCATATCGGCTAAATGAGCATTATTGTTTAAATAATCCATTTTTTCAAAATTCGCGTTTTAAAACTTACAGATACTTCAACAAAACGTTTAACTGTCACATAATATGTAATTACCAAAACTACTTACTTAAACGTTAAATTAATTTTCTAAGCATTCTCGTGAAAAATGCAAAATAATGTTAATAACTTCAACACGCATCGATTATCAAATAATCGACTTGAAACTTTCGAGTCCAAATATCTAGAAAACGGTTGCTTATAGCGACTTTTATTTATTTATTTATTTGGTATATACATCCAGCAGGCCGAAGCCCAATTACAGAAGTACTTAATGAATATTACATGTGATTGTGCAATGAAAAGTAGTAATAATTTATAAGTTTGGTGGACTTACAGGTTATTGGTTAGTCAGAAACCAAACTGGAAACGGTTTGTCTGAATTGTGTCAGAGTAAAAAAAAAGTGTCAACTGAGCCTAGCTTATTATAATTTCTGCTCATTGAGTTTATTGGTGAATGAAAGTGATGTTGTGTATTAGGTACATTGAAGTGGAATGTATTGTGATACCGAGAAGATTGGGGGATTTGAAGTTGATTAACGAAAGTAATGTCGAAGACTTGTAACAAGGGTAGCTTTTTTAAGTAGATATGATAGAGGAATTGATTTTTTTACTGAAAAATGTCCTAGAAGGACGCTTAGAAAAGTTATGAATATTCAAAAAAGATAAAGATTTGTAGGTGGCGCCTCCTACGAGTAAGAACATCAGGTTCGAATTTGACACCTCAAAAAACCTCTCAATACCAATTTTTGTTTAATTGAGGTCAGTATTTCGAGAGTTATTTAAAAAAAAAAGAAAATAAAATTAAAACTTCATCACCCTATATCTTGTAAACGAAACGTTTCCGGGCATTTATTTATTCGGACAATTCATATTAGAATATTGTGAGGTATCACCTCCTGAATTTTGTCAAAGTACTTTTGAATCACACTGTATAATTATTGGAACGAAGGATATCGACCCTCCATCTACAACCCCACCCTTACCCGGCAGTTCTTCATCACGCTGTCCATGCTTGATTTTCGAAAATTGATATCCAGGTGGGGTTCAAGTCTTCTTTAAGGCGGATTCATCTAAATGGATCGGTATATCTCATATAATCAATATTGAACTCCCTACAAGTATCTTGACATGTTTTTGGATAACCTCCCACAGTCTGAAAATGAAAATATAATCAGGAAAATCTATACAAGTGTAGAAAGGGCAAACTAATTAGTTCACCCCGATAAGTTATTGCGTTCACCAAATTATGTTTCCTATAGAAAAATGATTCAATTAGTCAATAACTTGCCGTTTTCTGAATTTGCCTATCAAAAAAAAATTTTTCAATAAATTCAAAAGTTTTTGCTTGACGTTTCGGGGACTATATCTGCCCCCGTTCTTAAAATCTTCTGAATCTCCTTTAATTGTTTTAATAATTTGGAGGTTTTTTTGCAGAGTCTCTTTCGATTTTTCAACTGACGGATGTCAATTGAGATCTGCCAAAAAAAAAATATTTGAGAGTGACGTATTGCTCATTTGATATATGAGGTGTTGTTCAGATCAGTTTATTAGCATTCTACCATATCTCACTTCCTCTCTGAGTAGCAGTTGTTATTGGAAAGAAGAATACAGGCCGTTTCTTTCAATTTTCTCCTCTCTTGATGTGGTCCTTTCATCAAGATTTTTGTCCTATTCCATTCAATCGTATGATCGCCATTGGATGTGAGGATATGTTCTGCAATTTTTGATACGGTTATTTTCAGACTTTGTAAGGTTACCCAAAAACATGTCAAGAAACGTTGTTCCTCCACAAAAAACCACATTCATTCAATTCCTACAAGTAATTCGTAATCAATTTTCATAATACCTATGCAGAAGATCATTTTCTGTTTCGAAGAATTTGACTAAACTCAACAAAATAATTTCGGTAGGGATTTGAAGCTTGTGTCAATGGTAGTACAGACGAGGATTAACGCGATATCTGATTAAACAAACTACAGATTGACTTTTCAGTGATTACATTCAGTACCAATTTTTTTTGTGTTTGCAGAAGTCGTTAAGAGCGTTTCGCCTCGTCCTGGACGCTTGCCTTTATGAAAGCCATAAAATATTTTCAGTTATGAATAAATATATGCATTTCATTAAATGTTTGAGAACATAAATATGCTGGCGACACTTAACAAGCCTCTAATCCCTCGAAAGATACCTGCGATTCAAACAAATGCCATCAACACTCATATTTATTCCGATGATTAAAATTTTTGAAAGCGATAACCGTAAAAATAATTCAAGGTGTATTTCAGTTTAATATGAAAATTATTAATATTGGAGCCGTTAAAGAGTCGTATATTTCTTATGGTAATTTTCTAAATAAACAGAAGTGTGACCACTCCATGAACCCAAAAGGCATCTTGAACCTCGTAATAACCAGGAGGGATACATAGGCGCCCTTTGAAATAATAAATCCATTCTATCGAATATCAATATGTTATTAATGTTCAAAAGGGAAACATTCTCAATCGAATATTGAACACAAATATTCTTCTGGAAATTGAAATATCGACGATAAAAATGTTTTTTTTTGTGACTATCTAACTACTAAATTCGATGTTTTCTATTCATTCCACTTCACATGGCACTTATCTCTAACTTTATGCTAGACGGGCTTGCCACTCCTACTGAGAAGGAATCTTTTATTAAGAAACCTATCGAGGTGGGAGATTTTCGGAGTGTTTCTTTCTGTCACTAGGTACCGCCAGTTAAAGTTTATCTTTTCCGGCGTACCTATAGGTGTTACAAGATCGATGATGATTTGTTTACGTTGTGTCTCACTTCAGCCAGAGTTCTTTGGACTTTTGGCTGGTTGACTACTCCGTACTGATGAGGGCCAAGAAGCCTGAAACCGGTATGCGGATTGTTAGGTGAACACGACATAAATTAAACATAATCGAGCTTATCAGAAAGAAACATTTGCATTCAATGTCCATTGATATTATATGGAAGTATGCATGGATTTTCAGGTGAATATCATTCAACGTTCTGCGTGGTATTTGCCAGGAAAGTAGTTGTTTTTCACCTGAGATCTACCTTTCTCTGGTTCAATTTTATATTGAACCCTTTATGTGAAGAAAACCGTTTAAATTCGATGTTTTCTATTCATTCCACTTCACATGGCACTTATCTCTAACTTTATGCTAGACGGGCTTGCCACTCCTACTGAGAAGGAATCTTTTATTAAGAAACCTATCGAGGTGGGAGATTTTCGGAGTGTTTCTTTCTGTCACTAGGTACCGCCAGTTAAAGTTTATCTTTTCCGGCGTACCTATAGGTGTTACAAGATCGATGATGATTTGTTTACGTTGTGTCTCGCTTCAGCCAGAGTTCTTTGGACTTTGGCTGGTTGACTACTCCGTACTGATGAGGGCCAAGAAGCCTGAAACCGGTATGCGGATTGTTAGGTGAACACGACATAAATTAAACATAATCGAGCTTATCAGAAAGAAACATTTGCATTCAATGTCCATTGATATTATATGGAAGTATGCATGGATTTTCAGGTGAATATCATTCAACGTTCTGCGTGGTATTTGCCAGGAAAGTAGTTGTTTTTCACCTGAGATCTACCTTTCTCTGGTTCAATTTTATATTGAACCCTTTATGTGAAGAAAACCGTTTAAATTCGATGTTTTCTATTCATTCCACTTCACATGGCACTTATCTCTAACTTTATGCTAGACGGGCTTGCCACTCCTACTGAGAAGGAATCTTTTATTAAGAAACCTATCGAGGTGGGAGATTTTCGGAGTGTTTCTTTCTGTCACTAGGTACCGCCAGTTAAAGTTTATCTTTTCCGGCGTACCTATAGGTGTTACAAGATCGATGATGATTTGTTTACGTTGTGTCTCACTTCAGCCAGAGTTCTTTGGACTTTTGGCTGGTTGACTACTCCGTACTGATGAGGGCCAAGAAGCCTGAAACCGGTATGCGGATTGTTAGGTGAACACGACATAAATTAAACATAATCGAGCTTATCAGAAAGAAACATTTGCATTCAATGTCCATTGATATTATATGGAAGTATGCATGGATTTTCAGGTGAATATCATTCAACGTTCTGCGTGGTATTTGCCAGGAAAGTAGTTGTTTTTCACCTGAGATCTACCTTTCTCTGGTTCAATTTTATATTGAACCCTTTATGTGAAGAAAACCGTTTAAATTCGATGTTTTCTATCTAACTACTACTTCCCCGGCTAAAGCCACGCTGTACATTGAACTACATCTGATAGATATTTTGAAAGGACCCTAACTCAAAAGAAAAAATCTAAAAGTAGAATTTTATTTGATTTTCCATTCCAGTCTCAATTAAGAACTAAACTGTATGAGTTCAGTCGACTTTTAATCAACGAGACAAGATGGCAATACTATCAAGCCGAAACGTCGTTTAATCTAGGTGTGAATATACTTGTTTGTCTCTACTGATAATTCATTTTATGTTAATTGTCATATGAGATTTCTGCTTCATGTAGGCCCCTTGCTGTTTGGTTCAGAATCAAAGTAAGGTGGACCTCGGCTTATCCAACCAATGCTGTGAAATTTTGAAAACAGCTTCCATTCAAAAAATATTGTTTTCAAATATATCGCAGACAATTCGAATTGTCTCCCAGAATTTACTACCCATTAGGCTATTAACTGTTACGGTCACTATGATATATTAATGTCGTTTTGCATTTATATGGTCCACTTGTTCAAATCAATCTCTTTCAAAATACATAGAATTCAAAGGTTCCCGCGACACGTGTTGCATTAACTTTTCTTCGAAAAATATCTTTACAGAAGAATTACACTGGAATGCTTTCTAGAATCTAGGGATTCAAGGCCCATTACAAAAAATACAACAAGGGCATTAAGTCAGTCTATGTATTTTTCATTCAGTACGACGTTTCGACATTGTTTATGTCATCTTCAGGTGAATTCTTAAAAATAATGTAAAACATGTAGAGCTAAAAACATAATACGTTACATAACAGCAAACAAATACGATTTAAATTCAAAGAGGCGTTCAAAACTTACAATATAATCTAAAAGTTATTCTTCCATCATTTCCTGTCATGTTTCACGATTGGAATGAACGTTGTTGAATGTCCGAGATTGCCGGTATTGAGCTTGTTTTATCTATTATCGTTTTTCCCCTTTTTTTAAAATACATTGGAGTGTTCGACATATTCATTTATAGTATGTGGGCTATATTGTTATAATTCAAGATTTTCCCGTGTAAAAATGTAAAGATCAGTTTATTTTTACTTTTATATTTTTTGTTGTGGAGAGAGTGTTTAAAATAAGTGATTGTAGATTTGACTGAGGTTTTTTATGTCGTTTCTATTGTTAATACTGTTCGTATCTTTTTTCATGGAAATCAATTCGAGGAAATTTAAATTTTTTTGATTTTTTTCTTTTGTCAAAATTTCAACCTTGTCAGAATCGAATGTATGTTGATTTTCCTTTTCATGTTTAGACAATGCTGTGATGTCCGTTTTTGAGTATTTGTGGGCTTGAATTCGTTTCTGTAGGTATTGTTTGGATTGGCCTATATATGTACTTTCGCAATCTTTACATGGTATTTTATATATAGTCGGTGTGGGTTTGTTTATTTTTTGGAATTTCAGGTTTTAATTTCGAGTTTAAAATGTTATTTGTTTTTGTAATCGATGTGCTATTGTTATGTTGTATTTTTCTACTGTTTTGCTGATTTTATTGTATAATTTCTGTAGGGAAGGGTATTTTTGGTTTATTGTTATCTTTATAAATATCATGTATCCTTTTTTTATCGTGTTTTCCACATTAGCGTTGTGGTTTTTAACTTCGTTTTATTCCTTGATCTACGTTTTTTTTTCTTTTTATCACTATGTTAGATGAATATGTTTAACATCATTGAAACCAACCTCAAGTTGTAAGTACCACTTTGTTTCGCACTTGAATATGTATTACTATTGGTTTTTTCATCTATTGTAATCTCCCTGATGATGGAAATAAACATTTCCGAAAGATTGGATAAACCTTAAAAAGTTTACTTTTTCATTGCTGCTTACCACAATATCCCTAGTTTTGTACCTAACTAGTCAGCAAATACTTCCCACACACACACACACACATATATATATATATATATATACAATATGTCCATTAAATTCCTTCCATTTTGTTTTCAACAGTCCCCTCGATATTACTCTCTTTATATATATATATATATATATATATATATATATATATATATATATATATATATATATATTGTGAGTAGTCTCTAGTTTAGGAACACTTGAGTTTTGGCAAAAAATGAAAGGATATTTCGCTTGAGGTTGCAGTCAATAGGAAATGGCCCGTTGAAGAAGTAATCTTTGTTAAATTGTCGAGCTTAAAAAAAATAGTTTTCAAGATATTGACTTAAAGTTGCTATTAGGAAGGTAGTAGGAAGTTAGTCATTAAAATATTACACACACAATTTGTAAAAACATAATTAAAATTATAATACGGAAAATCCGTCATCAAAACTTTGTTTTGAACTCTGAAAGGGATCCGTGATCAACACTTTGTCGGTGATGACGGAGTTTCAGAAATAACGAATTCGAGAAAGACCCACCTTTGATATTGGAAAATATCTACGCCCACGCCAATGGTTAATCATCTGAAAGTAATGCACCCGCACAGTGTGGGACACATCATTTCCAACAATTTCAATAACTCACGGAATAATCTACGTCACACATCCAAAGCAATTACTTTTTACTTTTTAGTGCATTTGAATAAAAGCTTGTCTTTAAAAAGGTTTTTTATTAATTATTTTATTTGGTGCTTTTTAATACTTAATAATGCATTAATATATGCATTTTTGTTAAAGCATCGTTTTTATGAGGCCTTTTCCCTATAAGTTCTGAGCTATCTAACTACCACCAGAATTGAAATCATTATGTTTAAACTTATTCAAAATAAGGATAAAAAAATTATTTTTGACGCATTGCTTTTATTCCTCAGAGGAATACATTGGACATTTCAGACTTTGTAGGGAATAGAATTCGTCTCGCCTAATTTCCATTCTTATGTTCACTTTCTATGTTTTTTTTTATCTATTTACCACACTTTAGCACCATTTTTACAATAATTTACAATATTTTCACACTATACGTGATGTATTATTATTATATATTTTAACAATGTATTATATTTCAACAATTTTCTGCTCTACAGTATTGTCGTTTTTTTATGACGTGCTACAAACATGTATTTGTAATGTAGTCAAATAAATATACTCTACTCTACTCTATCTAGTCCTTCAATGAGTAGACCATCTAAAGATTAACTCATTCGCCATCTTGGAGTTGCAATCTTCAATTAATGAATTTTGACAAAAAATCAATAATATTCGACAAATTAACCCCCCAAAAACCCGATACCAATTTTGAATCGAATCCGGCCATAATTACAAAACATGTCCGCCATCTTGAATTTTTAAATTTTGACAAAAAATTCTCAATCTCCTTCCCCGAAAATCCCCACATACCAATTTCGAATAGAATCGTACCATAATCACAAAACTCGCCCGCCATCTTGAAGACGCCATTTCGTTTTTCCTCTAACAAAAATTTTTAATGCATTGTCACCGGAATTATGAACACCTGCCAAATTTCAGCTCAATCGGATGACGGCAAGTGCTCTAAAAATGGATTACAAATTGTGAACTGGAAATAATGACATACGAACGAAGCAATAAAAGCTTGTAAAAATAAGCTCCAACCGATTCATGGAAGAAATTAATTGTCAAATGGGACAATCACACACGTTCACACTCATTCGAAAATCCATATTTTTGTTTGGGTTCCAGTAGTTGCGCCCCAACTCCTGGATACATTAATGAATTGTACAAATATAGGAAATATTACTTTTTTTTAATATAATAGAATGGGATGGCGACCGTTGAATCAATTTGTGCTGTTGAAATTGGCAGGAGTTCGGTCAGTGTTTGGAAGAAAACCAAAGATTTATAATAGTCGACGTTTCGAAACTTTTATTGCTTCATCTTCAGGACTCTGAAGTAAAAATAAACATAAAACATATTAACAAAATCATACATGTTGAAATTGAGTCATTGAAAGGTTTCAGAATAAATATAGAATCGTAGGGCAAGGGTTAAAGCTAAAAAAGCCAGGACGGAGCAATGTAACGCAGGTACATAAAACGTTAAGTTAAAATAAGGGAACATAAACACATCAACGAGATATGGAATGAACACAATGATGAATGAAATCCCAATTACAGTGTAATGATACTTATATTTAAAAGTGGTTTTCCTTGTTAACATATGAATATAATTTCGACATAATGTATACATACAAGCACAGGTTGATACAAACATGAAGTTGAACGAGTGAGTTCACAATACTAAGTAAGGCTTGTCTGTTGTCTGCCTTTTTTTTGGTGCGTGTTATCTTTATTGATAGTTGTAGGAAAAAATAAAAATAAAAAACAAAAGGAACAAAAACCGAAAAAAAACCTGATCTCATGTTCATTCAACTTCATGTGTGTACCAACCTGTGCTTGTATTTATACATTATTTCGAATTTATATTCATATGTTAACAAGGAAAACCACTTTTAAATGTAAGTATCATTACACTGTAATTAGGATTTCATTCATCATTGTGTTCATATCTCGTTGATGTGTTTATGTTAAAACCTTTTAATGTATTACATAAATGTAGTTTTTAATTTTTCCTCTACATGTAAGTACATAAAAAAATATATATTTGTATCATTGTTATTCTATCGATATATTCTCTTTTTAGAATGTTTCAACATTAGCTGAACATGGTCCCGTCTTGTACCGAAACATGTCCCCCTCTCTCCTGATCATTTAAAGTAAATAAATGTTGTCGGGACGATTTTGAGATTTGAAAGTATTTCCCTCTTCATCATCAGCACTCCACTTTGAGCTATAATGGATATCTACCAAAGATTTCGTTAATATGTTTTTTTTATTTTCACTTCAGAGTCCTGAAGATGAAGCAATAAAAGTCTCGAAACGTCGACTATTTCAAATCTTTGGTTTTCTTCGAAACTTTTTTTAATATTCACTACAGTACATGAAACCATTCAAGCATCTTAGTACACTCTTGCATAAGTCCCGATCAATACATGAGAATGTTCCTCACATCGAAATTTGAAAACTCATCAGGTTTGTCCAACATTCTTCCCGCCACAGCATAAGGCCAAAGAATTATATCACGAATCAAACGAAGGAAACTCTCCCGTACAGAGGTACGATGCAGTTCATTAGTGCGTGGGCTAATGACCATACATTCACGCTCATACCTAGAAGCTAAGTTTTGCATGATTGATGTTCCCAGGTGCAAAACAACTCTTGAAAAGTTGATGATCGCTTCAGCAAAGTTATCCCCGTGAGCAAATGCGGCGATTAAGAGTCATTTAATTATTTTTATGGGCTTAATCGAGTTGTTCAATTAATAGTTTGTCTACAGCGACCCGAGGACATTAGTAGAGCAGTCCGCCCAATTTTGTAGCCTGGTCGTTTTGTTTTTAAACATTCTAATAAATTAATTGTTAATTTTTGTACAGTTCAACCTGAACATATTTTAATGGGCAACGTCCACTAGCTCATTGATTAACTTGGTCTTAAAAGCATTGGAAACCGAAAATTTAGGACTGATAGTTTTTAATTATCTCAAATTTGATTTCCTTGGTGAGTTTGATATTGCACTGGGGTGAACGAAATCAGAGAACAAAAAAAAATCTATTAAAAGAAGATCCCTAAATGATACAAATATCAACAATCTGAAGACGTCCCTTGAAAATGAAAATTGGGAACAGACCTATACAGCCACCGACTATGAACAAAAATTCAATAAATTCCACGGTACTTTGATATTTCACCTGAATCAAGCCTGTCCCATGAAATCTTCATCATTTTCTAAAGCAAATACCAATGAATGGGTGAATGACACTGTGAGAGAATGCAGTGAAAATTTGAAAAAACTCTTTCAGGAATTATCCTATTCTAAAAGAGCATTACAAAAATGCAAGAAAAAGACACAATATGTTAATAAATACTACCAAATCTAATTATTACTCTGACAAATTACTGGAATCTAATAATATAAATAACAGCCCGGAACCTTATTTCAAAATTAGGTAGACAGGAAAAAGAAGAGCAAAACAGCAACATTACAATAAAACAGGAAAATGATAGTATTTCTAATCCCGCTGAAATTTCCGAACTTTTTAACGATTTTTCTGTGAATGCTCCACATGAAACTATAAAAAAAATAAAGAAGCCTTTGTTGACAGGTGAAACCTCAACTATGACAAATAAAAGTCTGGTCAACAGTATGTTCATTTCCCATATATCGGAAGAGCAGGTACTCTTTATTATAAAACATAAACTAAAAAATAAACATGCATGTGGCACAAATGAAATTTCAGGGTTCATAATTAAAAAAATCGCAAATACGATATGAAACATTTAACTTACCTCATTAATTTATCATTTCAAACAGGAATATTTCCATCCAGAATGAAAGCCGCGCTTGTTTCGCCCATTTTGAAAAAAGGAAATCCACAAAATTTGGAAACTTACCGTCCAATCACTATTACACCCCTCATTTCGAAAATGCGATATTAGAACAACTACTGAATTTCATGGAAAAAATGAGGCAATTGCTGAAAACCAGCATGGTTTCCGTACTGAACATTCTACTATAACAGCTATTCAGAGTTTTTACGAAAAATTTTTACTCTTCCTGGAAGAAGGCGTAGGCGCGGTTGGTGTATTCTGTGATCTCAGCCGTGCCTTCGATTGTGTTCAACGTGACATTTTATTGGATATATTATTCAGATACGGAATCCGGGGCAAACTTCATGAATGATTTTCGTCATATCTCAAAGGACGCCTTCAGAAAATCAAGATAAACCACGTGGAGAACGATGAAAAATTGGTTTTTACTTCTGGTGAACTTCCGATAGGAATAGTTCCTCAGGGCTCAGTATTGGGCCCTATTTTGTTCACGCTTTACATCAATTAATTACCTCTGATCCTCCCGAATGCATTTACCTGTTTGTATGCAGATGATTCCACGTTATTATTCACGGCAAATCTGAGGTACAAATTCAAAACAACATTAACACTACTTTTCAGTCCCTTCCTAAGTGGTTATACGATAATTCTCTATTTTTGAATAGTACTAAAACAAATCATATGATTTTTCACACCAGAAAGAATAAAAATACCCCAGCAGTAGAAATAACTATAGATGATCAAATTATAGACAAGGTGGAATGCTCTACTTTTCTAGGTATTAGAAGGATACATTATTCTGATCAATTTAGACTTGATCAGAATGTATCCTTCAATACTCACTGTAAAACTTAGCCAATACACTGAGTATTAAATGTTTTCAACTGATATCTCTCAAATCTATAATTGACATACAGGGACTCCTGCTCCTCTGTTTCGGGGAAATACAATCCAGATTAACATACGGAATAACCATCTGGGGTAGTTCATCTGCAGTTAATGAGGTTTTTCTGGTGCAAAAAAGGATCATGCGATATCTTGCTAATGTTTCCAATGGTACCTCATGCAGGGATCTATTCAAACAATTTAAAATTCTTTCTCTCTATGGCCTACATATATTGGAGCTTTTAACATATATACACAAGCAACGCAAAACTTTGGTTGAGAATAACTCACTACATGATCATCATACAAGATCAAAAAATAATTTCCATCTGCCCAATGTTCGTTTGACAGTATCTCAGAAATCTGCAGATATACTGGGACTAAGATTATATAACGTTCTTCCTGAAGAACTAAAATTGATAGAAAGAGTGCACACATTCAAAAAAGATTTCTCCTGGCCCTCTGCCCCTGTAACATAAATGAATTTTTTGATATTTTTAGATAAAATGTTTTGTTTGCCTATATTTGGTTGGTTGGTTGGTTGGTTGGTTTAAGGCTGACGAGCCAGAGACAGGGTTGGCACTTAGCTTCCCTTGACACTGCGACCAGCTGGGGTCTATTGTATCACTCTGTCGTCAGTGGTTCCTCATTCAAACAGGTTTGTGCCCCTAACTAGGTCTAGAAGCCCGTTGATAAGGTTCTTCGGACTCATGCCCGTTTCCGGGCCGATCTTTCCAAAGATTCTGTGTCGCCCACCACTTAGGGCGTCACAGTCGAAGATTGAAAGACAAGAGTTAGACCCGAGGCCTCCTCTTGTCTCTTGATGACAAGCCATTCTTCAGTATCTATCCCCATGTCCTGGGTTTTGATGAGCTGAAGAATCTTTTTGGTTTCCATTTTACCAAATGGCTTTGGAATCCACTCTGTTTCCGGGAGTTTCTCAGTATTGCCTATATTTTATATTTTATCTTATACACTTCATGTAAACTTCGTTTGAATCTGACTTGTCCCATAGCCTCACAGCTCTATGGATTAAATAAAAATTTAATTGAAAAATTTAATTGAATTGACTTGACTTGCCTCATGAAAGTATGTTCCCTTTGAACTCTTTGAGCAAGTCACTCATTCCATAACTATATTCTTCATTTCTTCAGTATAATTGATATTTCTTTGGATTATTCCTGCAAATAACTAACCTGAAATCCTAGATTATAAGCTGAATAAGTAGATGTGCAAATGGTGCTTAGAACTCTTTGAATAGTATCTATTTTTTCTGTTCTATTTCATTTTAAAAATAAAGTTAGGCTATGTGAGATTTTTTCACCATTTCTAGGCATATCTATAGTGCCTGGAACTCTGCTGCTTGAATGGGACATATTGAGTTGAGCTTGATTATTTTGAAGTCTGTTCGTCTCGCCTAATTTTTGAGGTTGCCACCGGAGTCATTAATCAGGACAATGCCGACGTCCCCCTAAGCCTCCAGCGATTACATTCAATCATTTCACACACTTTACTCTCAACTTCTCGGACATTTAGTAGATTGGGGTCGAGATAATTTCATAACAATCGTACCAGTTGACTTGATTTGACAGAGGTTTTCTCGACAGAATAAGCTTTCTGTGAGGATGCCATTAACGTAAAGAAGTATAATTTATTAGAGTTATTTAAAAGATTCTAGAGTCAAGAACGTCGAACGAGGCCCTTTTGGCGTGTTTGTCTGTCTGCCACAGCCGTTTTTCTCAGAAGCTAACCGACCATATTGATTGATATGAATGCTTTTTCTGAAAATATGCGATAACAACATGATTTCCTTCTCTGAGAAATTGCTCAAGGGGAAAATATGTTTTTAACAATACACTCAAAATGTTTGGATACGATTATTGTTGAAGAATGTATTCTACTATTTTATTTATCTATAGGTTCATTCAACAAACTCACCCAATAACAAGATTATTTTACAGATGTGAGACAAACGCTAAATGTAAACTTGTGATTAATTATGAATGATACTAGATACTTTTTTTTAGTGTTCATATGGCCATGAAAATTATGCCAACCTTCGTCCAGATAAACAACGCAGGGACGTACTATACCCATTTCCGTAACACTATTATTTGCTCTAGAAATGATTTGTGCAACATTGAAAATAACAGACGAAAGGAGATTCGGAGAGTGTACAGCATTGTTAATTTGTGTAGGAAAAGAAGATTTGAAATATCTCTCTGCTTTCTCAAGGAATAACTTCAGGCATTTGGTTGTCGGAATT
The DNA here is from genome assembly GCA_018342105.1 of Gonioctena quinquepunctata. Taxonomy (NCBI): domain Eukaryota; kingdom Metazoa; phylum Arthropoda; class Insecta; order Coleoptera; family Chrysomelidae; genus Gonioctena; species Gonioctena quinquepunctata. Next base: position 167,768 of record JAFIRS010000355.1, on the reverse strand, counting down.
GAATGCGGATAGACAGTTATGATATAAGTTTTGTTGTTCAATTATTGGGAAAACGGGTAACTTTAAGAAAAAACTGAAAACAACAAACGTATCATTCTGTATAAAGTCATGAAAAATGGCCGAGGAAATGGTAAAATAATATAATATTTTTTTCATAAGACTATAGTTATTATTAGGTGCATAACATGAGTGTTTTTTAATGGTGTATGAGAGTATTTATTTTTCTTAAAAACAAACAAATTTTGTACAAATGTAAATTTGAATTAATAAATATTCGTCTTAAATATGTCCTAAATAAAAACTTCCTAGGCATCTTGCATTGGTTCAAAAACAACTAATTCTTTTTTTATGTCGAGAAGTGAATTTCATTCACAAAAACAAACATTAAATCAATACTTCCCTTAAAATTTCACAGTATTCAGTATCTTTCTTTGTCGTTACTATGAAAACGGTTTGTTGGAACGCCGCGTGTTAAGTTCGTTAGTAGTTGCTTCAATTTAGAGTTATTTCCAATAAGGTTAATCATGGTAGTTGCAGCGATATCCCAACAGGTATATTCGATGTAGCGAATGCGATAGTATCTAACATGTTATCGGCCAAATCCAAGTTAGTATATGAGAAAATATATTACCAATTTCGTGAATGGTGCGTCAAGAAACGCAAAAAAGATGTCTGTAAATGTGCTTATATGCAATTTTGAGGAAAAATAAAAAATTGCAGAACCTACTTCATGGAGAGTCTACTCAATGTTGAAAAGTACATTGAATGTCCCCTGGGGAACTTCCAGTTGAAGAAGACCCAACACCGATAGCGGGTATGGAAGTCGAGGAGATTCCAGTTGAATCACACTCGGCACCAGAAACCGTAAACCCAACCGAGGAGGGATCAGCAGATGGTCGAACACCTACTGAGAAACTCCCGGAAACAGAGTGGATTCCAAAGCCATTTGGTAAAATGGAAACCAAAAAGATTCTTCAGCTCATCAAAACCCAGGACATGGGGATAGATACTGAAGAATGGCTGTCATCAAGAGACAAGAGGAGGCCTCGGGTCTAACTCTTGTCTTTCAATCTTCGACTGTGACGCCCTAAGTGGTGGGCGACACAGAATCTTTGGAGAGATCGGCCCGGAAACGGACATGAGTCCGAAGAACCTTATCAACGGGCTTCTAGACCTAGTTAGGGGCACAAACCTGTTTGAATGAGGAACCACTGACGACAGAGTGATACAATAGACCCCAGCTGGTCGCAGTGTCAAGGGAAGCTAAGTGCCAACCCGGTCTCTGGCTCGTCAGCCTTAAACCAACCAACCAACCAACCAACATTGAATGTCAATGAAAATATTGACATAAGGAAGTTTTTAAAATTGTTGTTCTATCGAGGGATAATAACAATAAATTTATTCAAGATTCTGATAAACAAATTTACTTTATAAGGTACAGATAATAAGAATGTTGTAATATTTCAGTAATTCCAAGATTTTCTCAATCCTAGGTTGCATAAATTTTGGGTATAAGCAATGCTTGCCGCCGTAAAGAATTATTACATATAAACTATTGGTGCTATTGATTGTTAAAATACTGGATACAAAGACCTATTGCGCAAGAACGTTTACTTTTTCAAATTCTGATCACATTGAGATATATCGCAAGTATAGGACAGTACGGTCGCCCCATACAAAAAGTAATTATTATTTTTTAAATATTCGAGAGGAAAATGTGTTAACCAACATGTGGGGATAAATTAAATAGGAGAAATTTCCAGCTTGATCGCAAAACGGCTATGGGAAAAGAGCTGCACAGGTCACTATTTTAGTAGAAAAAAAAATTTTTTCGTGGTGAAAAAAGAAAACATTTCATCAATAGAGATCCAACAATTTTAAGTTTTTTTAACAGTTGTACTAACAAAAATGCTACAACTTTTCAAGCATTGGTTTTATAATGCCTATATTTTTCATTTCATATATGTTAAATGCAATATTTCAACCCCAGAATAGCTTGTGTATTCCATAAAATTTGTTAAGCTCAAAAGTTAATTATTTGGTATACCATCCATTTTCTGGGCAATACTATAAGAACGGATTATTGGAGAATTTTTTTCATCATCCCTAAGCCACTGAAAGAAGAACTGCAATTAGCTATGAAAGCTATAACAAAATATTGATAATTTCAAAACAGCAACTACTACAATAAACTCAATTTTTATACAATTCCCTACCGATGAAATCGACCAATGGAATGATATATTCATGTCATTTGTACACACAACAGTCATTTCACTTTTCTACCATATCATTTGGCCTGACAACACCTTTGTCTAGCATGACAAAAGGTTTTTTTTTTCTATGAATAGGCAGACATGCATTCTAACATTATCCAGAAAACAATTTGAGACACGTATGCCTAGAGAAACCACAGAAGAAAATCTTCAGTCCATTATCGCCGACAAACAATCGAAGGAAACTAAATAATTTTTACACCCTTGCTCACGCGACCACGTAAACACGTTAGACGGAGGATTTCTGGAAGAAAAAGATAAATTTGATGCACTTTCGATGAACAGATAAATAATACTAATTTATAGCTTATTGATATAAGACAATCTGAAAGCTTGTGAATGAAGAACCACTTATTATTGAATACACAGTTCTGCTTACCAAAAGTGCGCAATATTTTAAAGTTGCTACGGTTTATTATAGTAATATGGAGTAAAATGTTCACAGGTGCTATTTTTTACTTCGAAACACTAGTTATGGAATTTAAATCATCTCAATCTACATTTAACGTGTATCTTCTGGAAAATAAATGTCTGTCTGTCTATTTATTTGTTTTCTTGGGATCCCTGGATGAATTCATCTACTTGTACATTTGGTGGACGGTAGAAAAGTTTTTTTTGGTCATCTCAAACTATTGAGGGTAATTTTGAACAGTTTTCGTCTACTTTGAATAATTGTCGCCCATCTTGATATATATATTTTACGACATTATGATTTTTTTGTTACATAAAACAGCAGAAATATTCAAATATGGGGAATAGTTAGTAATAAGCCACCAAAAATTAGTAGGAGAAGTGTGGAACGCAGAAACTTGGAAAAAGCATTTATAATATACATATGACAAAATGTGAACTACAGAGGTATAGCACTACTTATACCCTCATTACAACATGCCTTTTTCGTGCCTATTTGTCTGCCTGACTGCCGGTGGCAGCAATTAAAAAAAGACTATTGTGTTGACTGTTTCAGACATGAAAATAAATAGGACTGGTTCTATATTCTACCCTGAATCGAGGGGATTCCAAGGACGTTTGTGGAAATAGGTTCGCCAACACAGTACTTATCTGTTGGACTTGACATAATCAACAAATAAATGAAATAGATCACATAGTTTTCGTTTTGTTTGGTATGAAATAAAAAAAGTTAAAACCCAGTACCGGGTAAGGAAAAGTTGAAACAAATAATCCAGGTATACTAAATTACTCAATAACTTAAGATTGATGCCAATTTTTCTTATGTCTGCACCTCTGAAATTACTGCCTGTAACAATCATTAAAAAGGGCATGTGTGATGGTACCAGTCATTTGGAGATATTTTGCCAAAATAGACTCAAAAATAGGCACGAAAAAAGTCATAGTTTTATATAAGGGTTTTGGTGTTGCTTATAAAATGTTAGCCCCCTACTTAATAGTTATTTATACAAGTAGAATATAAAACAAGGCTTTATATTCGAGTTGTATACATGATTTTTTCCAAAAATTATACATTTTTGACGTGAGTATTGGAAACAGTTTTTTTTTAAACACGATATATAGAAAGATAAGTTGGAGATTATCAGTTTGGCTTCGAAAAATCAGTAGTAGACCCAATCAGAATCAAAAGAGTAAAACTATACTCATCACTGAAAGAACTAGTGGTGGATAAGAAAATAAACGTTGAATTATCATATTTTCGTGAATAATTCATTTCAACAAAAAAATCACTCGAGTCTCGAAATTAGGAATATTTCCCCCTTCTAGCAAGCATGTTTTGACGATGCGAGATCAAGTCGGCTGGGGCAGCCAAAATTACAGGCTGTCGACTTTGAATGGAGGCAATTTAGGAATTTTAACACCACGTATTTTGAAAATACGTATTAGCAGGTACATTCGACGTCTGTTGGACGTGTTATAATATTCGTTATTAACCATTATTAGGCTCTTATGAAATTATATACACATCGCTGTCCGCTTTTTCATCGCCGCGTCCATCTGAAACTGATCCGTTTTAATTATTGGAGGTAATCAAGCGCTTCCGGAACCCGTTTATTACTGTAAACATATGATTTCAGGAGACTGCTGTAATCGTATTTCAATGAAATCCTGGTATCGATGATCTATTTGAGTTTTTGATGGAACAAGTAAAACATTGAAAATTATTGGATTCATGTGCTTTGTAATCAAAACAATGAAAATTTTTTCATTCTTGGGAGGGGATAAGCATAGCATAATATTTGTTAAAAATTGAACTTTTTATTTTTCCTCCCGCAAAATGATTACTAACGGCAATCACAAGCAATACTAGAAACTAACACCTATTAGAATACTATGGGCTGGATAAAATTGAGATATACCGGGTGACTCAGGATATCGGGCCACCCCTGTAACTTCTGCATTCGTGAATGTCTTTAAAACAGTGTCGACGCTTGTCAGTTATACGCTGAACGATACCCACACAGAAAAGAACCTAACAATGGAGAAGATGATCGTTAGTGAGGAGGCAGAAATGAACGTTTTGCTTATGTTGATTTTGATCCAACCGCTTCAACGCGGGAATTGGAATACCAATGCAATGTTAGTCGAGAAAACGCTAGAAGAATTTCAAAAAAACACCATTATCGTGCTTATAAGTATAACTTACACAATTAGTTGACAAGATTCAGAAATGTTGTTTTCCACAGCTCACTAAGTTGAAAAATTATTCGAACTGCAAAGAACTCATGAACTAGTTGTAGATTTTTGAATTTATACAATTTGTTACTGCACCGAAATAAAAAAATTATGTCATTTTTTTCCTCATTGTATGTTCTAGAGAGACAGGTAGGTGGCCCATAGGGGTTCCATTTGAAAAAAATGAATTTTTGATCAAAATGTGATGTGACTGAATTGATTAACCAGTGACACAAAAAATAATTTCCCAGAAAATAATTAGTTCTACTGTTATTTGCGACTCATTGTGAATAGCTTCGACCAAATCTCATTTATCCACGTGGTAAAATAAAAAAACAATTTTAATTTCATTTCTTTTAAAAAAATTACATTTGACATGAGGTTTGGACTTGTTTTGACCTGTTGAACTTGAATATGTGAAAATATACAGGGTGTTCCTTTGAAAAAACAAAGTTACTGGCATTTCCAGAAAAACCGGAAGTCCACCATATTGGATTGTAATGTGATCAAATCCGAAATGGTTGCTTATATAACTGTACCAAATTTCCGAAAAATCCGTTCACGAATGCAGAAGTTACAGGGGTGGCCCGATATCCTGTGTCACCCGGTATTATGAAAAGATATTTCTTTCGGGTATATATGTGTCCATCTTATACGTCCAAATTTCTTACCTTGTTGAGCTGCTAGACTTGTTGTTAGTTTTCAACTGATTTTGGAGAAACCTCATATTTGATACACTTACTCAGAAACCAGATGTTCTGAGTTATAATCGCACAACGCAAAAGTAATTCAAAATACCATCAGGCCAAAAAACCAGTATTGACTTTTTTCAAATTTTGAATAGACGTGGCCGATACTTAATGAAAATCCATAATTAAAGTAATCTAAAAAACACCTCACTACGATTTTCACAAAAATTGGTTTACAAAACCCACGACTCGTGTTTCGCTATACTATAGCTATTTCGATTGGAGAAACTAAATTACAATTACTGATATATATAATAGAAGCAGGATAAATAATAGAAGCAGGAGGTCAGTGGGATATTAGATAATTAAGTGATTATTGGAAAAAGACGATTCAATTTCTCGTAAACAGATTTAAATGGGGAAAATTATTGTGATTGGTTGTTCTTTGTTGATCTCTATGCTCTCTAGGAGATCGAGTTTTTGACCTTTCTTTTCTACATGCAAAAGTTCAAAGTCATTAGCAAAGCAATGCTTTTTACTCAGGAGCTGGTTAGAGAAAGTTGAATTAGATTTGCCATCAATAAAACTGTTTCTGTGCTCAGATATGCGTTGTTCGAAAGTTCTACCTGTTTGTCCTATGTAAAAACTTGGACAAATACATGTTGGTTTATATAATGCAGACTTTTCAATTCGATCTTTGTTGTTTTTAATAAATTTTCCCAAAGTATTATTTGTTCTGTAAGCAATATTGAAATCTTCATATCTTAAATAATTATAAATTTCATCCGAAGGTTTGCCGAAATAAGTAATAAGCCTGAAATTTAACTTTGCATTTGAATCGGTTGCATAAACTTCCTGAATTGCCTTTTCATAGAGTTTATTCGATAGAATGCTGTCAACTAAACTTGAGTTATATTCATCATTGGATGCAATTTGGTTAATTATATTTAATTCTTTATTAAAATTCTCTTCTTCACTAGTCTGTGGATCATACTATTGCTCCATGGAATATTTCATTCTGGTAGAAAAAAAATTAACACCTGACAATGAATAAAAGGATATATTTACTGATAAAAATATATATTTCATTTATATTCAGTATTTCATGAATGTAGATAGGAATGGCATTTGCACCACAATGTTTGAGTGATTGCTTTTAACAAATAAGTAGATTCAATCTAAAAATATATATAACTTTAGTTAGAGTGAATTTAATTTTTTGAGTTCAATCATCAATTTAAATCGGGTGGGTACCTGAGAAAAACAGTTCATTTTAAAATCTTATTTCAGAAAATATTCATTCCATCAATTCAACATGTATAATTATGTAGTTTTCATCAGTTTCAGCTATGACTACCTACTTACATATATAATGAATTTTTGAAAATGTTGGAGCACAACATAATTCTAATAAATTTGCTGACAATTTTACGCCGTCTTGATATTATAGGCGCGTATCCGGCTTTTTACCCACATCTGGATATAAAGTTTAATTATGAGTCAAGGTGATGGGGCATATGCTAGGATATTATTAATTTTCATTTAGTCTCGAGATATGAATTTATGACTTTCGTACGCATGTTATTTCAAACACAGTATAAATTAATGGTCGAGAATGTACGAATGACTGAATCTGAAGAAAGCCGTCTCAAAATAATAAAAGCTTGACCAGAATTCGGGTAGTTAATATGACCAGAAATACTTCCAAAAATTACTGACTGGTACTATATGTGAAATCAACAGAGGGCTGTCAGAAATAAAAATGAAAAAAAATAATACAAGCTTTTATACAAATGTACTAAAAAAAAAATCAATTGTTTGACTTGGATTATTCTGTGAGTACCAGATTCAAAATCTTGCCGTGCAAGAATACCTATTTTATATTCGCGGCAAGCTTTTGAACTGGTACCAGCGACTTCGTCCGCGTTGAACTTTGTATTTTATGTGACGTACAAATTCACTCACCCCTTTAGGGACAGACTTTCTAAAAATACCGAAACACGTATTTCTTTATATGTAACAAATACCTCAAATTTGTATGCCCCCTAAACTCAAAATTAACAGAACCTCTCCACAAACTTTAACCCCCCCCCCCTTCGACCCCCAAGGGGTTGCATTTACAAAAACACTTAATCAAGTAGGTCTTCATCCCCTACAAAGACATCAGATACCAATTTTTATGACCCTTACTTGAAAACTAACTGAACCCCCATACAAACTTGGGGTTTTTTCTAAAAAAATCTTTTCTTCCATTTGCAACAAAGACTTCAAATGTCAATGTTCATGACCCCAACTTGAAAACGAACGGAATTCCTATACAAACTTCCAATCCCAATTAAACCCCCATTTCACCCCTTTAGGGGTTGAATTAAAAAATAACCGAAACACGTATTTTTATTTGTAATGAAGACCCCCAAATACCTATTTTCATTCCTAACTTTGAAAACTATACAGACTTTCAACCCCCATTTCACCCCTTTGGGGTTGAATTTTCAAAAACCCTGAATCACATTTATCTTTATTTGTGAAGAAGAGACAAAATACTAGTTTCCATGTCTCTAATTTCGAAACTAACTTTACTTTCACTCACTCACCTTTTCACCCCTTTAGGAATGTAATGGTTTGATCTAGGCGTTGATCGTATATCAGTAAGTCAGTGAGTCAGTCAGGACATGTAATAATATATATACACATTAACCCAAACACGAGGTAGCTGCTGTGAACTGTTGATGAGATCCCTCGACTCTCTTCCGTCTCCATCATCAGATTAATTCCGGGCCTCCATTATGTTGTAGTGTCATCAGAACTACATATGTGGGCCAAGTTTCAACAAAATCGGTTCAGAGGTGTAAAATCAATGAATCATCCCCTATTTTTATACCCTTAGGTGTTTATTTTTTTTTCAAATTCAAGTGGGACCAACTTCCAAGCATACCCTATACAATAAAAAAAGAATAATCTGAATCGGATAACCCAGTACAAAGTCATGCGTGGTAGAATCGGTTAGGAAGTAAAAATTCAGTGGGTGAACCAACAATCATCCCCCATTTTCCTACCCTTGGTAGTGGATTTTTTTTCAAATCCAAATGGGACCAACTCTGAGGTATAACCTATCCACTTAAAAAAGAATCATCAAAACCGGACTAGTCTGTAGAAAGTTATGCGTGGTCATACATAAAAAAAATATATGCATCGACTAGAGCACCTCCTCCTTTTTTTTTCGTCGGTTAAAAAAGACGATCCATATTCAAATGTGGTCCTTTCGAAAGAATACAATCATGATATCAAAAGTCCTAGCTTCCGTGAAATTTCTTGAATTTTCATCATGTAGGTACATTCAATAATGCTATGTGAGCGTTTCTAAGCAGTTTTGCTTCTATTTTGTGAAAGCAAAAGCATGCTAAAAATGACTGGCAGTTTTCATTTACCGAGACTTATTACAAACTAACGGTCGCACGGGACTTTTCTTAATGAGAAGTTAAAAATTCATACGTTAATGATGATTAGGCAGGTTTTTTAGAAAAATTAGTTAACAGCTTTACGTTCAGATTGCTAATCACATATTCCAGTTCCATTACGTTACCCTGCTCTTTATAGGCGGAGAATATTAGGCGACAAAAATGTCGAAAGCAGATATATGCAAGAAATTTCCAGGAAAGGGATTAAATGTTGGGCAATATTACTAGCAAAAATATTAATTCGACTAACGATATTTATGATTCATTTATTTCACGAAAAGAATACAAACAGGACGAATCCAGCAAACCGTGCACTCATAGGGATAATGAATTTGGATTTTTTATACTGTAGAAAAACTAGTTAGGACAATGAAATTCAATTTATTACTTAAGTATTGGGAGATGTTTGTGTTGAGTTTGTGAATTTCTGAAATATTTATGCTGAAGTAAGCGATTATCTGAATACTCTCTATCTGCTTCGTATATACAGTCCGTATTTTTTATGTATCACCACTATTTGCATTTCGAAAACGGCAATGTTACGGAAATGCTTGAATCAGAAATAAAAATGATTAAAGCTTTTATACAAATGCACTAAAACGGAAAAATGTATTTCTTTGTTTGACCTATTAGGTTATTCTGTGGCAGATTCAAAATCTTGCCACGCAAGAAAATCCATTTTATTTTCACGGCAAGCTTTTGAATCTGCAACTCACAGGATAACCTAGGTCAAACAATTGAAGATATAATTTTTTCTTTTCATTGCATTTGTATGAAAGCTTGTCTTAATTTTTTTTATAATTTTTATTCAATTATTTTCATTCATTCATGAAATCCGTCATCTTATCGAATTCTGACAAAAATTGATAATCTCCGACCCAAAAAAAAACGCAGATACCAATTTTGAATGGAATCGGGCCCTAATGACAAAACACGTCGCCATCTTGGAGCCACCATCTTAAATTCATGAATTTAAGGAAACATCATGATGTCCGACCCCAAAAACCCCCACACACCAATTTCGAATGGAATCGGGCTATAATCACAGAAGTCGTCGCCATCTTGGAGCCGCCATATTGAATTCAAGAAATTTGACAATAAATTCGTGATCTCTGCCTCCGAAAACCCTCACATACCAATTTTGAATAGAATCGACCATAATCACAAAAGTCGTCCGCCATATTGGAGCCGCCATTTTGTTTTTTATCTATCAAACATAATATAATGCATTGTTACCGAAATTATGAACACCTGCCAAATTTCACGTCAATCGGACAACTAGAAGTGGGTCAAAATTCACTTGCAAGATTTCAACTAAACATACATTCATACAAATGTCAAGTTCAATAAAAGCTTGTAAAACAGTTACCAACTGAATAAATCTGGTGACCGAAGCCATTTCAGCAGTGAACAGCAACTTTAGCAAAAACACTAAGAGTCCACGGTCAATTTTGTCGAAAGATTTGCTCAAATGCGTATAAATGGCAGATAGTAGATGAATAGATAGATTTATTCATCCTTTGAGCTACATTATGTAGATGTAAATGTATAAAAAATTAATTAATGAAAAAAAAAAAATCAATAATATTCAATGACATAAAAACACATTATAACACATTAACAGGTCAGGTCAGTTGAATACCAGTAGCGCATGAAATGTGATATATGTTGTAAAACAAACGCATAAATGAAGATATAGATAAAAATTTAATAAAAAAATAAATAACATATTAAATTAAATTCGTCACAATGAAAGTGATCCCGCATTACCAACCTCAATTGTGAATTCATCTATTCTTTAAATACATTTTTTTGTTAGGAATAGTTTCAACTGTTTTTAAAAACTTGAGGTGACAGTGTCCTTATATCGCTTGGCAACAATAACGGATACCAACAAACATAGGAGACTTTTCATACTTTGCATGATGTATCCACCTGAAGTCTTGCATTGAGACGCTTTGACATGAAATTTAAAACAAATTGTTGAATTCTATGAAACCGTTATCGATCTCTTAAAAAATAATTCTGAGATCCTTTCTACTTCTTAAGCATTTGGTTAAGGACCAAGTTTGAATGAGCTTGAGGAGCAGCCTGGTTCTCAGAATAAAGGTTCATCAGAGCTTCCTTAGAAATCGCAGGCATATACAGTACGCATAAAGAAATATATCTGAAGGTAATATTTGTCAGTTACATTTTTTGTGCTCTTAGATCTCTGTCATATTTATCCGAAACATCGGGTACGATCTACAGAAAAATCAAATATTTTCAAATGACTCTTGCTGGTCAAGGTCAAGGTTTCTGTAATATTTTGGAATTTTTAGTATACTCTTCTTCTGGAATTTTTAGTATAATGTTATATCCGGGGCTTGTTCATGAGAGTTGCCAATAACTTGACATTCTTATACTAGCTTTTTGAAGCTGGCTTCTTGCCTCCAGTCAGAGTACTTCAAAACTAGCCGCCGCTTTTTCAAGGTCATGCCGCTATTTGTTCGTTCAAGTTCTACTTTCAGCGTCAAATTGTTGACCATCCTTGTTTATAAACATGTTGCTCTCCTTTTCTATAGACAAATATAACCAAAAAATAATAAATTATGGAAGTGCCGTTTGGTTGGGTGAGTTTTTGGCAACTGGTAATTGAAACATAATGGGAAAAATACAATTTTCTATTGATGGGCATCCTGTAACTTTAACCTTAACACTAAGTATTAATTGACAGTTGACGTAAAACCGCTGCGTTTACTCTGCTCTATGGAAATAGTAATTTGGAAATAGCAGCACTTCTTTCGAAAAAAGTTGACGCTAAAAGCTGGTATGGAAGGCCGCCTTTATAAGAGTCAACATCGAATTCTTATAACTTCCAGGTGTTACCTGCAGATCAATATTTGAATACATTTGCCCAAAATTGCAGAAAATGCTCCCGTCTAATATTCCAGTTCCATTACCCTGCTCTTTAGCCTCACTTCCGGTGGTAGTTCATTAAAAATGCAACATCTGAAATACAACACTGTTAACTAAAATTCATTTACACACCCATAATTAATAATATCCAAATGAGAAATGACTGCAATATGGTAATGTAGAACAAACAAAAGAAAATGGTAGTAAGTGCAGTGGTCGCCTTTTTGAATTACAACGAATTCGATAAGTATCTTAGTGTTTCAGATTTGGTATTGCTGACTTGTGCTTTGCAACTATACGCCATCTAATTGAGGCAATGACCTCTTTGCTGGCTGTACCGCTAGCTTTTCGTGTTCGTAATTGTCAGTTGACAGAAATACTCTTCTATAATAGAATATCAATTTTTCTGACAAAACACATCCAAAAATTACTTACTTACATAAATATTGAAATTTCATCTTTATACCACTACTCTAATCAATAGACAAACGTTTTTCTTTTTTCTTCGTTTCCATTTTTTTCTCGGGAATGCTCCAAGGTTCGGTCCTTGGGCCACTTCTGTTTTTGATCTTTATAAAAGATGCTTCCTATCATATCAAATAATTTTGTTTGCAAATTACAACACTATAATTCTGATTCAAACCCAAGAGAATTGGCAAAGAAGGATATTGAAATATCGTACAAAAGCAATGAATGGCTCAGCCTCAGAAATCTTATTAAAAAAAATGCCAAAATACAATCAATGACATTCTCTACAAATTCTTGCCTTACTGCGATGCTCCAATTAGGATAGTAAACTCAAATAGACTGAATATATATACATACTCTGTAAAAAGCTAGGAAATACAATTTTCATTTCTTCCCTATGAATATATCAAGCTATTTCCCAGTATAACATTTGCAAGTTCATAAGTAAAACTGGTCAAAATGATGATACATTAATTTGCTTTGGATAAATCTTAAAACTGAATAATTATGTTCTAAAGCTCATTTATCAATGTCCTTCAGTTGTTTTCATTGTCTTATGAGCTTAATACTATAAGCTGTGCACATGTTCTGATTTGAAACAAAACACTGCACTAACTAAATTTTCAATTATTTTTGCTTGAGTTAGTAATAATGAAATATATCCAAAATAATTAGGATAAGTTCATTTTTAAAATGTTATGACCTCGACAACTTTAATTTTATAAAAACAATATTTTATTTCATTTGATGCAGAACATATTTCACAACAAAAAATCAGTTCGGGTTTTCAAGATTCCTATACTAGAAAGAATAACTCTCAACGGGTTATGTTTTGTTTCTATTATGTAGGAATTTAGCAGAATCTGCAAAACAAGTCATTGGATCAACCTGTGATCTTTAACGGTCCTATAATCTTACCTCCAAATGTGCTCTACCTGCCCCTATATAATCACTCTTCATAATAATTTCGTCAAATGTGGTAACGATCGATTTGCTATCGAAAAATCACCGGACTTTTTTATAATATCAGCCTTCAAGTCGTATAGTTTTTGTTATTAATTACCACATTGGCAGACAACTTCGCAATCACTCAACAATAAAAACCAAACAAAAGTTTTTGATCGACAGGTGCCCATCAAACTGTCATTTATTTATAGAAGAAAAATGGTTCTCATCATCAAGGCTACGACATATCCACTAATGTGTGTAATTTATAATGCAATAAAACAGTTGAAACACATGACGACAGATATTGTTGAGTGCACAAAAGTAATTTTTCATAGATAAAACACGTGGTGGTTCCATCATTTTTCATCGCTTTGTCTAGACAGTTTGATTATGATTATTGCAAATGTACTCTTTACGAAACGTTGTACTGATAATTGTTGCTTTTTGATCTATTTTAGAAAAGTGAGAACAAATACAATTATAATGGATGGATTTCGTTGAACTATTTTGATTTTTTCATCTGCTTAACCCATTATTTACCATTTTCCTGAAAATCAAAAATTAGAATGACAGAACATGTTTCAACATGTTTATAAACAGTTGAGTATTTTTCATACTATCTAATGTTAAAACAAGTCCTTTTCAGCCGATTCAATGAAGTCTTTCTACTGAATAATGGATTATGTTGAAAACACAAAGTTTTAATTGATCATATGTTGATTTTATTGAATTAGCTGATATTGAGTTTTCGTTTTTATTTGCGGAGGTTTTTGGTTTCCTACTTCTTGCTCCCTTTCATCATATGTATATAATGGCCAAGTGAGGTAACGCTGCTAATTCCTAGATCTATTCATGAAGTTGTACATCAGTCCTCATTAAATTATTCCATATATGATCCTCCATGTCTTCTTATTTCTGATTTTCTCCTGCAAATTGCTTACTCAAGCTCTGCCCAAGTCTGCTTTTACTTTTCGCATCCAACTAGATCTGGGTCTGCCCCTTCTTATTCTTCTAGTATTTCCTTGTTAGTACTGCATTTGTATTCATTGTTTTTATAGGTCCCATATTGTTCTTATTATTTTTCTCTCTTTTACTCTTTGATGCATGCATCATTGTTGATTGTATTTTCTTCCCCAATATTATGACTGTAATCAATTTTTCATTCACCTGGTATATCCTGTTTGTATTCATTATTTGAGTATCTGAATCTATGTAATTCATCGAATATGTGCGTGTCTATTTCTATGTTACCATTTTCACCATCTACTATTCTGTCAATTCTTTCATTTTGTTATTGTTTTCTTCGTCAGAAAGTAGTTCTTCAAAGTATTGTTTCCAAACTCCGTTACAATCTTCTTCGTTTCCTGGTATTGTTCCGTTTTGTTCTTATAACTTTCTCAGCTTCTTTTCTCATATTTTCGTATGTTCCTTTGTCTTCCTTTTTATCACAATTCATCCATTTTAGTCTGGTTTCTACCTTGCGGTTTGTGTTTTTTTACATTCTTCATTGAACCACTTTTCATTGTTCTTATAATATTGTTTGCTACACTATTTATACTTCTCTTTATTTATTTCCATTCTTGTAGTATATTCAGTGTGTACTGGTTTTGATGTTGGCTGTTTTTATTTTTATTTTATGGTCTTCGATTGTTTTTGTTACTTGTTTTCTTTGTGTTCCTTCGACTTATTGATATAAAAATGGGTGAAAAAATGTGCCCATTTGACGATGATATAAAGACTTCTTTATTTCCTGCCTGTATGGTATATATTCACTTGAAAATTCTCCTTGGTAGTTCATGAACCTTGAAGACATTTTGTTAGTAAAATTTTACTCAATAAATCACAGAACCCGGTCTATGAGGCTATGTTTGGAGTTGATACTAAGTAAATACATTATACAGTGTGACCCATTTAAAATGGAACCACCCCTATAGAATACGCATTTTTCAATAAATCTCAATATTAAGCATCAAAAACTGTATTTTGACACACATTTTCATAACTTTAGTTTCATTTCCAAGGCACTCTATTGTTTTTTTCTTTGTCAAAAACAGCAAAAGTTTATTAGGCAATTTTTGTTTTTAAGTTTGACTACACCGCTGGATTCGTAGTTGTTATAAATAAAAACCATCAAAATTTCATTAAAAAAAATTGGTTAACAACGAAGTTACAACAACTTCAATTTTGGAAACAAAGTAATTGATTATAATTTTTATTTAGATTATAGACATATTTGAAATCTGGCAGCACCGTCGATACAAAGTAGAACAGCAGTGAACTTGTACAGTGAAAATCCGAAGTCAATAGCTCATTCCGTTCTACAGTTATAAGAATGGTAATGTGAGCGATTTGTGGTAGAGGCGATTTTGTAATAAAAATCTGACTAGGCCACTGGATTTGTAAATTATATTCCCTTAAAATAATTTATTTAAGTGTAGGTTATAAGTGTATTCGAAAAGAACTGAAAATTTGAAATTAATTTTCAAGTTATATAGTAGTACATTCTTCCATAGCCGATAAAAACGAAATAAACAGAAACAAGTTTCAAAGTAGGTATTTATTCAACAATAAAACGTCATTAAGCAAAAACTAAAACTAAAATAAACATTACTGTAAAATTAAATATTTGAATTTTTGTGGCTTCTACCAAACCTCCATTTAGTTCAACACATTTATCGTATCTCTTCCGAATATTTTTTATACTATTTCTTATTTGTTGAGGTGTAATTTCGCCACAAATCCAGTGGCGTAGTCAGATTTTTATTACAATATCGCTTCAACCTCAAATCGCTCACATTACCATACTTTCAGGAGTTATAACTGTAGAACGGAATGAGCTATTGACTTCGGATTTTCACTGAACAAGTTCACCGGTGATCTAATTTGTATCGGCAGTGTTGCCAGATTTTTAATATGTCTATAATCTAAATAAAAATTATAATCAAATACTTTGTTTCCAAATTTAAAGTTGTTGTAACTTCGTTGTTAACCAATATTTTTTTATGAAATTTTGATGGTTTTTATTTATAGCGGCTACAAATCCAGTGGTGTAGTCAAATTTGAAAACAAAAATTGCTTAATAAACTTTTGCCGTTTTTGATAAAGAAAAAAAACCATAGAGTGCCTTGGAAATGAAACTGAAGTTATGAAAATTTGTGTCAAAGAACAGTTTTTAATGCTTGAAATTATAAAAAAAATTTTTTAGATTGATTGAAAAATGCGTATTTTACAGGGGTGGTTCTATTTTAAATGGGTCACACTGTATATACAGTAATCTTATAATATTAGTTGGTATCATGTTTAACACTATTTGAAAACTCAATAATGGTTGATGATATCATACACCTGAAGATAAAACTTTGCATAACATAATTTTACTTTTTCAACACTCTACTAATTCTTTGTTATTCAATATTTCAGGATAAACTTCGTCATAAAACCCATACAAATGTTGAAGAATCATTTTTGTCAATAATAAAAATGAATCTATGGACCAAATTATATCCAGAATTCGGTCAAATTAAGTGTAAACTATCCAACATCACAAATGACTAGAATGTAAAACGATTCTTTTCCGTTGCAGGAGGATGTTCCCAACGCTGAGGGTATCCTTCACAGGCATCCGAAGTGATCAAAGGTACGCAGTACTGTTAGATGTGGTACCGGTCGACAATAAACGCTACAGGTACGCGTACCATCGATCTTCTTGGCTGGTAGCAGGAAAAGCAGACCCTCCTGCGCCCAACAGACTTTACGCACATCCTGATTCGCCCTATTCGGGAGAGCAGCTCAGGAAGCAGGTGGTGTCCTTCGAGAAGGTCAAGCTCACCAACAACGAAATGGACAAAAATGGTCAGGTGAGTCGAGTCAGTCCAGTGTGGCTATTCTAGGTCTACCATCCTACATTTATTGGTATGTCTGTACCGCTTCCCGGTTCTAGTCGTCGGATTCGAAGGAAGTAAAGAGGTTTCCACAGCCATAAATTCACTTGCTTTTCTAGAATTTGTTATCGTTTAAGTATGCTGAGGTCCTTTCTATTTGGGAAACGTGACTTGGCTGTTGTCTTTGGAAAAAAAAAACTGACACAGTCTATGGTCCATAAGGGATTTTTTTTTTTTTTTTTGGCTTGGACATTTCGTCATTCGGCCAGACACAAGTGGAATATATATTATTAAAACACGTCGAGGACCATCCTCGGCCCGGCTACGAAATTTAACATTTAATTCTCTCAAATTAAATGGAAAATTTCTGCCCTGGCCGAGAATCGAACTCACGACCTTTCGATCATGAGTCGGACGCTAACCCACCGCGCCAATCCCCCCGCGAACTCTTACTTAAATCATGTATAATGCGGAAATACTGGTGTTGTAGGTCATTTCGAGTATGAGCAGCTCATAACGTGAGCATATTGGAATTCAATATATTTTACTTCCCCGTCTATACTATTACGCTGAGTGGTTAGAAGGTATAACTACACTCACATGCAAAAAAGCAATAATTTGAGGTCTCATAATTTTGTTATTTTTAGAGAAATTTTCATAAATTTATTAGCAAACTGTAGATGGAATGACATCCAATCTTTTGTTAAATGCTGGGGTAATAGTCATTATACATGGTTAATTAAAAGGTTGTTGTACAACCCTAATTTTAAAACACTCTGTGGAATAATTTCGTAGCCAAATTCATTCAAAATATCTGTGAAATATTAACCTGTTGCGTTTTTTGCATGTGAGTGTAGATGGAAAATACATAGAGTATGTCTAAACCCAAGAGGAGAGACGTGAACATCGTGATCGCGGCCTGCCTGTTTTCTGATTGGCGCCATAAAATTTTGTGGCGGTTCGGCCAATCAGAAACCAGGCCTCTTTGGTTTAGATGTACTATAAGGAACGTCATTCAAATTCGTTTAATATATTTTGAACTAATGAGCGGAAAAAGGTTGTCACCAAGGTGGGGTTCTATCACCTTTGCTGTGGTCACTTACCGTGGATAATCTGATAGTGAACTACGTGAATCTGGAATTACGACTCAAAGTTACGCCGATGACCTGTCGTCACTATTAGGGGCAAACACGACGGGATAATATCCAATCGCATGCAGACAGCCCTTAATATAATCAGAAGCTGGTGCGCAAAGGAGGGACTGAATGTAAATTCTAGCAAAAAAGTGCTCGTTCCATTCACAAAGAGGCGTAAGAATGAACTGGAAGCCTCAACCCTGAATGGAACTCAGCTAACTTTTTCCAATGAGGTCAAATATCTGGGCGTCATAATCGACCAGAGACTGACATGGAACAGTCATATTAAAAACATTCTCTCCAAGGCTACAGCTGCAACCTGGACGTGGCAAGACATGGGGTTTGAAGCCGAAAATGATATACTGGTTATATCAAACGATTATTAAATCCGTGGTTACCTATGCCTCATTAGGTTGGTGGCCAAACATCCAACAGCACATCAAACCATCAGATATTATGCCAGCTAGGTACGACTTTGAAGTGAATTATGAAGTGGTTATGAACAATCACTAGATATTCACAACGAATGGGCCTCAACTAGAAAGAAATGCATCAGAATGGAATACTGATGGTTCCAAAATGGACGAAAGGGGTGGAGTGGGAGTAACGTATCCTAATTTAAGGCTCTCAAAATCACTAGGAAAAGCCTCAACAATGTTTCAAGCAGAAACCCATGCTATAGAAATTTTCGCCCAACAATGCCTTGAGAGAGGCTTCAGGGCTGCAAAGATCTATATCCTAATCAGACAGCCAAGCAGCACTAAAAGCTCTTAAGTCACACAATTGTGAGTCTAGACTGATTTGGGACTGCAAACTCTCCCTAAGACAACTGGCTACGAACAATCAGGTTACTCTGTGGGTGCTAGGTCACAAGAGAATCAAAACTAATGAAGAAACGAACAGCCTTGCCAAGGAAGGCGCAAACACTCAATTTTCCTGCCCGGATCCCTTTTGTGGTCTTTCCAAAGCCCACATCAACGAAGACTTTCGGCGCTGGGAAGCTGACCAAATTGAAACCCACTGGAATAAGACAAGCGAAAAGGCATTTGAGCCCATCATCAAAGAAAGCTGAACAGCTTTTCGAGTTGGACAAGGAAGACTTGAAACTGGTAACGGGGCTGCTCCTGGACATTGTCCTCTGAGATATCACCTCAAAAAAATGGATAGATCAGACAGTGAACTGCGCCGTTACCGCGAACATCAGGAAACTGATACGCTTCGCAAGGAGTTTCGGAATCCCGGATCTTGGATAGATGAAGAGTAATGTACAGAAGACCTTACAGGTCGAGGAACGGAGAGGCTAAAGATCCATACCGACCTCCCTAGAATCTACAATTTGGAAATAATTGTTTTTGAGGATTTAATTCAGCTGAGTAGTAATAGAAAAGAGAAATAAATCTTTTTACGTGGAATGTCGAAATTTTTTGAGTGCTTATCGGCATTCGTGCCTTTTAATCCTTCTCGAATCAGCATAGCCAACTTGGTTCTTGTTGTTCAAGTTATTGTTTTGGTAGCTTGTATGATCATCAGAATTTACAGCACCGAGGAGACCAAAATTCACTACTTTCCATTTATAGCAATTCGTAAGTGAGGCCCTGGAACTGAACCTTGTGTAATATGTAACGGTATTGCATAACCGATGCTAAATAAATGGTACTCCATCATACCACAGTGATACTTAGTATTCCTGATTTGTATCTATCATGAAACAGGTACTAGGAAAGATAATTTAATTAGGTAAAAATGTATTCAGTGGCGCATTAACGCAAATACATGACAAGACAATTTCTTCCGAGAACTGTGAAGCAAAAGCACGCTATGAAAAATATGAAGACATGTGGGAGATAAAATCGGAATAATTTTCATGTCTGACAGAATGAAGGAATGGAGAACTGCCGTTTCCTGATTTTCAATACCTGAGTATAAGTAATTTGTACTGATTATTGTTTCTGTTCGGAATCATAAATGTTTTCCTGGTTTCACACTTCAGAGTTTATTTCCATCAGTTGATGTATACTTTAAGTGTTCGCTGATTGCTGACAATCAAATAATAAAACAACTCCCACATCCTATCACTATTCATACAGGGTGTTTCAAAATTCAGTATCAAGATTTCAGCGGCGTATTTTTCAGGTCAAAATAAGACTTTTTTTTTCCATACGCCCATACAGGAAGTCAAAGTTTCAAGATTTTTTGATTTTTTTCTTTATAGCTCTTTCAGTTTCTGCGATATCAAGATCAAATTTAAAATATAGGTTACATTTTAGGGTTAACATCATCCAGTATGCAGTGTGATTGTGAAAATCTACAGGGAGATATTTTATCAGGGGTCAAGCCCTTTTTCACCCTATAAACTTTTTTGTAGTGCGCCACTGGTGGATTTTATCATATGCAATGAATTTTTGATTTGTTTATAATTTTTTGTCACTTGTACTTCTTACGTATCTGCGACTGTTATCGAGAAAAAAATTTTTTTTTTTTTGTAATTTGCTAGATTTAATTGAAATTTTTAACAAAAGGGGAAGAACCTATTATCACGATGAAAACAAAAAACGCTACTTATTTATTTTGTGATCTGAATTATAAGTTTCTTTAAACATTACCTGGAAAATAAGAAACCTAACGAACCTTGACATTTATAAAAGGTGCAGGAAATATGTATAAAATTTCTATAGTTGGGAAGACGGCGATTAGAAAATCTTAGCGCGTACAACCTCTGAGCTTCAAGCCCGTAACCATTAGCCAGACCATAAACAAAATGGATGTCGGCCAGATGTTCAAATGAATATGGTTCATTTTCCATTTTAATGTTAAACAAAATACACTACCTTTCAATTAGATAGATAGATAAGATAGATAGATAATTTTATTGAATTAATGTTACATTACAGGGTAAATGCTATACTTTAACAGAATGATATTGCACCTAACTTCTGGAGAAGTTGTAGTGTGCCTGACTGGTAGATTTGAGTAGCAAGTAGATTAACTAATCAGTATTCTCTTTACATGAACATACCTATCTTGAATTAACAGTAATAGTAAAGAGAGGGCAAAATATAGAAAAGGATGTACATAGTGATAATAATAATAATAATAATAAAGAGATAGTAAATTATAGGAAAGAATGTACATGATAATAATAACCTATACTCATAATATACAAATTGAAAATATAAAGTGAACAGATCAATGAGTAAGAATATTCCAACAGGGTGTTTTGGCGCGCATGACATTTTGTTATTTGTGAGTTTGTTATAAATTTTCCGTCATAGAATGAACTTAAAGGTTTCTCTGTTTACGAGTATACATTTTTTCACTTTATTGCAAAATAATTTGAATTTTTTATACTTTTAAGGTGTTGGGGGAGGCAATTGTAAATTTTTGGTCCTGTTGTACAGATACATTTTTGAGATAGGGTTGTTTCAGTTTGGGGTGTTTTCAATGTGTCTCTTCTCCTTGTGTTGTAATCGTGTTTATTGATGCTTTTCTCAATTTTATTTTTGTACATAAATTTGGAGGCGCTGAGAACATAAAGTTGGTGTATGTCCATGAATCTTTAATCTGAAAAGAGCAGTGTTGTTGAAAATCTTTTTGGTTTCGATAGTATGACTTTCAAGATCCATTTTTGTGTTGATATGAGTGTTTTTATCTGGCTATGATGAGTACCACCCCATATGATGATACCGTAAGACAAAATAGATTCAGCCAGCGATCTGTATGCTATTGTAAGTATGTTTATTGGGAGGAATTTTCGTAGCTCATAGAACGTGCATACCATTTTTCTTAGTCTTTTTGTTAAATATTCAGAGTGGCTATCCCATTTTAGTGTATTATTATTATGCCTAGATATTTTATATTTTCAGTTTTTTCTATAGTTCTTTGGCATATACAAGGATTCATTGCGCAGTTGGAATGATATTTCAAGGTGGGGAAGTCAGGCTGATTTAGGATACTATTTGAGAAGGTCATAAATTTG
Organism: Gonioctena quinquepunctata; assembly: GCA_018342105.1. Lineage (NCBI taxonomy): Eukaryota > Metazoa > Arthropoda > Insecta > Coleoptera > Chrysomelidae > Gonioctena > Gonioctena quinquepunctata. The sequence goes on along the minus strand of JAFIRS010000355.1, from coordinate 145,392 downwards.
GTTTTGTTGAAGTTCAAGCTGAGTAGATTACTGTCTAGCCAGCACTTGATTTTGTATAGGCCTACTTCTGCCTGTTTTCTTGTTGTTTCCCAGGTGTGACTTGTGAAGAGTAGCACAGTATCATCGGCGTATGATATGATATCGCCCGGAATATTTACTTTCAACATATCGTTTATATAAAGTAGGAATAGCTATGGACCAAGAACTGTTCCTTGGGGAATACCAAATTTAATTTGGCTATTTTCACTGGAATAGTCATTTATTTTGACCATTTGCGTACGGTCAGTTAGATAGTCCTTGAAAAGCTCATATACAATCCCGCGAATACCGTAAGATTCAAGTTTTTTCAAAATCATTTCATGAGATATGCTGTCGAAGGCTTTCGCCAAATCTATGAATATTCCTTAACTTTTTATTAATTTCTAGATATTCATGGATTTTTTTTTGTGAAATTAAACAGAGCGTGGAAAGATTTTCCCTGAGGCCGAATTGACGACATGATATCATGTTATTTTTAGTTAGGTATTTATTTAATCTGGAAACTATACATTTTTCTAATATTTTAGCCATTATCGATATAACAGAGATTGGTCTGTGATTCTTGGGGTCACCTTCATCTCCATTCTTGTGGACTGCTTGCTTCAGTGCAGTTGGGAATTTTCCGGAGGTGAATATAATATTTATTAAGTGAGCTAATATTGTTACTATGTTTTCTCTAATTTCCTTAATTGTTTTGGTATATAGTTGATCCGTACCACAGGAAGTTTTATTGTTTCGTTTTTTAATTATGTTTGAGATTTCGTCCGTGGTTACCGGGTTTAGGTACATAGAGTGCATTTGATTGTTTTCTATGCGGAAGGTATCTGTGAAGTCTGTATGTTCGTCTTTTTTTATGAGGTCTGCCATTAATGTCACATGCTTTGAAACAAATAGAAACATCAAAGTAAAAATAGCAATCAAAGCCCACTAATTCTCCTTTTCATTGTTTCGATGAAAAATTTCATCAACTCTAGCGAATTACAAAAAATGTTTCAACTTTTTTCTCGATTACGGTCGCAGATGCGTAAAAATCACAGGAGACCAAATAATTTATAAATAGAACAAAAAATTAATTGCATATGTTAGAATCAACCAGCGGCGCACTTCAAAAACGTTTATGGGTCGAAAAATGGCTTGACCCCTGAAAAAATATCTCCCTGTAGATTCTTACAATCATCCGGACACTGAATGATGTTAACCCTGAAACGTACCCTGTGTTTCAAATTTGATCCTAATATCGCAAAAACTGGAAGAGCTATGGAGAAAAAAATTAAAAAAACTTGAAACTTTAACGCTCTGTAGATCGGTTACAAAGCGTTTGCGGACACATGTTTATGGAAAAAAAGAATACGCCCCTGAAATCTTGATACTGAATTTTGAAACACCCAGTATATTGTGTTACCATTAAGCGCATACAATATAGATTCTCAGGTGCATTTCATCGAAATACTACTTTGCAGACGTTAGCACTTCATGATTTCTACAAAAAAATGGATATCCGTATTTTGTTTGCCGATCAATTTCAAGAATTGTATCGTTTGAAAGTTTATCTCGGAAGGGTCTGCGCTTGTGGATTTCTGCTTCGAATATCTAGAAAGAAAAAAATGTAGTGGACTAAGGTCTGGCGACCTGGGTGGCTAGAGTTGTTCCATATTACGCCCAATTAACTTACCTCAAAATTATTCCAAAATACATTGTTTAAAACCCGTTTAAAACCCTCCAAAAATTATTTTTGTCTTTCATCAAGGGGTATTTCATATGAAACTTAATTTATTTCATCGTTTAAAAACTGCAAGTATCTCTGTGAATTCAAATGAATTTAAAACTGACTACCCCGTTTGAGATAGAAGTCGCCTCGTCTTTCCATAAAATTTTAATATATATATATATATATATATATATATATATATATACACAGTGTGACCCATTTAAAATGGAACCACCCCTGTAAAATACGCATTTTTCAATCATTCTCAAAAAAATTTGATATTGAGCAACAGAAACTGTATCTTGACACAAATTTCCATAACTTTAGTTTCATTTCCAAGGCACTCATGGTTTTTTTTCTTCGTCAAAAACGGCAAAAGTTTATTAGTCAATTTTTGTTTTGAAATTTGACTACACTACTAGATTCGTAGTCGTTATGAATGGAAACCATGGAAATTTCATAGAAAAATATTGGTTAACAACGAAGTTACAACGAAAACCCGAAGTCAATAGCTCATTCAGTTCTACAGTTATAACTCTTGAAAGTATGGTAATGTGAGCGATTTGGGGTGGAAGCGATTTTGTAATGAAAATCTGACTACGCCACTGGATTTGTAAATTATATTTCCTTAAAATAATTGATTTGAGTTTAGGTTATAAGTGTATTTGAAAATAACAGAAAATTAAAAATTCATTTTCAAGTTATGCAGTCTTCCATAGCCGATAAAAACGAAATGAACCGAATCAAGTTTTAAAGTATCAAAATTATTTATTGAATAATAAAACAGAAAGCAGGACAAAAAATGTTCCTTTTAAACAAGCTTCAAGAGAAGGTATCAATAATTTGAGGAAAGCTGAACTAATACATTAGGCATAGGTATTGTACTAAATCAATAGTAGGCTGTGATTTAGTACACCACAAATCGCTCACATTACCATACTTTGAGGAGTTATAACTGTAGAACGGAATGAGCTATTGACTTTGGATTTTCGCTGTACAAATTCACTGGTGTTCTACTTTGTATCGGCAGTGTTGCCAGATCTTAAATATGTCTATAATCTACATAAAAATTATAATCAAATACTTTGTTTCTAAAATTAAAGTTGTTGTAACTACGTTGTTAACCAATATTTTCTCATGAAATTTTGATGGTTTTCATTTATAACGACTACGAATCCAGTGGGGAAAACAAAAATTGCCTAATGAACTTTTGCCGTTTTTGACAAAGAAAAAAAACCATAGAGTGCCTTGGAAATAAAACTAAAGTTATGAAAATTTGATGCTTAATATTGAAAATAAAAAAATTTCAGATTGACTGAAAAATGCGTATTCTACAGAGGTGGTTCCATTTTAAATGGGTCACACTGTATATATATTAAAATCATAAAATTATATTAGTGGAGCAAACTTTGATATCTCTTTATTTCGGAAAGCTCAGAGATTTCTTTTGAAAGAAGAACTGTTCAAATCATTTAGTTTATTAAAGAAAACCTGCGCACTTTAATACAGTATGATCTAGAATCAGTACGAACTTCAGTTTTTCCAGCCTGCATGCATGGCTGCATGTTCTGGATAATCTCAAATTCGAGGCATCTTTATCAAAAGGGTATTGAACTTGTCGAACTAAGTGATTTCACCAAAAATCACAAATAAGAAAGTGGCAAATTAACGGAGATATAATTTATTGAAAATTTTAGAAAATGTACCCCAGTTCAAGATGCCTCACATTTGAAAACATCCCGATATGCTATGTATTCTGCGCTGACTTGGTTTCTCATTCATTAGACGATTTCTGAAAAATTTCAATGAAATCTCAACGTTCTCGATTTACTTTTCAATAACCGAAAAACCAGGAGACCCCATACGTTGACAAAAAATACAATCCACTTTGGTATTAATCAAACCGTGCAGCTCAGAGGAACGTCACGAATATTAAATCCAGAAATTATGATTATGTGACAATATAAACAGAAAAGCAGAGAAACAGAGTGTCGCGGTTGTATTAGCCACTTGCTGTGACTCCGGGTTGCTTATTTACAAAGCCTTCTCTCAAACCGATCACCTGCATATGTGATTTCATTAGGCGGGGAATTCAAACCGATACGTGTTTGAAATGAAAAAAGAAGGCCATCCTAGTACATTCAAAATTACAGTCAGACGCAATGAAAACCACAACTTGTTCCCAAGACACCTCTTTCAACTTCACACTCAGAAAAATATTTCAGTGTCAGTAACAGTAACATTTTTATAAACACGTTACGACAAATTTTTGTCGATGTAATAGTATTCGACATTATCACTACATATTTTTGTGAACATCATTCAGAATGTAAACGTTATGAAAATACAGAAAGTTCAGTAACTTCAGATTTTATCCACCAACGCTGATCGCGGTTAGTACTTGGATGGGTGACCACCACCTTCCAGGCAAAATTCGTGTTGAAAACCCCGTATAACTGCAACGCAGTTTATTCCCAGCTTCAGGCGCTATATCAATAAGAACGATATAAAGCGATAGATATGCCGTGCTTCGGGGGGTGGGCGTTGAGATGGCGGTCCCTAGTTCGTGGATGTTGAGCTTGTTGAAGATCCCTACATCCGGTAGAAAACACCAGAGGCTTCGGAAAAGTGTCCTCACCGGTGTCGGTAATTAGCTCTGATCGCAGAAATAGGCCGACGTTGAATAAATAGAGTATTATTCGACTATTGTTGGCACCAGAATTGATGAAACTGTTAGACATCATTCATAGATGGAAATTACTTACTAGTTAACGTCGACTCATCAATATTTATTTATCATATTGATAGAAACATGGTCTATCACCAGAGCTGTCCCAAAGCACTGTGCTTAGTGCTCGTGAAAGCACTTAGAGCACTTTTGTGCTCGTAAGCACTGTGCTCCCGAGCACTTTTTTGAACCAGTGCTTAGTGCTTAGTGCTTCGATCATTTTACGAAAAGGCTCAGTGCTTAGTAATCCCGAAAAGTGCTCCCGAGCACTTAAGTGCTCCCGAGCACTGCAGTGCTCGGGAGCACTTTTCGGGAATACTTAGCACTAAGCCTTTCGTAATTACTACTTGTCGAAACATGAAAATGTGGCCGGTAGCGTAGCACCCCCACTCAAGACGAACTCTTGATCGCTTCCATATTCATCTTCTACAGATCACAGTCTTGTTTTGAATGTTGCGGAGTGTGTCAGGACTCGGCGCAGTACGCAGTATAGATAGGTTAGTTCTATAAAATAATATTTTATCGCTGCATTGAAAAGTGAAGGTCGAGGCGACTTATGGAGAATTGGGCTACAGAGAAATTTCCCAAATTTTTGTTATGATGCAGTTGTCGACTTCTTGAACAATAATATCCATTGACACAACTCAATCCTTTGTCTACTTTCAGAAATACAGGGCATTGAACAACGAATATGGTTCTCATTCTCTTAAATGTGTGAGTGATATTGAATATTAATCCTTTACAAGAAAATTTTTTTTATTTGTTGAGGGTTTACTCAAAAATTAAATAAACCGAATTCTTGACTCGAAATATAATTCTGATTTCAGGATTCAATATCTGACTAGATTTGCTTCAGGTTGGTTTATGAAAACAAGATATTCAAGAAAAATTTACAGGGCGTGTCGGAAAGTTGACCACTCCTGTATGTTCTTCTGACAGAATTTCATTCACTTTGTATGGCTTGTTAGTAGTTGACATTGAGTTCGATTCAGAGGGCCATTCAAAGGATATGTATGAAAGAAAATAACAAAAGTTATTTTATTTTGGAAATCTTCCTCAAATTCAATATTTCCTTGGTGAATTTCTGTGTTTTTTTTATTGCCTTCACTTCGAGTTAATTGGTCAGGTGTAGAATATCACTGAAAAACCTTTCGAATGATATACCATATCAAGTTGACAAAATATCTATATCCGACCAACACAATCAAGGTGAAGGTAATGAAGAAGAATCACAGATATTCAAAGAGGAATTATCGTATTACAGAAAGATTTTCAAAACAAAACAAACTTCTACTTTATTCGATTGATGTGTAACATTTAGTTTGTTAGAGAATTGACGTTATGTTTTTCTGTATTCTGTTGGAAATATATCTTTATTTATATTAAATGACATTAATAATAATCATGCGAGTTCATTCCACCTCCACCACATTAGTTCATTTGATGCCACACATATAAATAATGAATCATAGGCGAAGCATTGCGTTCAACATCATACGCCGTTTTGTTGATGTTTTGGATTGAATTTGACGTGATTATCTACAAAACATACAAAAACCATGTCAAGAAGTAATTCAAGTATATAACAGTATCATCCTTTTGAAAAGTGCTTAGTGCTTAGTGCTCGCCATGTCGAATTACTTTTTGAAAGTGCTTAGTAATCGCGAGCATTTTGTAAATAAGAGTGCTTAGTGCTCGAGATTCCGGAGCACTTTTCAAGAGTGCTTAGTTGCTCGAAGCACTTTTCGTCAGTGCTCGGCACAGCACTGTCTATCACTCACATCAAAGTAGCCTAGGGAAGATTTTTTGTCTCTTGTAATTTTTACGCATCTGCGACCATTATCGAGAAGAAAAGTAAAATAATTTTTTGTAATTCGCAAGAGTTAATTAAATTTTTCAACGAAACGATGAAATAGAGAATCAGTGGACTTTGACTGCTATTTTCATTTTGACGTTTCTGTTTGTTTTGAAGCATGTGACATTATTTGAAAGTTGGTGGATGTCTCATCCTGTATTTGTTTAACATTAAAACGGAAAATTAACCATATTCATTCGAACATCTGGCTGACATCCATTTTGTTTATGGTCTGGCTAATGGTAACGGACTTGAAGCTCAGAGGTTGTACGCGCCAAGATTTCCTAACTATAGAACTATGAATTCCCATCAGCACCTTTGGGAATACGGCACCAAGGCACGATGCGGGCAGACCGCGACAAGCACGCAACCCAGTGAGAGATGAAGAGATTTCAAATGTTATCGACGAAATACTGGTATAAGTACTCGACAAATAGCACGGGATTTGGATGTTTACCATTCAACTGTCTGGAGGGTTTTACACGAAAACATGCTATACCCATATCATATCCAGCGCGTCCAAGGTTTGCTTCCGCGAGATTTTCCACGGCGCTTGCAGTTCTCCCGATGGATACCCCGCAACTGCATTTTTATCTCGTATCTTCTTTACCGATGAATCTCACTTTACACGCGACGGAGTAGTGAATTACCACAACGTTCATATTTGGGCACTAGAAAATCCACACATGATCAGACAATCTCGACATCAGGAACAGTTCAGCGTAAACATATGGACAGGAATAATTTATTTGCCGTAAGAACAGTACATTCATTATAGATACTACATATATTACATTTTATGCACACTGCAAATAAAAAACGTGATACACTAAAGGCTTAGCCTTGAAAGTGGATTTATATGGTTACCGCATTGTATAAAGTAAAAAAAATAAAAATAAACTCATAATATACCTTATTGAGTGAATGCCAACGTAGCAGTAGAGTGAATAATTAATGAACTAACAAAATTGCAGAATAACTAACTAACAAAGTACAAGTAACAGTAACAAATTAGTAACAAAATAGAGACAAAATAGAAAAAAACATCGTAGAACAATCGGTTTTATGTATTATAAAAATAAACATTAAAATTTAAAATTTAAAAGCTTGAAAGTGGATTGATTTTCGATTTCTTGATATTAAAATCCATGTGTACAAGGAGTGAGTGCGATCAGTTCAGAAATAATATGTATCATTAATAGTAGGAGATACTTTGATTGGCTCTTTTATTTAACCGCAAATTTTAAATGGTGCCACATATACGAATTGCATGCATTAGTGGAGGACGTGCCTTTACAAGTTCGTCAACAAATGTGGTTTATGCACGATGGGGTGCCCCCTCATTTTCGAGTCATGGTCCGCGATTATTTAGATACAGGGTTTTCCAATCGCTGGATTGGCAGAGCACGTCCAATTGCTTGGCTCTCGCGGTCCCCAGATTGCAGCCCGCTGGACTTTTTTTATGGGAACATGTAGAAGGCCTAGTTTATGGTGGAGAACCAGTGCCTTTCCTCGAAGTTCTTACTGAACGAATCATGGATGCCTTCCACACCGTAAGAAACACTCCCGGAATTTTAGAACACGTTCGGCTGTCTATGAGAAGGAGAATGGAAGGTTGTATCGCAGAAGAAGGAGGGCATTTCCAGCACCTTTTATAAAAAGTCAAGGTTCGTTAGGTTTCTTATTTTTCAGGTAATGTTTAAGGAAATTTAGATCACAAACCAAATAGTAGCGTTTTTTGTTTTCATTGTGATAATAGGTTCCCCCTTTTTAAAAATTAATTAATGTAGCGAATTACAAAAAATGATTTTACTTTTTTCTCGATAACGGTCGCAGATGCTAAAAATTACAAAGACAAAAAATTATGAACAAAACAAGGAATTCATTGCATATGTTAGAATCCACCATGATGTAAACCCTAAAACGTAACCTATGTTTCAAATTTGAAAAAACTGAAAGAGCTATAAAGAAAAAAAAACGAAACTTTAACGCTCTGTTGATCGGTAACGAAGCGTTTGCAGACACATGTTTATGGAAAAAAAAGTCTTAATTTGACCTGAAAAATACGCCCCCGAAATCTTGATACTGAATTTTGAAACACCCTGTACCTATTTGGGGCCCTTTTTGTTGTCAGAAACGTTCCGCTTGAAAATCGTTACACTCAAATTGGACTCTGAAATTTCACTCTCAAAAAACGTTTCCCGCAATCAAATGTTTTTTTTGTGTAAGCCGTAGAATCGACTGGAACAGCCTCGCCTAAGTTGGAACCCTCAATACTGCCTTCTTAACAAACAACCTGGTGCGCTGTTTCTCATCAGGGAGTCCAAACGACAACAAATTTCTCACCTAGAGGCTAACAAGGCCTCTCGTTTTAAATCCATTTCGTGGAGATTGAAATATGACCGTTCGTAGTAGGCTTGGCATCAGGGGGGCCTATTCATATCGCTTGGGGTATATCTCCAATACGTGTATAATAAAATAAATATGTCGTTGGATTCAATTTTGATGCTGTGATGATTGGCGAGTGGGGCACCGGACGAATTTATGTTTTTGAGGGTAATAGTCATTTGGACTGGGAGTTCTGTGTGGTGACCTCAGTTGTGACAAATAAATTTCGTTTGCGTCAGTGTTTTATTTTCCTGAATCTAAAGTATATAATTAATGTATATAGAGAGCATTTATCGGTCGTTTCGGGTGAAAAATTGTATATGCCCGTATTAGGTTATCGCGATAAAGCGTAGTCATTAATCCGTGGCCAACATTGAGGAATTATGACGTTAATCAATCACAAGTAACCTAAGTAGTCGACGTGAAAACACGAATTACAAAACGCAATTTTTCAAAAGCGGTAAATTATTTTCGTGCTCGAGCTTAAGAACCTCTGCTAATAGAGAATGATTATAAGGCACTGCGTCAGGGAAATCGCCCTGCGTTACTGTATCAGTTATATTATTCAGAAACTAATTGTTATTGGTGTTATCAGTAACAGAAACACATACGATAACGTAGTACGCCTGAATAATTAATAAAGGGTTATGCCGGGTTCATATGATAGCTTTCCGTTTCAGCTTTCGATTGTGATTGGTTCCCTTGAGTGAGTTTTATTCACGGTCAATAAGCGGAAAGTTCAAGCTGTTTGAACATTTTGCGGAATGCAGCTTGTGTTTTTTGATAGTTTGTTGGCGGGAATTTGGTCGGAATATTGAAAAAAAAACAATTTCTGAATTGTCGACGTTTCGAAACTTTATTGTTTCATCTTCAGGACTCTGAAGTATAAGAACAACTGGATTGCTATTTTGGATGTTTTGCTGATAAAATCAAATAACAAAATCATAACTGATTGGTATCACAAACCAACTTACTCTGGACAGATTCATAAACTACCACTCTGTACACCCAATGACACAAAAGATAAACATAATTAGCAATCTCAAACACAGAGCCACACATTTAGCACATGCAGATTTAAAAAACCAAAACCTCGAACTTATTGAAATAATGTTACTGAAGAATTGCCACCCTAATCTTCAATTAAAAACTTCCAACAGTAAAAATAACAGGAAAAAGAAAAAGCACTGTTTAACGTCAAATATTTCAAACTATCACATATAGAAGGTCTGACACCACAACTCTGCGCAGTCTTAGAGAATGAAAATTACAAAATCAGCATGAAATGTGAAAACACAGTAAAAATAATTTTTTCACGAGACTAAAAACAAACACACCTGAAGACCTGAAATCTAAAATTATTTACAAAATACCATGTGCTGAGTGTGACAAGCTGTACATAGGGCGAACAGGTAGATACTTGAAACAAAGAATGACATAACATACTAGGGATTGTAAAAGTATACACAACCCACTTAAAACAATAAAAAACTCCCTCAAACCTTGCAGAACATTGTAAATCATCCCTTCACACCTTCAACATTAGTTCAGTTAGTATCATTGGAAAATCAAACACAAATTGTGAATCATTAACAGATTATGAAAGGGGGACTTAAGTAGCCGAAATGCATTCAGTTTATAAAGAAATAAGTTGTTTTATTTGTGAATAAGACTTCGAATCCTTCCCTACCCCCTTCAAATTCTACAATATTCACTTTGAGTAACAATGGACTATTTTCGCCATTAACAGATGACTTTTTCCAATTCTCCCAATCTTTCTCATTCTTTTTAAAGAAACGGATTATCGCCAGTTCAGTTTGTTGTTTGTTCATTTCATTGTGTATGTTTCGACGTCTTTCGTGAACCTGTGCATGTATTTATATTTTATGACTAAATTATCTATATTACCACTTTTGAATTGAACTCGGAGAGCCACCCTAAATGTGAGTAATTATAATATCAATGTTAGTTTTCTGTATATTGTCCAAGGTTTCTTCCTTTTTAACGATCGTTATTTTACGTATTGTATCTTATTATACCAATACTTCATTCTAAAAGTCCATTTCAACGGAAATATTTTTGTTCTTATACTTCAGAGTCATGAAGAGTTTTTCGAAACGACGACAATTTAGAAATTGGTTTTCTTCAATACTCCGACCGAATTCCTGCCAACAAACTATCCAAAAATCATATTCAACGGTCGCTATCCTATTCAGCAGCTTGTATTGTTGGATTTAATAACCTGAAAATTTCGAACCAAATATTTTCTTTAAACCAATTCAGCTGAAAAGTACGGATATTTGAACATTCAGAAGTGAAAACTACAGTTATTGAAAACGTGAGTTTTTTTCTTTAATCTTACCCAATTAACTAGGAAGTGAAAATTCAGAGTCAAGAAGACGAGAGTTGTTCATTTTATCTTATTCTAGGATAGTGTACAAGAATTTTAATGATCTTACAACATTATTTCCAAATGAATCGAAGCAAGAAATAAAACAACGTGTTCACGATTGTTCTGTAGTATCGGTAAAACTATCGACCATATTAATAAAAAAATAGTGGTCTGCCTTTACTCTCAGAAATGATTTCATATTTTAGAGAAACTCCACCTTTCCTAGATTTTATTGAACTTATTTGGCAGATTGCTAGTACTGACTTTTCCGCTTAGCCATTTCCTATCACTCATCTTCACGAAATCGTAGATATCTGTGAGAGTTCGTTCATTGAATATGGAAAACATATCCTAAATCTGAAAAGAATTGATATATCTTTGAGGCACTTCCGTTAGTTACAACCAGTGACAACAAACAGTGGCTGCTATATACTTTTAGCCTGAGAATCATTTATGATATGTAAAACGAGCAGCTGACCTTCAATGTATTATAAATTTAAAACTAATGAAAAAGTTAAAACGATATGGAAACTGGGTGGTCACAAAACTAAAACAAAATTAATCATGATGAGTCGTCTGTATTACTAAAGTAGTCCCAAAGCTGATAAACTTGATTAATCCATATAAATCACAGCATTCAATGAAAACTATTTCTAAGGTAGCTTACCTTTGGAAAAAACTGAAAAACGATCCATAGAAAATAGCATTTAAGGCAGACTAAGAAACATACGGATATGGTCGAAGAAATAATTGATGGAATATTTATTTATATCTACCAATTGATAATGATTACACATAAACAATAGATTTACGAATTTAAATACGAGAGTTATCACTGGAAAATTATAGAGCCGTGACTGTTCTTACGGTTATATATATATATATATATATATATATATATATTTTAAGAAGATTTTGGTTACTGACTTTTTTGCTAATAAAAGATAAATATTCAAAAAGTCATCATTTAAAATATTTATGATCTAATATCAAAATTATCCCTTTCGAAACCAACCCCTTTGCGACAAATTTTCCTATGGTTTTCGTGAGCTTTGAAAACAATTCAGCAAAAAGAAGGCTCAAATCTGTTTAACCACCCCTTTTAAATACCTATGACCCGTTTTTTTTTAATTATTTCCATGATTCTCATCAGACGTTGGAAGCAATTGCCCGCGCGAAAAAAAGGCTCGAATCTGATTTATTTTTCGAACCCCTTTCAAAACCACCTCTTCGTGACAAGATTCTTTAAACATTTTTCGCCATGATTCTCGTCAGTCTTAGAAGCAATTCCGCGAAAAAAAGCTTGAACCACCCCTTCTTAAAACCACCCTTTTGTGACAATATTTTTTTTAATACTTTTTTCCCGATTCTCGTCACCCTTGAAAGCAATTCCGCGAAAAAAAGGCTTAGATCTGTTTTTTTTGTCCACCATCCCTTTTCCTCCCCTTTGTTTTTTTTACAATGATTCTCGTCGTCGCTTTCAGAGCAATCCAGCGAAAAAAAACCTCAAAACCGTTTTTTTCGATGACTTTCTCCTGAAAACTATCCTTTGTAACAAAAAAAAATCATATTTTTTTTCATAATTTTTGACAGGCAAAGAAGCGATTGGGCAGAAAAAATTTAATTAGTTTTGCTATTTTCGTCATGGTGACCACTGTGCAATGTTGTGAATTTCACTACATCATTTCCAATTGTGTAAATCAAGAAAAGTTATATTTCAATATATATACATAAATATATATATATATATATATATATATATATATACCTATGACCAAACAATTAATAACCAATTAAAAAAATATATCTTCATTCCCAATATATTAACCACCTAATTTCCATTATCAAATACAATTATCTCGAAGAAAAATCACCCTATCCCAAATGTATTATCAGCTGTAATACTTGCTTCCGATATCGGATTGATTTACACAGTCAATTAAAAAAGTTATCGTTATCTCGCAGTGTGCATTAATTCATTCATCAAAAACTACGGCTGATAATTCTTTATTAGCCTTACAAAGAAACACCTTGTACCCTAATAAAATAAGATAAATGCAGCGTGTTTAAATTAAGACTGAGCCTGTTCACTTCAGATGTGTTAAAAGATTAGAATGTACTCGGTCATGGCTTCCTTTGAGCAAATACATTTAAACCATTTTATGTCGAACCCAAGCAATGCATCGGTTTTTAGTTTCGATTCGTGTGATGGCTCAATATAATTGCATGATTAATGGAAAAATATTACCGAGCAAAAAATAGTTATACAGAAATCATCAATAGTGAAAATACCGAAATTTTAATGAAGAACCGCATTAATGAATATCTCGGTGTAATGATAATAGTGTAACAATGAATAAATATGAAAGGAACAGAAGTACTTTGATAGTTTAAGTTCGTTACGTATACCTGTGGCACAGATGTCATTATAAATGCTAATCCGATCATGGCCCATTTTTCGAGGAGATAAAAATAGAGCTTGATTCCAGGAGGGTTGAGAGTCAATCCAGAAAAAGCGGACTTGGTAGTCTTTACCAAGAAACGCAAAATAAGAACTCTTCCAGAGATCCGTATCTCAGGAAGACAGCTTCCGTACACAGGGTCGACGAAACACCTTGGATCACCATAGACTCCAAGCTGACCTGGAACGACAGATTGAAAATCGCACCAAGAAAGCTATCTGCTCCTACTGGGCATGCAGGAGAGTTTTCGGTAAGACGTGGGGCTTGACACCAAAAACCCTACACTGGATAAAACCGGCGATTATTCGTCCGATGCATCGTTTGGTGGAACAGCACCACAAGAAGCAAGTCCAGAAATGAACTAGAAAACTAGAAAGACTGGCTTGCTTAGGAATGACAAGTGACATGAGGACGACGCCTACCAGAGCTCTAGAAGTTCTGCTAGGACTGCCACATCTGCACCTAGTCATTGAGCATGAAGCCATGCGTACTGCCTACAGATTCCAAGGCACAGGCCAATGGAAGGCAGACCATTGACACTCCAATATTCAGAACAAGACAAAGGAGGGGTGTCCAATCCTACAAATGGAAAGAGACAGCATCCCGCCGGTTCTTAACTTCAAAAAGGGACTAAAAATCATCATCCCCACAAGGGACGAATGAACGCTGCTCCCGGCAGCCTACGGATCAACCTGGTATACAGTTGGATCCAGACTTAGGGAATGTCCGGTGCAGGAGTGTACAAGGAAGGAACAATAGAGAAATCTCAGTTCCTCTAGGCAAATATATAATAAGTTTGCAAAAAACAAGGAAAATCAGCCTCATATGGGTACCAGGACACTGAGGTGTTCCTCGGAACGAAGAGGCGGACAGAATAGCCAAGATTGGTTCGGGAAAGACTCCAGTCAGACCGGAACCAATCTTGAGAATACCTAATAGCATGGCCATCTCAAACATGGAGGGACTGCTGCAGAAGCAGTTCATCAAAACATGGCAAGAGACGCCATGCATGAGGCAATCAAAGCTCCAAATAAAGGGGCCTCCGAAGAAACTGTCAAGGGAGATCCTGTCACTTAACAGACGGGACATCAGGACTGTGACTAAGCTCCTAACGGGACACAATCACCTGAACAGGCACATGGAACTCATTGGTATCACAGACGATCCCACATGCAGATGGTGCCTGGAAGATGACGAAACATCGTCGCACATCCTTACTGAATGCCCCGCCGTGGTGCACCAGAGGGGGATCAACCTGAGGAGCATAATTTTGAGCCCAGAAGATGTCAAAGAGATTCAGCTGAGTTTCGTCGGAGAAATCGGCATGCCCAGCTGATTCTCATATCACGAGGGCGCACAATGGGCCCAATTGAAGAGGCCTACGTGCACGAAGCTCTCCGAAACCACGTGCATTTATTAACGGGGTTGGTGGCCGTGAGCGTGGAGGCACTGGCTGATGTCCAAATGGTCCGAGTTCGATTCTCGGCACGGCTACTGTTATAAAATTTATTTCTGTAGTTTTGTTGAGCGGGAGGAGATAGGTGACCAACCGAACATTCTAGATATCAATCCTTCGGACTGCCCACGGTTACTAGCCGAGTGAGTAGTGCTTCGGATGACACTAATAAACACTAAGGTCTTCGTCTTTTCAACTCACACAAGTCTCTGACTTCCGAGGGTTGATTTGCAACTAAGTTGGCGGTTAAAAACAATTTTAAATCAATTTTTTATTACATTTTAATGTGCGAATTGAAATTTGTCCACGTAATTTCATAGTTATGACTAATTTGATTGATTTTTAACCTTTTTATATTAGGTTTGGATTGTTAATCGAACATATACGTCCCTGCTAGTGGTCAGTCGAGCGCTTAGCCTTATCAGCAATGAATAATAATTAATCTCTAAGAAGTATTGCAGCACTATACACCATTGTACTGATATTGATGTACATTTTGATTTTTTTCCTGTGTCACAAATCATCCTCACATACACCAGACATTTTTCATAATTTTGTTTGTTGTTGTTTCTGAGAGCAATAACGCTATCCGTTTATCGCATTGGAGCTTTTTTTACATCCGGCCAGACACAATCGCTTTCCTTGCTTTGGATGTTACAGCGGATTTTTAGCTATCTATTTTTTTCGGTTTTGAGAATCAAAATCCATAAAACATTTTTCGACCAATACATTTATTCTTTGAAGAGTTGAATTGAATAATCCATTAGGGGTGATATTATTGAAGAGAATAGAATAAGATTTCCTCAGTCTTCTCTTCTTTAACTGACTGATTTACTGTAAACAACGTGAAGTCGCTTTCAATATTTTATCTTTGTTTTTCCCTAACGAATTTTAATTGACAATAAGGAGATATCATCTGCGGAAAGAACACATTTTTTTTTATTGGTGCCCCTTTTTACTCATTTAAAGCACGCCTCAGCGTGTTTAAATCGAACTTTAAAAAACGCGCGTTTTTAAAGGTAACCATGACAACATCAACAAATCGAGGAACGTGAAGTCTAAATGACAAATTTTTGATTATTGATCTGACAGGAGTACCTTGTAACGTCAAATAAAATATTACTCACAATTCGTTCATTTATATGTGCTCCTCCATCCATTTGATGAACTTTTCATATTCTTTTTTATATATATATATCACTGGATTTTCGCGGTATTAACCGCGATTCTGCCTCACTATTCAAAAAATCGATATTAGAATCATTCATTTTTGAGCTCTGGTGACAACAAATATTGATCTTTGGTAACAAATTGCAAATGAATGTTTTTCTCATTTCCATGACAACGAAAGGTATACTGATGTCACATCACGAATTCAACCTTCTTGCATTATTAGTTCTTATTTCTATTTTTTTGTAGTAATAATACCAGTATATATGATTTCAAAGTGCACCAATAAAAAAAAATAACGTAAAGTATTCGTGGATAACTGGTCTTAAAAACACTTGCTCTATTTCGAGCACTCCGGCTGCGCCGTCGTGCTCGAAAAATCGCGCGTGTTTTAAAGCCCTTTTTATCCACTTATACTTTAATATACTATATCCGGTGACATAAAAGTGCTGAGTTATTGACATGAATAAAAAATAACAATGGTCCCAATACAGAGCCTTGAGGGACACATATTTTTAACGCTAGACAATGTGTCATTTACACAGACCCACTGGGTTCTAAAATTACACTTTCTGCAACATTGGCAAAAAAATACCTTCAATGAGATTGGATATACCTTGATCTTTTGTTTTTTTTAAGTTCGTGATTTATTATTTGCTAGCTACTTTTTGGCTTGTTTCCTGATATTATAAGCTGTTTTTCAACTGTATTTGAATGAATTATGTAGTGTTCTGTAGGCAGAGTAATCGTCTGCTGTTCTTGTAAAGTCACAAATAGTTTTTATACTGAAAAGGTTTCACCTGATTTCATACAGGTAATCATTAAACCACCTGACTGGAGGTTCATTTGTCAATGGACTCCTTCCCTTGGAAATATTTTCCCCCGTGGTTGATTAGAATATCTAGAAAATTGTTGCCATAATCATTTATGGCACATCACATCAATTTGCTTCCTCTATACTGTAGCAGATGGCTCATGACATTTAACATTTATAATAATGGATGTTCCATAATGGTTATATAAACAGGACTCCATAACTTTCGTTTCAAAAGAATATCGATATTTATCAAAATGTTTTCTATACAGGTTGAAGAGTGTGATGAAACTCTTGTATCCTCGTTTATGGTATGTTCATATTGAAACTATTAATCATAAAGATAAGTGCATCACGTTCTGTGGAATTGGATCTTAAATTTGCATTGAAATCACCGCACACAAAATACAAGAAAATATATAGGTATAAAATATCAACGGTTTTTGTTCGACGAAAATGAAGGAACAATGACATGGTCGTCATTTGACCCAACTCTTGTACGTTTTAAAGGTAGACGTTAATAAGTCTCCAAATTATGACGAAGAACGAATTTTATTAGCCATAATTATTATTTTTATCGCTATATGACTGAGGGCTGTATGAAATGCTGTATTTACGAGCAAACGGTCACCTGTTCTGGGCCTTTATGAATGGTATAATACACGGCAAGTGGGTAGCACGATGGCCACTATCCTTCAAGCATGTATAAGTATGCAGTGACGTAGTGAAAGAGAGAATCAGAGGGTTCCTTAATTCGGAAAAAAATCTGATATGACAAATACAAATTTTCATCTGAAGTAGTGACGTCCGCAAAATATCCCTATAAATGATTTCCGTTATATTTGTTCAGCTATATATGATCAAACAGTACACTCATCAAGTAAAACGTAATGTCAGTCAGTGTTTTTCCTTGATTTATGATAAAATGTCATGGATATGAGGCGAACAATGATAGATCTTTTCGAGGAACTAATTCCATTAGAATTATTCCTTATGTCCTCTGAAAGTCTTAGGTATCAAAACATAAGTTAAGCTCTGGCTTCCTATTGTACGTAAGGGATCTAAGACTAAAATGACTAATCTTGCCTTATTCAGTTGAAGGAGAACGAGCCAAAAAATCATATATACTTGCAATGTATTTTTTTCCAACATGATGACATATACATTAGATCATCGCAAACATAATATGAAAGGAGTAGACTTTATTGACTATATTATTTTATGGATACATTTAGAGCAGGTCTTTTGAAATGAAAAATATTATCAGTTTCTATATCTAAGAGTTACAGCTAATATCACAGAGTTAACATTATGATTGAGAAAACCCAACACAAACCAATCTGGGTAAAATAAATTGAAACTCAAATGGATGAGTGTTTTTCACAAATCTTCGTTTGTGTATGCATAGATGATAAACTAATTTTCCGAGTGAAAACAGTTCTTCAGTAAAAAAGATTCCACTATCTGTTTATAAGGGAAACATTCTCAATTGAATATTGAATAGGAATATTTTTCTGTGAATCGGAAAATCCACATCTGATCATATGAATGTTGATATTTCAGTCTCAGATGATTCCACATTTGATGTTATGAACACCCTGTTCATATTTTCAAACAAATCAATCTATCATACTCCATAACAGGTTTTCATGTCAAAAAACACTAATTTCAAAGTGTCACTTCGAAAGAAATGTTTCTAACATTATTCTATTCTAGAAAATGTGTTTCCCATTTCTTCCGGTCTTCCTGATGATCGTGAAGCGTAAAATAGATTTCCGCCGACAAAAATATATTGAAGACCTAGTGAATGCGTTGCTTCTCTTGCATCAATGTTACAGACGATTTCTGGTGAGTACTCTCTTTTGGACAACATTCGTCTTTGCCTCATTCATCTCTATGAGTTCTTAATTAAGACTGGAATAGAAATGCAAATTTTCATTTTCAATTTTTTTTCTTTTGAGTTAGGGTCTTTTCTTAATATCTTTCAGATGTAGTTCAATGTCCAGCGTGGCTTTAGCCGGGAAAGTAGTTGTTTTCTCTCAGATATTCACAAAAAATAACTTCATTTTCATCGTGGTTTTTTCAATTAACAGAAAAAAAATCCATTCAATATTCAATTGAGAATGTTTCCCCTTTCAACATGAATACCCCACAAGAGGTTATCTTGAACGATGGAAGATAGTGACTAAAGTGTATCTTTCAGTCGCAGATGATTCCACATCTGATTTTATGAACATCCTGTTCATATTTTCGAACAAATCTATCTGTTTAAAATTGTAGAAATTCAGCATTTTTATTGCTTCAGGTAGTTTGTTATAAAAATGTATATTCGGACACTTTTTTGGGATACTGAAAGCCTGTTTCTTGGCGTTCTCAGCAAATTTCCTGATCTCTATGATACTGATGTCAATCAGATTATTCCCCCCCAATTCTAAGCCTTCAACTACACTAGAGATGACATTTGTTTTATCTTCTGTTGTTGATTAATTCAATCTGAATCCAAATTGTCCAGGACAAAGCAGATAGTTTGCTTGTAGGTATGAAATTATAATTTTTTTCAACTAGTTACTGTATGATTTTGTCTATAACAGGAATAATTGAAATGACTGGAAGTTTCCTCCTTTTGCGTGGATCACCTTTTTTTAGTAACGGCAAAATCACTGTTTTTTTTAACACTCAGGGAATATACCTCTACTAAACCATTCATTAATTAATAATGATGAGGGTTGAGCAATGACATCAGCTATGGCTATTCATTTCATAAAAGTCCTGACAACTGGTATCCTTCAATACCACAACCTCTTCAGGAGTGACTGGAGAAAATGAACCAGTGAACTGATATTCTTGAAGAAATCAAATGTAGAAATCCTGATGAGTATTCCGCTCGTGTATGGATGGGAACGCCACTGGTTTCGTATACACACCTGACAAAAGTCGTTTACCACCAACAAACTGCATGTTGTTTCAAACCACTACTAAATAAATAATAACTACTGAATAAGCCTGGAAATTGTTCCACCGGATTTATAAATTATCATTTATCAGAATTTAACCATTCTGGTTAGCAGTTCGAAAAGGCAATTATTCCCCAATTGCCCTCGACAGGAATCCATTAAATTATCAATAAATAATTTTCACTATGAATGGATTTTTTGTGTTGCTCACCATCAAACTTGGAGACATTATTTTTCTTTTTTAAAAAATATACTTTTTTTTTTCTAATATACATACAAATTATGATATGTGTATGAAAATTCACACATTTAACAATACTAGTATGTGGAAAGCAAAGCGCCGAGAGTAGATATAGAGCCTGATACCATTGTTTGCTAAAATAGATACAGGGGGTTGCGAGGTTAGATTCGCTTCGTCTTCCAAAATTAACTGCTGTTCGAAAAGAGGACTTCAATGCAATTATTAATATAGACTTTCAGGAGGAAAGATGGATTTCAGAAACGTAAATGAAGTGAATATGTTCTCATATCGAAGCCCAGAGCTCACAACACGCTGAAGCTGTACAAACTAAGGTTTTTTGTACAATGTCAGAAGTTTTCCTTTTGTTTCTTGACATGTTTTTGGGTAACCTTCCACTGTGGACGGTTACCCAAAAAACATGTCAAGAAACGTTGTTCCTCCACAAGAAACCACATTCATTCAATATTTTCCTTTTGGTTTCCACATTTTTGAGTAATAACAGAGTTGTGTATTCTTAAAAAGTGATTCAAGGAGGTTTTCCTTGAATAATTAATCTACTCGACTCGTCCTGAAAAAACTCGTTATATGTTGGCAGATTTAGTGGTGATTACGTAATAACCACCGAGTCGAAATTGCAGTATTAGTTTTCGTCACTATGATGCTACTTGATGTCATGGAAGATTTAGATTTTTCTGGCAGCAGATTAAGTCTTGCTATACACAATCTCCTCTAATGTGGTGTTCAAGTTTTCATCGATTTCAATTTTTAAGTTTAATTTGACCCACTTTTAGTTGTCCGATTGATTTTGAATTTGGCAGGTGTATATAATATAATTCGGCTGTAGTATCATCATGATGAAAGAGTCCTTAATATTATTTGCCGATAAAGAAAACGCATTTGGTATAAAACCATTTTCGGTTCCTGCATGAATTATCGTAATGCATTTTCCTTCACTAGACGGCGCATTAGTTTGGCACAAGTCAGATGAGTCTACCCAACTTTTGTTTGGAATATCGTGTGTGTTTCATCCAAATACACTACTGTTCTACCATATTCTCTAAATTCGTTTATTGCCAATAAATATTCAAATCTCCATTTCTTAAAATGCACAGATTCCACTAAGATTTTTCTGCTACTAGTGAGTTTTTTAAATTTAAATCCGTTTTGTAAGAGAGATTTCCTTAAAGTCTCTTTGCAACACTGGATACCAGTTTCATTCTTTTTAAGCCGTTGCATTAAAATATCTAATGAAGGCACAATTTGCTCTTTATACAAGGCATATATTGTTCTTCGAATTATATCTACATCACCGCCTCTAGTTTCTTTCTTCTTAAAATAGGGTTACTTACTATTTTAAACACTGTGGAATACGGTGTTTTTGTTAAAGAAGCACTTCCTTGCACAGCTTGATCCTTGGACATTCCACGTTCCAGAAGGGAAGTATAAACATTTAATATAATTTGTTTCCCATGAGGGTGTAACATTTGTCGACTAGTGGTACTACGACCATCAGTTGAAGTACTAGCTTCAGGATGAGCCCATGGACGCCACATTTTTCACGACACAAAAATCGAATAGACACTTCAAAATAGACACAACTGACACAACGGAATAGTAGGTAGAATGACTAAATGTTGTTTAACTTTCCCCTTTTATTTCTGAAATTGGAAAGCGGTAAGTTCTCAAAACAGTCTTGTTTTCCAAATCTGGTAGGTAATTTATTTAGTAACCATAAATAGACCATTATCGCTATAATCTCGTTAATAGCACATTAGTACTGAAAGTCTGGTGGCCAGGTAAGTAAATTTTATTATTTATATAC
Organism: Gonioctena quinquepunctata; assembly: GCA_018342105.1. Lineage (NCBI taxonomy): Eukaryota > Metazoa > Arthropoda > Insecta > Coleoptera > Chrysomelidae > Gonioctena > Gonioctena quinquepunctata. The sequence continues at coordinate 123,363 of JAFIRS010000355.1, read as the reverse complement.
ACATTTAAACATATCCTTACCAAGGGTTCTAAATCAACCTTACAAGATTTCTTATCATCAAATAAATTTAAATACAAAACTGTCAACAAAAGCCAAAAATAATGGAGAGCCCACTATTATTAAAAAACTATTTCATGGAATATTTTAATCCGGACCTGGGAATGTTTTGAGGGACACACACTTTTATTGCTTATCTATATTTCGAACAATAGGTGATGATGAGGGTCGTCGGATAATATTGATTTACGGAAACTATTTCATGAGATATTTTAATCCGGACCTGGGAATCTTTTAAGAGACACACACTTTTATTGCTTATCTATATTTCGAACAATAGGTAATAATGAGGGTCGTCGGCTAATATTGATTTACGACCTTCTTAGATTTCTAGTTCTACTTTACCTATTTTGATATTGAAAAAGTGCACTTTTTTACAGTTCTAGAAAAATAACTATTATCTATGCTGCCACAAATATTCATACCTACATTACTATAATTTCGCCTCTGAATCCTTTATCGTGTCGGAGCCTACTAAATTTTTATCAGAAAATTAAAACATTACAAGCAAATATCACAAATAGGCATACAAATTTACTACATGAATAAACATTTCCCGCCACCCAATTGCCTAACGAAAGTAACAACTCTAATTCTTCCATTCCCCTTGTCAACAAAGGAAACGCCACGAATATCTCGCGATTACGATAGATAAACGAGTGACGATCGCGCTTGCGTCGATCCGCTCCACCGAAACGAGTGAAGTTCCCTATCTAGCGGAGCGATAGCTCAAGCTGGAGTTGCTAAGCAACACGTTTCCTAACAATAATGATTGGTAGCGTACAGACTTACAATGGCTGCCGTACTACTATGCCTCGCGATAAACACACTATTTACTTACGAGAAGGATTGCTCGGTGAGGGGCGAGAGGGGAGGTGTGAGTAGATCATTTGCATGTCAGGCTGGGCTACAGAGTGGTTTTTCGGGTTAACTCGCTTGAAATGTTTCATGTATAAGATCATCTGATCATTGTTGAAGATGACCAATCGGCTCAGAAATTTGATCAATGGATGCTGAATGGGGTGTTTTTTTAGAAGGAATAAAGTGATTGTTTTTTGTTTATAAGTATTCAGCTTTCGAATTCAGGAAGATTGTTATATCGAAAATGAAGGAAATTAAATGTCTCACAATCAATCCGATGGTCAGTCGTCATTTACTCTCTGGAATATAATAAAGCAGCCATCCAGAACAACTGAAAGTGAACGTATAGTCCTGAATCACAATCAGAAATGTATTATTTGGAGAATACTTCTCAACCATAAGTAATTGCCAAAAAAATTAACACGCATTTCCCGGAAAATTATTCAGGCAGTTGTACGACAATGGCGAATGTTAATACAACTATGTCTCTAAACCCGTTACAGCAGACGAAGTAATGCCAAATGTGCCATTGTAACTTTGTACAGATCCCCAGTTAATGGTGAAATTGACATATTTCTCTCGAAGCTTGAAGAATTATTAAGTTTTCTTTCCGTTCGATATAGCCATATGATTATAATGGGTGGTTTTAACGTGGATTTCAAAAAACAGACGCCTATTCTGTCAGATCTTATGTGTATTATAACTTCATTCGGACTAGAAGCCACCATTGATGACTTCACCAGAATAAATATCAGTACAGGGACGGGAACCTGCATTGACAATATTCTGACTAACCTTAACGATGACCAGATTGAAACAGGCATTTTTGAACCTTGCCTATCGGATCATCGTGGCCAATATTTAATAATGAATATGTTTAATAATCAAAAACCTAAGAACATACTTTGGCGGAAAATCACTTTGAACGCTCTAAAACATTTCCAACACGACATATCCTCACAAAATTGGAGCATTTTTGACCACTCTGACGATATTCAGCACTTGGCTGAGATTTTTATCAATAAAATAAAATATTGTATGGAAGTACACTTTCCCCTGAACAAAATGACTGTATCATCCTCGTCTGTGCCATTAAATTTTTCCAATAACCACCTGAGAAATATGCGAGAGACTTCTCAACTGTCAAACTAATAATAAGTGAAGTATCTGAAAATCCTCTACACACAGATCTATATAAATGCTACAAACGTGAATACGCATCTGCACTAAATGAAGCAAAAAGTGAAGCTCACGATAACCTTTTAAAAAACCCAGAAAATAAAAACAGAGATGCCTGGAAATTGATTAACGCAACAAAAAGAAGGGTTCAGTCTGTGAAATTTCTGCGAACGAGTTTGTTGAATATTTGGCAACAGCAGCAAAATCTTTGACTGAAAACCTCAACAACAATGAAGCTAGCGCTATTGACCTCATCAAAAAACTACCGAACATTCATTCTTTCTCTTCCCAGTCACCGAGGTAGAAGTTCTAGATGCCATAAGATCCCTTAAAAACACAAACTGTTTTGACGTTCACGATTTAAATAGCAAAATTATTAAATCAATAAAAGAAATTATCGCTCAACCTCTGTCCCAATTGTATAATATATGCTTTGGGAAAGGAATATTCCCTAGTATCTTCAAAAGAAGCAAATTAATCCCAATATACATAAAGGAAACATAGATCTTCCAGAAAATCACAGACCCATCGCTATTATTCCCATAATAAGAAAAATTTTTGAAACTCTTATCAAGAGCAGGCTTTTGAATTATTTTGAAACTAACATATTGCATGAGGATCAATACGGCTTTCGGAAAAATAACTCCACCACACAAGCAGTCAGAGTGAACAGCATAGTCGAAGGCCTTGAAAAGGGTGAACCCACATCTGCTACCGTATGTGACCTAAGCAAGGCCTTCGACTGTGTAAACCACACAGTGCTTCTCCAAAAGCTTGAATGTTATGGCATCAGGGGCACCGCCCTTCCTTTTTTCGAGTCTCATTCAAAAGGTAGACAACAATACGTATCTTTCAATGGAACAGTTTCCGGAACAAAACCGGCAACGATAGGAGTGCCTCAAGGCTCCGTACTTGGACCACTCCTATTTATAATATATTTCAACGACTTATTCTATCATATACAGCCATCTGGTTGCATCCTCTTCGCGGATGATATAACATTCTTCCACTCTAGCAACAGTACTGCCACGTTATTAAAAAATGACCACACTAGACAAACCAAGGTAGATGAGTGGCTTATACCTAACGGACTTGTTAATAATCCAGAAAAAAACCCAAACAATCACTTTCTCTATGAACAATGATATCTCTCATGGAACTGTCAAACTTTTAGGAATTAATCTTGGCAGTAAACTCAAATGCCATGACCACATCGATTATCTAAGCAAAAAACTCTCTACCCAATTTTTTTTACTAGAAGACTGAAGAAATCAATCAGCAGTACGGCCCCCAAAATGTCGTATTTCTCTCTGTTCCACTCACACTTAGCCTACGGAATAACCTTGTGGGGCAATTCCTCACAGGCCGAACGCATTTTCATCCGCCAAAAAAAGGCTGTCAGAATAATTGCTGGTGCAGGACCCAGGGACACCTGTAAGCCTATATTCTCTGACTTGAACATTATGACATTACCGGCTTTATATATATTTCACTCTCTTATAAAGATTCGTCGTAAAAATCACTTATTTATCAGACATAACAACATACATACCTATCGTACACGGAATAACAATTCACTCATTAACCCTAGATTCCGACTGAAAACGTCATCCAATAATTCATTGAATGTGGATCTGTACAATGAACTACCTGATAGTTACAAAAATCAGAACACCATCCAATTCAAAATTTCAATTAAGCAGATGTAGAAGGTACAATTTTTATTCTATAAGCGAATATTCATGTGTCGAAATTACTGATACATAAAATACCCATCTTCTCGGTTTTGCAGTACGTATCTATTTATATTTCCCAACTGCTCAAATAGACAAATAGACGTTTTCTGTTAACTTGTGCTATATTTATTGTTGGTGCTATGTGTTTGTATTTTACGATAACTCATATGATCACTTCGTACTACTGACGTGTGTAATTGATAATATTCAAATCACCAAATATTTATCTATCTATCTATCTAATAGTATATTACGTATCAAGTGTTGTAAAAAGCATATTACGCACGAATGGAAAAATTACGCAGGAAGCCATGAGTGCGTAATTACTTTACAATACGCGTTACGTACTATACTTTACCTACGGCCACATACATTGTGCCAAAAGAGTCTGGACTACTTTTAATATTTTCATTATTATTAGGTATTGTAAATGATTCTTAAACACGTCGATTTTTTATTTTAGTTGTTGTTTTTTGTTGTGCGTTACATGTATACGGAGATATCTAAAAACTAGTTATGACAGGGTACTCCATTTCTTCAAATGGGGTACCCTGTATATTATTGCATCTTTAGATTTGCACTGTGCACTGAATACAATTATCGCGAACTATTTTCAATAGCACTGATATTTGTTGTTCAATTCCAGGATAAAAACTTCAATTTCAGAATAAATACTTATTACGGGGTTTTGTAGTATATATCGTTTTCTTTGAGTAACTCGGTATATGCTAGACAGAGATACTTGGTTTTACCAACAACAAGAAGTAGAAAATAATGTTTATGTTTTCTCCGTATAAGGAATTAAAATGATCATTTTAGTGTTTCTGGTCAGAATATCGAATAACAACAATATAAATTTATTTTCCACGATTCCAATCCAACCAGAACGGAACGTATAGATATATCGCATGAAAAAATATCCCATAACAAATTTGTATTTCATCACGTGACCACAATGTGAAAGGGTCTGAAATACGAAGATAAGGAGAATGGACTTCAAAGTCATGAATAAAAGTTACTTTCGACTTTGCATAAAGCCTATGTGTTCTCAAGGTTGAAATTTTAGGAAAATGCGACTTATAGATCTCATATGGGATAGACGCCATATTTTATGGCTTAAAGCCTTTCCGTCATTGCAAAAATGATCCATAATTTTCCTGAATCGACTATATTTTAATGATTGATAGTCAAAAAATTGGTGTATATGATATGTATATATATCATCTATGAAATTAGTTTCTACAGTGTTTGATGAAAAAAGTTGAGGAAGTGCACTTAGTTTTATGAATTTTTTCCATACAAATTTGATATTTTGAAGGGGCCCACTTGTTTTACATAAGTAAAATTCAACATTATCACAGAACAGTTTGTATAGCAAATAAAGTCCGAACTAGATGTGAATGCGAAACCATCACTTGAATACATCATTCTCTATTGTACGTTTCTTGACAGTTCTTTTTCCATACGCCATTTCATTTTCAAAGCTTTTACGAATAAACATGTAGGTTAAGATACACAATATGCAGGTAACATTTATTATCTTCTAACTTTCTACTGTAGTGTTTATAACCTAAAATAGGTGGAAATGACTACATTTTTACCATCAGTCGACTATTCTGAAGGCAATTTTACATATTTATGCCTTCTACTTATTAAGCAAAATGTCTTGATTGCCGAATTTTCGACTTCTGAATTACTTCCATTTTCTTCCCCATATTGGTAAATTTAAGGTAATTATAACGTAAGAATTACCTCCGACCTATTTGAAGGTCGAAATGACGTAAATTTTACTTAAAATGTTTGTTGGTGTGTCTCTATAGTAGTCAGATTATGTAGCATATTCTGAATCCCCGTAAATTTTATTTCATCTGGATGTTTTCTGAGGTTTCCAGTTCTTCACTTGCTCAAGTTAAGCTTTTCGGCTGGTTCATTTAGAGGAATATTTTCGTCACTATCGTCAAACTCAATATCTGTTTCAGATATTACCATGACCCCACCTTTATCAAGATCTTGAAATTCATCGTTGCTTTCGGGAATTAAAATATGACCTAAGGTCACTCTCATTATCAGCTGTAATGTCTGGAACAAATTTGTTATATCCATAAAACAGTTTTGGATCCACCTGAAACGAAATATGTATGTTATCTCTGAGAGATAAGTGCCATGTGAAGTGGAATGAATAGAAAAATCGAATTTAAACGGTTTTCTTCACATAAAGGGTTCAATATAAATTGAACCCTTTATGTGAAGAAAACCGTTTAAATTCGATTTTTCTATGTTATCTCTGTTGTTTTAGCGTATAGTGCGCCACCGAGAACTCAAATGCATAGTGTTCCAGATATGATCCAAAACAATGATGGGTCTTAGCTCTTAATGAAAGGCGAATTATATGGATAAACTTACCTTCAGATGAACAACAATTGCACAATGTGCTGATATTTCATTTGCAAACCTAAAACGCAATTTACCCAGTTAAAATTGCTCAACAATTCGCATATGCATCGCTCCCAGAATAGTAGGAGACGAATTTGTGGTATCTAAAGGGTTATTGAAACTGCACCAAATAATTTCATTGACATAGTCAACAATCATATTGAAGAATCTACTAGAAAAATTAAAGTAGAATACAGAACCACACACTTATCTCTAGTTAAGTCAAATTAAGTTTGTATATATAACTTACCATCATAATAACTTTACAACTTTATTTTATTTATTACAAAATTATTTTATTTCATTTGAATTTCAGTCCATTTTGTCTTATTTTATTTTATTTATATATTTCACGATCTTAACTAAATTAATATTCATCATATGTCCAAATAGTCTACGATTTTATGTGTTGTTATAGTTTTCCCAATATCAATTGCAGAAGCATAAAAAAGTCTTGCGGCGAAATCCTGTGAGCAGCAGTGGCGAAGATAACTAATTTCATTTAGATATTTTAATATCCTAAAACGTATTTCGATCGGCACACACCAAGACCACATACGCTACTGGTTTTTAATCTTTCAGAGCTATTAAAACACAAATATAACGCGTGATTTATGACCTCCCATCGTATAGACACACCTGCAAGCATTGATGTCCGACTTGATTGGCCTAGACGAATCGGTTGTAGAACAGACAGCAGTCACTCAAGTCCACGTTGACCAGCGGGCTCTTTGTGCCGACGGAGACTGTATACAAGTAGTACAGATTATTTTTCGTTCCGTTTCTTCGCATATACGCTCGTGTTAGCGAAGTGAGTTTTTATTTGCTCCCTATAGAAACAGCTCCTGCAATTGATATTGGATGGACTATAATTCCTACCTTGTTCATGCTCCGCACAAGTCTCGACTTTTGGAGCCAATCAGTTTATTGTACGTCTATGTAAGTGAACAATAATCAACTATTATTATGTAGTGTATTTCTGAACAGATAGTTGAGATATATTTTATAAGGAGAGCGACTTCGTTGAAAACGGCATTAAAGGAGAACAATTATAATTTAACTATTTATCTCAATGCCGCAGGTTTATGACCTTTTTATTCTTATCACCTTCAATTTATTTGCTACTCATTTCATGCGAATTCAATTTTAAGAAAAAATATACGAAGTTAGTGGTGATTAAATCAATGAACGTTCAACTATATACTTATACAACCTCAAACTTTTTCAATGCACTGTCATGATCACAAGAAGCCGACAATAAACAATAAAATGACGTGAAAATGCTATATTTCTTCTCTTTGTTACAGATCGTCCTCAATTCGATGCACAGATATCAACCGAGAATCCATTTGGTGAAATGGAAAGAGCATTCCGGACCAATCACCGATCTCGAACAGGAACAGTATCGAACCTTCATATTTCCAGAGACCGTTTTTACTGCAGTAACCGCCTATCAAAATCAGCTCATCACCAAACTGAAAATCGATTCGAACCCCTTCGCAAAGGGCTTCCGGGATTCTTCACGACTCACCGACTTTGACAGGTATGTATCGATTTTGTAACAATTCACTGGTCTCAGAGTAGGCGGGGAATTCGACCTATTTCTAAATTCAAAAAAATTACCTGTAAAAGTTTGTTATTTCATTTAGCATTTCGGACGATACTACATGGTGATTCAAAATTGCTTTGACAAACTTCAGGACGTTATTCCTCGCAATATTCTAATATGAATTATCCAAATGAATATATGTCCGGAAACGCTTCGTTTCCAAGATACAGGGTGTTGAAGTTTTATTTTTATTTTCGTTTTTTTTTAAATAACTTTCGAAATACAAATCGAACGAAAATTGGTATTGAGAGGTTTTTTGAGGTGTCGAATTCGAACCTGATGTTATTATTGCTCTTACTCGTAGATGGCACCACCTACACGTCTTTTTCTTTTTCGATGATTCATAACTTTTTTGAGCGTACTTCTAGCACATGTTTCAGTGAAAAATAAATTCCTCTATCATATCTACGTAAAAAAGCTACCATTGTTACAAGTCGCTATAAGCAACCGTTTTCTAGATATTTGGACTTGAAAATTTCAAGTCGATTAATTGATAATCGATGCGTGTTGAAGTTATTACCATTATTTTGCATTTTTCACAAGAATGCTTAGGAAATGAATTTGACGTTTGAGTGAGTAGTTTTGGTTTTTTGTAGGGGGGGGGCGCCACCAATTCTATTTATTTTTACTCGTTTGAAATAGTTATTTTTGTATCAAGGGTGCAAAATCTGTATTTGTTTTAATAAAATTTGTAAGAAATACCAACATTTCATTTCAAGAAATTTTGAATAAGTAGAATAAAACAAAATAAAGGAAACTAAATTGTATTCAAATAAATTGTTCAAAGTGTCCACCTTCATCGAATATACAGTCATTCAGTCTTCTAGTCATTGAATCTCGTACCCGCTCAAAAATTATTGTTGTGTTATTGTTTCACAGGCGTCTACTATTCGGTTTTTCAGATCTTCCTCGTTCGCTACTGGAGTTTTATAAGCTAGTGACTTCAAATGTCCCCAAAAATAAAAATCTACCGGGTTTAGATCTGGGGACCTTGGTGCCCACGCCTGGTTAGGTTCTTCTACACCCCTACCGATCCATCGATTTCGATAGCACTGTTAAGGAATTCCCTGGCTACAACGGTAAAATGGGCCGGAGCCCCATCATGCATAAACCACATGCGGATACGAATTTCTAATGGTACATTCTGAAGTAGTTCCGGCAATTCATTTTCTAAAAAGTCTCTGTAAGTTGCGCCATTCAGTCGGAACGGAAGAAAGAAAGGACCGATCAAGTAATTATCAATTATAATCGATGAAAGAAAATTGTATTTCGTGCATAAAATAATTTATTCGTAGCAAAGCGCTTTCGACCGTTAGGTCATCATCAGTGCGTACCTGAAAGTAAGTAATATTGATAGAAAAAAGTTACTGAAATGTTTTATTTTTGAGAAAGAAAATTGACATATTTTAAAAGTGAGGTTACTTACTCGTCAGGTGTACAAGAAGCCAAAAAGACCATAAAACATCGCATGATCAATGAAAATTGTATAGGTTTACATAACATACATGTTAAAATAAGTATTTTAGGCCAGGATAACACTAGAGATTGAAATTTTTCCCTTTTTTTTCTCATTTCTTGTAAGAAACCATTATTTTGGTGTGATAGCTGGACCCAAGTGACAAGATTGACAAATGACAAGCGAACGATGAAGAAGAAAGACATGGAACACAAAATCATGGAGATATCAGAATCAAGAAAGGAATATCCCTGTCATACGAAAACACACTGAAGATGATCAATCTAATGAGGACTGTCATCTGTCAAATATGTTCCAGTATTCCAAGGAAGACCAGACAAGACTCTTAATTCTCACATTTAAGTCATCGTAATTGAATATAAGTTCAAGGGAGAAGTCTAATTAGACCTGTCCCAATCAAAACAAACAATTGAATCATTATGGTAGTGTCCATGGACAATGAATTTGAATTTTTCTTAATAAAAATGAAAATCCTTGTCCACCATGGCTCAGTTGAACCGCAACTGGGGGATAAGAAGTGTGATACAAGTCTAATGGGAACTAGACCCAACTCCACAACTCCCACAGCTGGAGTAAACAAGAGTCTAAAAGGTGATAATCCAGAACCTGACATGTGTTCTCAGTATGGAGAAAACTGAAAAGGAGGCTGGCAAATTGCAAAGAGATACGAGTAAAATCATCATAGAGAATGGAAATTGAGAATTATTAGCATAATTAACAAGAAAACTAAAATGTAAATTAGGGCAAAAGGCTAAGGAAGTTAAATATTTAATTTAGTCGTCTATGAAGTGGAATATAGGATCTATTTAAATCGACTTGCGTGTTGAGACAAAGGTTATTGTTGAGTATTTCTTTACTAAAAATTAAAAAAAATTAATTTTTGGACCTAACTTCATGTAAGATCTGTGAATTTCTATTTGGACTAAAATTATGATTGTTAAATCTTAAGTGATGACCGAAGGCAGAAACTTTATTACTATTTAAATGTTCCAAAATACGAACTTTCAAAGGTCTACAAGTTCTACCAATGTAGGCTGCATCGCAGTCTTCACAATTTAACTTATATATACCACTTTTGGAAAGTTTATCAGTTTTGTCTTTTGTATTGACCAAAGAGCTACTCAAGCTGTTGTTGGTTTTGAAAGAAATTTCAATGTTGTCAAAGTTACTTTTAATGCAACTAGCTACTTTGTCAGAAATGTTGTTGTTAAAAAAAGGAATTGAAACAAATTTGCCGATTGAATTTGATTTTGGATATGATAAGTTATGTTCATTTTTATATTTAATTTTTTGAATCAAAGTGTTAATAATGCTAGGATTATAATCATTGTTGGAAGCTATTTGTTTCAAAATATTCAATTCTTTTTGATACTCAACAGTAGAAAGTGGTACATTTAAGAGTCTGTGGATGTAACAATAGAAAGCAGCCATTTTATGCTGATGGGGATGATTCGAAAAACTAGGTATCACATGATCAGTTTGTGTAGGTTTTCTGTAGATATTGAAATCTACAGAGTGAATATTTTGATGTATTGTAAGATCTAAAAAATTTATTTTATTATTTGATTCTATTTCTAAGGTAAATTTTATGTTAGGGTGTATTTGATTGAGTAACCTCACTCTTAAAATATGTCAATTATCTTTTTCAAAAATAAAACATCTCAGTAACTCTTTTCTATCAATATTACTTACTTTCAGGTACGCACTGATTCAATTCCTTATTAAAATTTCCTACTAAAAGAGGAATATTGATCAGTCTATGTATCATACTATTATATGCGGCTAACTCATGTTGGTATGGATGTGTTGAGGTACTGTGAATTGTAATGTCTCTTCATGAAGGTTTATAGAAAATTGAAGAGTTATGTTTATAACTGATTGTTGTTATAGTCAGGTCTAAAAAGTTCATAGAAGTATCTGTTTCCATTTGTTTTGTGAATTCAATTGGAGGGAGAATTGCATTGAACTCGAAGAACATTTCCAATTGTCTTCCAGTTCCCACAAAACACTCTAAAATGTCGCCCACGTACCTGTACCAGTACAAGAAATTTTTAATTAAAGGATTATTGTGAATTTTTTCTTCCAAGTTGTCCATAAAAAAATTGACTAATAAAGGAACCAGTCCTTTATCAGAAGAATAGAAATAAGTGTTAAATTCAAAATAATTTTGAGTTGAACAAGCTATAAGCAAATCTAATATCAAAGAACAAAAGGCCTAAGGGTAAATATCTAGTTACATGACACATGCACTCTGAATATGGGGAAAATACTTTTCTTGCGTGTTTTTGCCTCCTGAACACGAATCCGGACAGAAAAATGCGGTGGTCTCATACCGTTTCCGAGTTACAGCACTTTAAAAAAAACTAACCTCATTTTCAAGCACCGTTTTCTCGCACGAAAATCACTCGAAATGTCTCTTCCTTTTTACCAGCATAAACAATACACCTCAAATCACTTATTTTCGGCACAACTTTGCACAAAATATCGTCGTTTTTATCGAAAAAATCCTCCTTCTTGCACAGTTGCACACATGAACAATTTTCGTTCCTTTGACAGAAGTCATTCAGCATGACTTCTGTCAAAGGAACGAAATTGTTCATTTGCACCTGTGTAAGAAGAAGGAGTTTTTTGATAAAAACGACGATATTTTGTGCAAATTGTGCCAAAAATAAGATTTAGGTGTATTGTTTATGCTGGTAAAAAGGAGGCATTTTGAGTGATTTTTGTGCGAGAAAACGGTGCTTGAAAATGTTTTTTTTTAAGTGTTGTAACTCGGGAACGGTATGAGACCGGATTCGTGTTCAGGAGGCAAAAACACGTAAGAAAAGTATTTTCCCCATATTCAGAGTGCATGTGTGATGTAACTAGATATTTACCGGGCCAAGTGCCTTGCTGACAAATTAAATACAAAAGCCCTAGTCAACAATTCAACTGATTTAAAAAAATAAGTTTTCCAAACTTGCTTGATGGCTGATGAAATCATTATATCTGTATTTTGCCAAAGGGTGCTATACGCACCCATGCGAGTATAATTTTTTTTTTATATTTCAAGGGATCAAATAAAAATAAAAATATTTTCCTTGTCATTCGTGAAATTATTCATTTCGTCAAAACAGGCTTTAATCGGCAGAATAAAGTATCCAAATACATCAACAAATATATTTTTCCGGCTACCTCGTATTAACGTTTAATCTACCCGAAATCGATTGTTAATGACTCCTATTAACCTTCAATTTATCTTTTAATGCATAATTGTAATATATGCAACCAAACATACACCGAAATCGACCATTAATGTATAATTGTGGTATAGGCAACTAAACATATACGAATTCGAATATTATTCAAATTCCAAATCATCACCTTTGCGCTGTCAAATTTATGTATTTTAAAATCCAAATATTGTAAGTTTCCTCCTAGTTGAAGGCAATGGATATCGAAAATTTCACGTTGACCCCAGGAACGAGGTTGTTATGAAAGTTTGTGCATTTCGGAAGAAGTTTGCCTCGTCCGTGAAGAGTACATATCTTAAAAATTGAGGATTCTCAGTCAATTCTCCCAAAAACCCCTGACACATAGTAATGCGTTGGGGAAAATCTCGTGGCAAAAGAGCTTGTACCCTTTGTATATGAGTAGCATTGAGAGCTTCAGCAATTATTCTTGTACTTGTTTCTGGTTTCTCCTCGAGAGCGTTCAAAACAGCTTCTTCCAATTCTGGGGTTCGGACTGCTCGTGATCTTCCAATAATATCAGCTGCTCTCTAAAAGCTAGCTGTTTCGGCCATGCTTGGAACTACTTGAAGCAGCAATGCAAAATAATATTACAATATTAAAACTACCATCGCATAGCAGGCATTTGTCTATAACAAAATGTATGCATTCTCAACCGGATTTGAAATTCTATCAAAGTACCAACATGGTTTTTGTCCAGAAAAGTCGATTGAAAGTGCTTCCTACAACTTTTTTGAATATATTCACGATTCTATAGATAAAGGAAAATATGTTGGAGCCCTCTTTTTCGGTCTATCAAAAGCATTCGATACCATTGACCCAAACATTATCGAAAGCAAACTGTACTCTTTAGGATTTCGTGGTAACTTTCTGTCGTGGTTAGTCTCATACATGCGCCTTAGAAAAATATCTGTCAAAATTGAAGAGCATAGGTCTGATTTCTATTCTATGGACCTGGAAGTTCCTCAGGGTTCCATCTTAGGCCCACTGATTTTATTATTATTCTTAAACGATCTACCACTTCATATAAGCACAAATGTATAGTTCCCTATCTGGTAAATGTTGGAGCTGAAGGCAGTACTCGATTAGGAAATTGCTCCTGGTAAATACGTCTCGCTTCGCGCGCATTGCCATCCGCAAGGCCATAAACAAAATGCATATCGGCTAAATGAGCATTATTGTTTAAATAATCCATTTTTTCAAAATTAGTGTTTTAAAACTTACAGAAACTTCAACAAAACGTTTAACTGTCACATAATATGTAATTACCAAAAATACTTACTTAAACGTCAACTTCATTTCCTAAGCATTATTGTGAAAAATGCAAAATAATGGTAATAACTTCAACACGCATCGATTATCAAATAATCGACTTGAAATTTTCAAGTCCAAATATCTAGAAAACGGTTGCTTATAGCGACTTGTAACAGAAGTACCTTCTTTACGTAGATATGATAGAGAAATTGATTTATTTAGTGAAAAATGTGCCAGAAGTACGCTCAAAAAAGTTATGAATTTCCAAAAAAAAGACGTGTAGGTGGCGCCCCTTACGAGTGAGAGCAATAATAATATCAGGTTCAAATTTTACACCTCAAAAAACCTCTCAATACCAATTTCCGTTCAATTAAGGTCAGAATTTTGAAAGTTATTCAAAAAAAAACAAAAGCAAAAATAAAACTTCAACACCCTGTATCTTGGAAACGAAGCGTTTCCGGGCATATATTTACTTGGACGATTCATATTAGAATATTGTGAGGAATCATCTCCTGAAGTTTGTCTAAGTACTTTTGAATCACCCCGTATAATAATACAGTGCTTTCGTAAAATTTTGAATAAATTCATTTGTAGCCAAACTATCCATTTCTGAGAAATCTCCTGAAACAGGTCGAGTTTTAATCTCAATTTGTCACATTTCTAAGGGAAAATTAGATATACAGGGTGATCCACGTTTGACTAATGACGTCCACGATATTTTTTTCAAATGGAACATCTTGTATATTATTCAATTTTTGGAATCTCCATGGAGAGCTGATTTAAAAAATATATCACACATAGAGTTAAATTCAGTGCTCTCGTAAAGTAGTGGATACATTCGTAAAAAATTAAAGGGATAATTTTTGGAAACAACGCTCGAAGCCGTCGAATTTTATTTTCATTCGGACATTCTTTCAAATTCAATTAATACATACAGAATGATTCGTGTAGGAGAAATGACGTCATCGGTATATCTTTAATAGCAACTCCATTTTTCATAACGGAATGTGGAAACGTGATTGTGAGTATGGGTGAAATGAAAATAAAATAAGAAAAACTATTTTGAAATATGAAAATACTAAATTTAATGACAATGATAGCTTCAAACAATGATCAAATTGAATGTTCAAATTGTGCACCGTTTGCTATCTGACTATTTCCATTACTTGACAGTAGCCATAGCGACCAGAATTCTGTTTTTATTGCTGAATAGTTTTTGTGCAGTTATTTCTCTAAAGAATAACATATCTTATCGTTTGTCGATACATTATTGAGTAGCACCTTTGTCATTTCATGGAAAATGATTAAATTAAATGAACGAGAAAGAATTGAAATTCTTTGCATGATAGGATTTGCAGACAGGATGCGCACCCACACAGAAGTAGTTGAATTGTTTAATGCAACTCATCCGATCGGCAACCTATTAACCAACGCATGGTGAGCAAAGTTGAGTCAAAATACCGTGAATTTGGGCATGTCCGTGATCTTCCTAAATCTGGTCGACCCTCACCACCAGAAGACGATCAGCTTGATGTAGTGGTGGCAGTCTATGGAAATCATCACACAACACTCAACCAATTCGCTTCTGATTTCAATATGGCAGCGTCTACAGACCACAAAATTCTGAGAAAAGCAAAGCACCATCCTCATAAGGTACGCCTCATCCATGAGCTCTATGAAGACGACTTTGATCGGCGAAATCAATTCTGCGAACAACTGCAACAGCTATGCAATAATGATAAGAACTTTGCAAAATATAAATTTTTTCTGACGAGGCTACGTTTGTTTTGAACGGCCACCAAAAATCCCCGATGGATGATGGAGTATCACACTCAAAATCCAGAAAAAGTGAATGTATGGTGTGGTATAGTCGACGGAAGAATTCTGGGTCCCTGTTTCTTTGACGTGAACCTGACTGGTGCAATATATTTGGATTTTCTTCGACTCGACCTTATTCCAGATCTAGAGGAACCTAATCTTCCGAGAACTGATTTATTCTTCCAACAAAATGGTGGATTTCCGCATTATTCAGCAGCTGTCCGCGATGTGGTGTTTCCGAATCGTTGGTAGAGAAAAGGGGACCGATTGAGTTGCCAGCTAGATCTCCAGATTTGACACCACTTGATTACTCAACGAGTACAACACCTTACTGTAAGGTGTCCATTAAAGATTTCCCCCACCTCCCCCAAAAAAAACCGTCCTGTGGCAATTTTTCCTGGTGGCTTCATGATGACTTTCTTGGAGGACCACCAGGTATATCAGGCAGATGCCCAGGGCAATAGCCACTGTGCTACTTTACGATGCAATAAAAACCACTGCTAATAACGATAAGATAATTAGACACGGCGAAAAAACTTAACGACGCTGCTGCCGACCGCTCAACAAATCTAATTAAGGTATTGTAGCCCGACGATAGATAATAGATGTTAGAGTGCGAGAAAAACACTCGAAACCTGGCATAATGGGCAGTATACTGAGGAGAAAACACTCAAATTCCGACATTGAAAAGGTAGTAAATGTTACTTATTACTTTTTCTTCATTCTGGAATGATATTCCTTTCTGTAGCGGCAGTAAGACATTCAAAGGCTGAATATGTTTGCGGTCATGAAACTTCAGTGTTCGTACTTACCTATATTTATATGCCACACACAAATATAAAATGCTTCGGGGGCAACGATAACTTCCTCGCGAAATATTATAAATAATTAAAATAATTTTATCACTTGTACTGAATATTACATAATGTGGAACTCGATCAGAATACTAGAAGAATAGATGTGACTTGTGTTTTTACAGTTTCACGAGTACAAGCTGGCTTTTCTATTGACATAATCTTGAAAGCTCTACATCGAATATCATTATTGAACTATGTTCATTACTATTTCTACATGAAGTATTCTATTTTATTATTTTTTTCCCACTTTTGCGTGTACGACTATCGTTATGGCTGATTATCACGCTCGACCCAGGCCGCTGTAGAATCACAACACACATTATCTTATTCTAACGCTATTTCAATTATACACACAGAATTCAGAATAACAAGCATTCCGACACGCTCGCCTTTTACAACAAATTATGGAGGTGATTATATGTCTAATTATATTAGATGAATGGTATTCCTTTCCTTCTCTGTATGATATGTCCAGCATTTCGAAAGCAAATTTATTTTTCTGTTTATTTACATTTCAAAATGATATAGAATTGAAGAGCAATTGCATGAGATTTTGAATTCATTGAGTACGGTTGTGCTTCCAGATATAGTACTATACAGGGTGTTTCCGAAAACTTAATAGATCGTTTTTTCATTTTTTTTAGTGACAGCCAAATCCCCGTAGTTTTATTGCTATGTCCCAAAGGCTGGTAAATATTGTAATGTGGTACTGAAAAGACAAGTAGCAGATCAGGTAGTGGACGTTCATTCGATGCAGAAAAATACATTTTAAATTACTCCATATACTAGCAGCATTCATATTTCCATATAACACGCTGTGCATAAGAAACTGTACCTTATAATATAAAACTGACACATGTCAATAAACCTAGTAAGCTCAGAAACTAATAACCAAAGCTGAAACTATCATATTTTCCATTTTTGAAATGATTGAACTGCACATATCTTAAAGACATTGTACCAACAACAACGTTGGATGTGACTCATATACTTTACTTATATGCTTTTTTTAATGCCCCCCCCCCTTTTTATTTTTTGAACGGGTCAACTCAAAAAATTGAAACTTGGGATAATGAAATTGATGCATGAATATTATATTTTGCAGTAAAGTTGACAAATGAAACTTTCAAGATGGCGACTGGGCGCCACCTGGAAAAAAAAATGTCTTGTGACACATCCTTTTGAAGCTCCCGACGAATACTTCACAACCCTAGAATATAAAGTCAATATCTTCACCTACTACAAAATGGCGTAATATTTAATAATTGCCATACATATTAATATCGATACATCTAGAAATGCATGTTTTTCCCTGCCATATGGCAATACCAACAACCCGATAAGGTTTGATAGGTTATTTTTTGTTTAAACAAAAAATGACAAGAAATGTCAGTACGTCAACGAACATCATTGTTCAGTTAAAATATTCTCATTTAGTTTTCGGTTTTACTAGTAAATAGGTACCACGTGAACTATCTCTAAAATGGTCAATTCTCGTCCATTGGAAGAAAAAATCGAAGCGATTTTTATTTACGGTGCGACGCGTAACTTTCACGAAGCCGAAATAATTTTAAATGATCGTTTCCCGAATCGTCCTATCTGTAGAAAATATTTAAGGGAACTTGTAACCAAATTAACTACCGGTAGTGTACAAAACAAAAAGCCCCCAGGTCATCCGTCCATTCCGGAAGAACAGCAAGTTCAAATAATTGGTGAGATGATAGTAAATCCTCGACAGTCTACTTCCTCCGCCGCGAATGTTTGTGAGGTGTGTCCTTCTACTGTGTGTCCTTCTGCGAAATTATGACGGAAACCATTGCAAGGCATCCTACCTATCTCCACAATATTTGTTTCAGTGACGAATCTACATTTTATCTCAACGGCAAGGTTCACAGACAAAATTGCCGTTATTGGAGTGACACCAACCCTCACATTTTCCGGGAAACGCATACTCAATATCCAGAAAAAATTAACGTCTGGGCAGGAATATTGGGAAACCATATTGTAGGACCTCTATTCATTGAAAACGATTGAACAGGAAAACTGTATTTCAATATGCTGGAAAATACTGTTGACCCTCTAATCACCGAAATCGTCGAAGATCCTAATGAATTCGATATGGATATTGTATTCCAACAAGATGGAGCACCACCACATTACTACGGACAAGTAAGAAACTATTTGGATAATACTTTCCCCGGTAGTTGGATTGGCCGTCCAGGTCCTAAGGAATGGCCAGCCCGCTCACCAGATTTGACACCTGTAGACTTTTTTTATGGGGCTATTTGAAGCAGAAGGTGTACGGAACTGAACCTGCTTCAATATTGGATATATGACAGAGAATAATGAATATTTGTAGAAATATCGACGTTACTGTGTTCGAAAATGTTCGGCGTGAAATATCGGATAGGCTGTTCTCATGTCAAGCAGTTCAAGGCAACCATTTCGAGCATCTTCTGAACTGAACTCAGCTTCTTTCCTCAAATTATGAAGTTAAACGTCGATGTATTCAGGCAATTATTGAATGTTCCGCCATTTTGTAGTAGGTGAAAATATTGGCTTTATATTCTAGGGTTGTGAAGTATTCCCCCTTTTAATTTGATGTTTTTTCCCAGGTGGCGCCCAGTCGTCATCTTGAAAGTTTCATCTGTCAATTTTACTCCAAAATATAGTATTCATGCATCAATTTCATTATCCCAAGTTTAAATTTTTTGAGTTGCCCCGTTCAAAAAATAAAAAGGGTGGGGGCATTAAAGAAAAGCACTGTATTGGAATGGCGAAAAAAAAGTATGCTGCTTGTTTGTACAATAGACAAGTGTTATTATATTCTCCAAGCAGATGGAATTCCGCGCTACAGAATCTAGTCTAACTAGTCAGTATACATTTGTGCCTGACTGCTTTCTAGGTTAGGGCGTCGGCACCAACCTATCTATCCTTCTCGTGCATTCCAAAATTCATAACATAAGATCTTTGGAAACGCTTTAATTTCCAAAACAATGTTCCCATTATTTGTTCTATGGATTATCAATTCATCTGTTTCCGAAATGACTGCAATCTGGACTCCATCAACGCTCTCAATTGCGATGAAGCAATTAACTGAGGACTCATTAAGTCCCTTCGCCACTGCCACAATCACGGCCGGGTGTAATGAAAGGCCTTCTTTGATTCAGAGGTGAGCACGCACACGAGTAGTGAAAGTGATAAGTAATAATCTGGCGGAGCTGGGGGCTCTACTCCAGTGGCGGGTATGCAGCGGACGCTACCAAATTTGACCCAAGAAGAGTAACGACAAAAAACTCTAGTTCCAGTAATATAAAGGATTTTTTTACGGCCCCACCTATAAGCACATATCTTACAACATATCGACCTAACTTTCACAATATTTTTTGTAAAAAAAATATGCTGTGATGATTCCAATTCATAATATCTCATATTCCATCCCTGATATAGCTTGAAGTTAAAGTGATATATTCCCATTGAAGAAAATACTAATGAACTTTGTCGAATAGAAAAAACGGTCGCCAATCTAATATATAAAATTCTCGTGAAACGGTGTTTGTAATTAAACTCCTCCGAAATGGCTCGACCGATTCTCATGGAATTTTGTGTGCATATCGGTTAGGTCTGCGAATCGGACAACATCTATTTTGATCCCCCTAAATGTCAAGGGTGGTCCACCCCTTAATTTTTTTATTTTTTAGATAAAAATCTTTTTTTTTTTTATACAGCATTCAAAAATACATACAACCCTAAATTTTCACCCTTCTACGATCAACCCCTATTTTTCCATCGCGATTTTTATTTTAATTTATTTTATCCACAGATCCGCAATAGGGTTGCAAGATGGCAATCGAATATAATAATTGTGGTACGATAAATTGAGAACGGGATAACGGGATAAAGAAAAAACGGGATAACAGGACAAGGATAACGGGATAACGGAAAAACGGAATAACAGGATGACAGGATAAGGAAATAACGGGAAAACGGAATAACGGGATGAATGAAAACGGGATAAGAAAAAACGGGAAAAAGGATAAAGGGATAAGGAGATAAGGGAAAAACGGGATAACGGGATAATGAAAAAATGGGATAACAGGAAAAGGGGATAACGGGAATAACGGGATAACGAAAAAACGGGAAAACGGGATAACGGGATGACAGGAAAACGCGATAAAGAAAAAAATGGTTTGACAGGAAAATGGGATAACAGGATAACGGGAATAACGGGATAACAAAAAAACGGGATAATGGGATGACAGGATAAGGGGATAACGGAAAACGGGATAACGGGATAAAGAATAAATGGAATAACAGGAAAATGGGATAACGGGACAAAAGGAAGCGGAAGGAGTCAAAAGCATAGTCTAGATGGAACAACATAAAGGAAAACATAGAAAAATAGAAATTCTACGCGGACGAAAGTTTTAGGGAAATTAGAAATGTGGACAGGACAACGTCTGTCGGGTCAGCTAGTAATTTCATAAATCTTTGAGAGATTATTCAACTGGAGCGTTTGGACTGATAGTATTCTTATTTTTATATCTTTTCCAAGTTCCAATATTCTTTTTTTCAAATAACGTGGTGTTTGGCCTAAGTTTATAACATTTCGTTCAATTCTCGAAAATTAGTTTTTCATCACATTTTTGTTTTTTGATAATTTTTTTTATTTTTGTTATTTTTTTTTTTTAAACAAATGCACTAAAAAGAAAAAGACAATTTCTTCAATTGTTTGACCTATAGGTTATTCTGTGAGTAACCAACAATCTCCGACCAAAAAAAAACATACCAATTTTAATAATATTAATAACAAATCATGTCACCATCTTGGAGCCGCCATCTTGAATTCTTGACTTTTGACGAAAACATGTCCGACCCCAAAATCCCCTACACACTAAGTTTGAATGAGATCGAGCTATAATCACAAGCGTCGTCGTCATCTTGAATTTCACCAAATAATCATGATCTCCGACCCCAAAAACCCCCCCACATACCATTTTATATTGGAATCGGGCTCTAACCACAAAACGCGTCTCCATATTGGAGCGGTCATTTCGAATTTATGAATACATGAATTTTGACAAAAAAATCTCAATCCTGTCTACGAAAACCTCCACATACCAATTTTGAATAGAATCGAACCATAATAACAAAACTCGTCCGCCATATTGGAGCCGTCATTTTGTTTTTTCTTTAGCAAAAATTCCATAATGCATTATCACCGAAATTATGAACACCTGCCAAATTTCACGTTGATCGGACAACTAGAAGAGGGTCAAATATAATGTAACGAACCTAGGCCGGACCTGTCGCCTCACATGTTGCCGTCGACAGCGATGAGATCATCCCCGGAGATGTTCGAGAACCATCCAGTCCCTCTTCCGCGTAATGCAACGGTCAATATTGGAAACAATTGGAACATGCCGTCGCCAACTGGAAGAATTCGAAACATCGAGAATGCTGTATCGGAGATAAATAGAGAGCCCTCAGGAGGGAGTACACAGTCTGAACGAGCCCATACGATCGAGCTATATTCAGTAGCGTAGTAATATAAATTAAGTTGTAGATTAAGTGTTAAATAAATTAGTTAAAACCAAGTTAAGTTTATTTACGTACATGGTGTCAGAATGGATTTTGAAAATAAACAAGTGTCGTGGAGTGGAAGTCAGAAAATAAATTGATAACTTTTTGTACCAAAAATAGACAGTGGCCCGGTTTTCGCGAAGTGGACAATTGTGCGTGGGAATATAAACTGATACACTCTTCGCGTGAAACAGACAATAGACTGATACCTCGTCAAAGACAAAATGTGTTCAAGAAAAGTGCGCCTTGCGGACTTGAAGGTAGCGGAATTGAAACAGGAATTGGAGGAAAGGGAACTGGAAACAACGGGTAAAAAGCAAGTACTCCAGGAAAGACTTGCAGAAGGACTTATACAAGAAGGTGAGGACCCCGAAACATTTTTATTCGAAGTTCCCGGAGGTGATTTGAGTCCGATAATAGAATCCTTGAAAGAAGAGCTGCAACAAAATTCGAGGACTTTGGAAGAGAAGCTTGAAGAAAATTCTAGAAATCTGGAAGAGAAGCTTCAAGAAAATTCTATAAATCTGGAAGAGAAGCTTTCTAGAAATCTGGAAGAGAAGCTTCAAGAAAATTCAAGAAGCCTGGAAGATAAGCTCCTAGAAAACACAGAAGGCTTAAAAAAAGAACTCTGTGGTGTGGCGAATCGTCTGAAAAAAAGAATGGGAACCGTCGAGGCAGAAATGGACAAAATAAAGGAAACGATCAGTAAGCTGGAAAAACAAATTAATAGTGCGTCCTCCACAGAGATGGTTAACGAAAATGCAATGCTGGACTTGAGTTTGAACGTGGATAAAGTTCAAGAGGGTATAAAAGATGTCAAGGTCATTTCAGAAATAGGGAAGCTTTCCATGAAGCCGCCCAGTTCGACGGAAAACTCCATGGGCAAATTACCGCCGGCAGTTTGAAGCAGCGGCCAAAGCAAACGGATGGAATGCAGGGAAAGAGCTGTAGCACTGACACTTGCATTACGTGGAGAAGCGACAAATATTCTACAAACTCTCACCGCCCAAGAACAGGAGGACTATGATCAGCTGATTAAACATCTAGAATTACGATATGGCCACGCCCATTTGGAACACGTATACCACTCCCAGCTGAAAAATCGCTGCCAAAAATCGGGCGAATCCTTACAAGAATTCGAGACTGACATTGCACGCTTGGTTCGTCTCGCATATCCAGCCATACCGGAAAATGTAATGGAGCGATTAGCGGTTCAGGCATTCTTGGATGGACTCCGTGACCAAGAAACCAGACAAGCGTTGATATTAGCTCGTCCAACACATCTCGTAGACGCACTGGCACGAGCTTTGGAATTTGAGGCAGCAAAACAATGCTGCAAAAGCCAAAGTAAAGTTCAAACGATTGAGGAAGACTCACAGGAGCCTGCTAACTTGGAAGCTGCCATAAGAAAAGTGATGAAGGAAGTGTTGCCTGAGAAAAGACATATAAGATGCCGGAATTGTCGCAAAATTGGACATGTGCGTAGCAAATGTCCAACATTCATCGACTCCGATGCAGGAAAACTAAGAAAGGTCGATGAGAAGGGGCAATCGTCGGCATGTGTCCGGCAAGCCCCGGTTAACAACGCATATGTCGCTATCCTTCAACGACAGAACAAGGGTGTCTTCGTAGACGGTCTCATCAATAACGAGCCTTGCACCATGCTGCTAGACACAGGTGCGACTAGGACAATTCTCGGGCCTTCCTTTGCCAGAACACCGGAACGGATTGAACCGACAACTTGGAAGCTACGCACAGCAACAGGGGAGCCAGCTACTGTATATGGCGAGCTACCGATTGAAATAATTTTGGGCAACACTAAAGTGAAACATCAGGCACTTGTAGCGGACATCGAAGACGATGCAATCATCGGAATGGACATCATGAATTCCAGAGGGTTTGAATTGGATTTCAAAGACGGCGTCCTACGTGTCAACGGAGAAGAGCTGGTACTTCATGGGAGAAGTGAAGAGTTGATCCGTGTGCTGTTGGCTGAAGATGTAAGCGTACCTGAGAGGGCTGAAACCATTCTGGAGGCTCGCCTGGACGGGAGTGCGAGCAGTGGAGACGTGGTGATGTTCGAGCCCAAACTTCATGATGAGAAAATTGGACGAGGGATTGCACTAGGAAAGACCTTGTTGCGTGCTGACAAATTTGTGCCGGTAAGGGTCATGAATGTCAATTATTTCCCAGTGACCTTGAAGAAAGGAACAATTTTGGGGCACTGCTCGTCAGTTTCATCCGTGATCCGGGGCGTACGAGGTACGATTAGCCAACCCAACAACTTGCCCACAGAACTAGAAATTAGTTGCCATCTCTTCCAAAGACATAAAACCAGCTCAACAGCCCAAACTAAGAGATTTAGTCAAAAGTACCAAGACATCTTCGATACCGGACAAGGAAAAGGGGTCGAACTAATGTGGTCCAGCACAAGATTGATACTGGGGTGCCCTGACCGATCCGGCAATCAGCAAGAAGACTTCCTCTGCCAAGAAGGAAGAGGCTGACAAAATAGTCAGCTATATGGGAAAAGAAGGAGTTATCGAACCATCTGACAGTCCCTGGTCCCTCCAGTCGTACTGGTGAAGAAAAAGGATGGATCGACACGCTTTTGTGTAGACTATCGCCAACTTAATAATGTCACGAAGAAGGACAGTTACCCTCTCCCGAGAATAGATGACACCCTAGACACGTTGGCTGGTTCCACGATTTTCTCGACCCTTGATCTGAAGAGTGGATACTGGCAAGTAGAACTGGCTCAGGAAGATCGAGAAAAGACTGCTTTTACCATCGGCTCAGGATTGTGGCAGTTCACCGTTATGCCATTCGGGCTCTGTAATGCTCCCGCCACATTCGAAAGATTGATGGAAACAGTACTGAAGGGACTCTCATGGAACACGTGTCTAGTGTATCTCGACGACATAATTGTGGTCGGCAGATCGTTTGAGGACCACGTGAAAACTTGGAGGAAGTATTCCTGCGACTGAGGAACTCCGGATTGAAGCTGAGCCCTAAGAAATGCCATCTGTTCCAAAAGAAGTACGATACCTCGGCCACGTTGTCTCTGGGGAAGGAGTAGCAGTGGATGACCAGAAGATCAAAGCTGTTAAGGATTGGCCCATCCCAAAAGACATTCACCAACTTCGAAGTTTCCTTGGTTTATGCACATACTATCGCCGATATGTGCTGGGATTCGCCAACATCGCTAAACCACTGACCAGGCTCACGGAGGGGCAAACAAAGTTCCAGTGGTCCGAAGAATGTCAAGACTCATTCAGGAAGCTGAAAGGAGCTTTGATCAACGCACCTGTACTGAGCTATCCCCTACCCAAAGGGAAATTCATTTTGGATACGGACGCCAGCAACGTGGGACTTGAGCTGTCCTATCTCAGATCCAGGAGGGACAGGAGAAGGTCATTGGTTATTTCAGCAAGACGCTTAGCAAACCAGAGCGCAATTACTGTGTCACCAGGCGAGAGCTGTTAGCTGTTGTAAAGGGAGTGGAACACTTCTACAAGTACGTGTATGGAAGAAGATTCCTGTTGAGAACTGACCATGCAGCTCTCAAATGGCTCTTACAGTTCAAAAATCCTGAGGGTCAAGTAGCACGTTGGATCGAGAGACTCCAAGAATTCGATTTCGAGATCGAACATCGAGCCGGAACTAGCCATAAGAATGCAGATGCCTTGTCGCGAAGACCATGTCCAGATGATTGCTCACATTGCCGACGAGCAGAAGAGAAAGAAGCAACACTTTGTAGAACCGCGGCAATGGATGACAACTGGAATGACAGCAAGATCCAGAAAGACCAAGAGAGAGACCCCGACCTTGGCTTAGTCGTCAGCTGGAAGAAGGGCAATCGAAGACCATCATGGCAGGAAGTCGCAGGTTACTCGCCGGCTGTTAAGTCCTATTGGGCACAATGGAACTCTCTTATTCTGGACAATGGGATCCTGAAACGTGTGTTGGAGGCCGATATTGGTGGGGAAGACAGACGCCAAATAATTGTTCCCAGGAACAGAAGAGAGGAAGTGCTGCGGAAATCCATGATGGAGTCGCCGGAGGACATCTGGGAGTGACGAAGACCCTGCAGAAAGTGAGGCAACGGTTTTACTGGGCCAATTGTCAAGCTGACGTCCAGGACTGGTGCAGGAAGTGCGCTGTATGCGCTGCTAGCAATGGACCTCGAATACGACCCAAGGCCCCGATGCGTCAGTACAACGTAGGCAGCCCGTTCGAGAGAATCGCCATTGACATCGCCGGCCAGTATTCCGTATCCGACCACGGGAATAAATACATCCTTGTGGCAATGGACTACTTCAGTAAGTGGGCGGAAGCCTATGCCCTGCCCAACCAGGAAGCCATCACCGTCGCCGACGTCTTGGTGAAAGAGTGGATATGTCGATTCGGTATTCCAATGGAGCTGCACTCGGATCAAGGCAGAAATTTCGAATCCAACCTTTTCCAAGAAATATGTCTACTGCTGAACATCCGCAAGACAAGAACCACGGCCCTACATCCGCAGTCCGATGGAATGGTGGAACGGATGAACAGGACGATCAACCGCCACTTGTCCAAGGTTGTCTCTGACCATCAAAGAGACTGGGACCAGTATCTTCATTTGTTCCTGATGGCCTATCGATCCGCAGTACACGAGTCAACAGGTCAAACTCCTGCTAGTATTATAATGGGCCGAGAACTGCGACTGCCTTGTGACCTGAAGTTTGGGATACCGCCAGGACAAGACACTGCGGGAGAGGACTACGTCAGCAAACTTCGGCAGAGAATGGACGACATCCACGAACGAGTCCGGTTGAACATCCAGAGTGCCAGCGATAAAATGAAGAAGACCTATGACATCAAGGCCGACGCTGGAGGATTTAAGGTTGATGACCAGGTTTGGCTGTACAACCCCAAACGTCGTCGTGGACTATCACCAAAGTTGCGGAACTCGTGGAAGGCCCGTATAAAATCGTGAAAAGGATAAACGACCTTGTGTACCGAATCCATAAGCCACCCGAGGGAAACCAAGGGTCGTCCATTTCAACAGGTTGGCCCCTTACGCTGGAAATCATGACCAAGTTCGCACCCTCAAGCCACCGGAGGATGATATGACGTTCGAGAAGTTTATGTCCTTGTATTCAAACGGGCAGAAAGTTCTACATGGGGTTACTAGAGAGGAGTCACGAGACCTTTCGAGGTGCCTGCTGACTACGCACTAGCGCACTGTGTGGCAGAAGATCTTCGAATGTCCAGGGGCATCGCCGTAGTGTTCTCCAAGAAATTTGGTCAACTCCAAACACTGCGGGGGCAGAATCCAGAAGTTGGTGGGGTGCTACAGTTGAAGAAAGGCCAGAGAAACATCTACTACCTAGTTACCAAAAGGCATTCCCAAGATAAACCGTCCTATGAAGATGTCTGGAAGAGTCTCACCAAACTGAGAGATACTATGGTGGACCAGAATCTGGTGGATCTAGCAATTCCAAAATTGTCCTGTGGTATTGATGGGTTGGACTGGAGAGTCATAAGAAGTATGCTGGAGGCGATATTCAGATCCAGCGGCGTCAAGATTTTGGTTTGCTGTAACCCTCTTCCACGACCGATCATGAAGACCGTGGAGTGTTACTTCCATCGAACTTCACGGTGCAGATATGGGAAGTCATGCAGATATCGTCACACTCCAAGGATGAAATTTCGGGACGAAATGTCTTTAAGAAGGGGGCAATGTAACGAACCTAGGCCGGACCTGTCGCCTCACATGTTGCCGTCGACAGCGATGAGATCATCCCCGGAGATGTTCGAGAACCATCCAGTCCCTCTTCCGCGTAATGCAACGGTCAATATTGGAAACAATTGGAACATGCCGTCGCCAACTGGAAGAATTCGAAACATCGAGAATGCTGTATCGGAGATAAATAGAGAGCCCTCAGGAGGGAGTACACAGTCTGAACGAGCCCATACGATCGAGCTATATTCAGTAGCGTAGTAATATAAATTAAGTTGTAGATTAAGTGTTAAATAAATTAGTTAAAACCAAGTTAAGTTTATTTACGTTACAATAATATAACAGGTGAAACTAAATAAGAACTTGTAAAAACGATGTTGTTGTCGTTTGAAAAAGCTATTCGGATTTGTTCTTCTTTAAGAAACCACAATAACAATACTTTTTTGTTGTTGTTTCAGTAATGGCTCTAGATTATACGCGAGATGCCTCTTCTCTATTATTGGAAAATATGGAGTGTTTACAGATCTTCCCAATATTCAACAATACAAGACATTTTGCTTTGAATATTGTCATGAAATAATAATACAATGATGACTTGATGATAACTAAGAACAATGCATGCAATAACTAGCGAACTACCCAATTTGGTCCTGGAAGAAGTGATCCACACCAAGGCAATTATAAAAATTTTGAGCAGCATAGGGGAGGGTATAGAGGCTGGAATGTCTCGAAGGCATTATGTGACCTCACCAAAGCCTTTGACTGTGTTTATCACAGTATACTTATAAAAACGTCAATCCTGTGGCATACGAGCCCAAACCCATTGCTTCTTTGAATATTATCTCGACAATCGGCACCATCATTGAATCTTCTGAATTCAGAGGAGTAGAATATGGGGTTCCACAAGGCTTTGTCCTAGACCCAATGATGTTCATCCTCTATATGAATGATCCTATCCATCGAATTATTGCCTATTAATAGCCTTGAAAAAAAGACAACATTATGGTTCAATTCCAGTAAATGCAATTCTTAGTTTACTCACACAACACGATAAGTTTGCTCTGACATGTAGATAACCCACCTAAAAATCCGAAACCATAGCTTAAGGAATTGTCTTATCATCGACACATTGAGATCATGTTATTTGTCCATATTACACACGCATATTTCTCATGTTATTATCATTTGTGGTGCTGCTTACCATGCTGATTTTCAAATTGCAAAAGAGAGCTATCAGAATCGTAGTAAACGCCGATTTTAGAGAACACTCCCAAGCAATACCCATCAAATGGAAAATAATGTAACTTCTTTAGTCTTTATTCATTTTACTCAATTATAAATTCATAAACAAAATCATATATCATACATATTTGAACTATCATACGTACATGTTAATCACCGACAATATCCTTGATTTAGATTAAACAAATCTGAAAAAAAAACTCAATATGAGTTTATATAATATTTTTCCGTCGGAAAGAATAAATTATTTTCTATCAGAGAAGAAGATTCCAATACACCTGACACACCCAATTTGGTTCTGGAAGAAGTGCTCCACCACCAAGGCAATTATAAAAGTTTTGAGCAGCATAGGGGAGGGTCTAGAAGCTGGAATGTCTCGAAGGCATTATGTGACCTCACCAAAGCCTTCGACTGTATTTATCACAGTATACTTATAAAAAAACATCAATACTGTGGCATACGAGCCCAAGCCCATAGCTTCTTTGGATATTATCTCGACAATCGGCACCAACGTTGAATCTTCTGAATTCAGAGGGGTAGAATATGAGGTTCCACAAGGCCCAGTCCTAGACCCAATTATGTTCATCCTCTATATGAATGATCCTATCCATCGAATTATTGCCTATTAATAGCCTTGAAAAAAGACAACATTATGGTTCAATTCCAGTAAATAGAAAATACATGTTGAAAAAATTCAATTTTCATTTTACTCACACAACACGATAGGTGAACCCCCGTTCAAAGTTTGCTCTGACATGTAGATAACCCACCTAAAAATCCGAAACCATAGCTTAAGGAATTGTCTTATCATCGACACATTGAGATCATGTTATTTGTCCATATTACACACGCATATTTCTCATGTTATTATCATTTGTGGTGCTGCTTACCATGCTGATTTTCAAATTGCAAAAGAGAGCTATCAGAATCGTAGTAAACGCCGATTTTAGAGAACACTCCTAAGCAATACCCATCAAATGTAACTTCTATCAGTCTTTATTTATTTTACCCAATTAGAAATTCATAAACAGAATCATATATCATACAAATGTGAACTATCATACTTACAACATGTTAATCACCGACAATATCCTTGATTTAGATTAACCAAACGTCAAAAAAAACTCAATATGAGTTTATATAATATTTTTCCGTCGGAAAGAATGAATTCCTTTTTATCAGAGAAGAAGATTCCAACACAACTAACTTTCTGTAAATAATGAAGTGTTTTTTCTCCTCCCGTTTTATTTTTGAAGTATTTTGGCATATATCGGCTTATAAGAGTTTAAAAAATTTAATTAATGAAAGTTGAGTTGAGATCACGGGGGTCTTACCTTTTATAGTGGGATCCGGAACCATAGCTATTAACACTTTCTTGGGTAACTGTTACTTCAGTGGCAGAGCTGTTGATGAGATATGTTTATTGAGTTATTGACTGTCACATCTGAGGTGGTTCTACTTGTACCGAACTCAGTCGTGGATAAAATGCTTGTTTTGAGAGTTTTAAATAACTGAACTGAAATAACGACTTCGGGACTGACTAAAAATATCAGCCAACTGTATGGCTGCCCTCTTCGAAAAGCTCTCTGTTCATTGCCGAGAAATAATACTAGGAGTTTCCAATCGGACTAATTCCATTTAATCTGATGAAATAGCAGCTTTGTTATCAAATCTCCCGTCTTGTGATGACAAAAATTCCCAGAGGGATTTTATGATGTTTATTCAAGTCGTGATCCAATGAGAAAGAGAGATTGTTGCGTTTTGGATTCGTTTTTTTTGTAATAACTATTGACTAATTTTTTCCAAAACGTTTCGCCCTTGGCCAAGGGCTTCTTCAGTATTTTCCTTCATTTAGTAGTAGGGTATATTGTTAGATCTTGGCAACAATGTTCTTGGAATTTATGTATGAAATAAAATATTTGAAATAATTTTTTTTCTTGCCTCGACACGTATATGGGCTGCCACTGGCCATACACGTCCGCAAACAGGTCTCATTCCTGTTGTGATAGAATTTAATTTACGTGTTTCGAAATGTTGGCAGTATTGCCGGAGGGCGTATATACTATGCCGCCCTATAATTTCAGACAATCGTTGTCTTCAGAGAGCGCTTTGATGATATAATGAAGCCGATGCATTTTCTCACACCTCAGGTAGGTTGTCGTGTTTTCTCAGTTATTTTCTCCTCCTCGCCCTCTAATCATGAAGACTGTTTGGAGGGGAAGAGGCGGAGCATCTCCGGCTCATTATCACCTCAGCGCGCGCCTTTGGTCCATCTCAATGTTATTGATTGTTTGGGCCGAAACGCCCGATCAATTCATTCTGTGATTTGTTTCATGCCTCTGTTTTAGGATGAAGCAGGGCCGGTTGTGGCAGCTCGATGTGAAAATCGGCCGTTGAAAAATGTCACATTTCTATTTTGCAGCCAATCAATTGCAGTTTTTCCATATCTTTACTGGGAAACTGTTTTTTTCATCTAAATTATACATCTTGATATTTGAAACGACATCACAATATACAGGGTATTTCATGATTGAATGCTGATCCTAAAGGGTGATATTCCTTGGATGATTAAAAAAATCTTCATACGAACATAGGTCTGCAACCGCTTCATTTCTGAGATACAGGATTTTGAAATTTAACAAAAAAATATGTTCTTCCCCAATATCTCTGAAACCGCTTTGGCTTTTTTTTCAATTTTGGTACATGCAAAGTACGCATAAATTTTTTTTTTCCATGATAAGGATTTCTTAATTTTCATCAGTGGCGTCCCTGTTAACATGCCTTGTCATTTTTTTTATCAAAATAATGATACGCCACTGCCTTTTTCCCAAATAAATATTATTTTTCTAATTGTCCTCTATCTTCTCATGAAAATAGTCTCTTGCCTTTTTTTCGTCCGGCAGACGGTTTTCGATTTAGTAAATAAAATACATTAATTTGCTTGTCCCTGTTCGATTTTTTCTCTTGGTCTTAATTTCACACTTGTTGTAACCAAAGGATCTAGGCAAGATTTTTATAATTTTATGGTAACTATTATTTAGTTTTTGTAATGAGTACGCATAAAAATACATTTTTTATTTCAAAAAACATAACTATTATGTATGAAAGAGAGTAATATCTAGGGGACTGTTAAAAACAGAATGGAAGGAATTTAATGGACATAGCCCTCAGAGAGAAGTGTTAACCGTAGACACGTGTTTCGGGCTCTCGGCCCTCATCAGTATGGTGGAGAAGTGCAAGGATGAACAACACTTGGTAGAAAACGACAAATCAACGGAGTCAACAAACAGAAGCCAGCCGCTCATTTGTGGTTTCGGTCAGCAGACCCTGAATTCCAGGGCAACAACCAACGTCACCACGGAGGCAGCTATAGCTACCTGCGTGACATCCGAGTCCAGGAATATAAATATGAAAGAGAGTAATATCGAGGGGACTGTTAAAAACAGAATGGAAGGAATTTAATGGACATAGCCCTCAGAGAGAAGTGTTAACCGTAGACACGTGTTTTGGGCTCGGCCCTCATCAGTACGGTGGAGAAGTGCAAGGATGAACAACACTTGGTAGAAAACGACAAATCAACGGAGTCAACAAACAGAAGCCAGCCGCTCATATGTGGTTTCGGTCAGCAGACCCTGAATTCCAGGGCAACAACCAACGTCACCACGGAGGCAGCTATAGCTACCTGCGTGACATCCGAGTCCAGGAATATAAATATGAAAGAGAGTAATATCGAGGGGACTGTTAAAAACAGAATGGAAGGAATGTAATGGACATAGCCCTCAGAGAGAAGTGTTAACCGTAGACACGTGTTTCGGGCTCTCGGCCCTCATCAGTACGGTGGAGAAGTGCAAGGATGAACAACACTTGGTAGAAAACGACAAATCAACGGAGTCAACAAACAGAAGCCAGCCGCTCATATGTGGTTTCGGTCAGCAGACCCTGAATTCCAGGGCAACAACCAACGTCACCACGGAGGCAGCTGTAGCTACCTGCGTGACATCCGATTCCAGGAATATAAATATGAAAGAGAGTAATATCGAGGGGACTGTTAAAACAGAATGGAAGGAATTTAATGGACATAGCCCTCAGAGAGAAGTGTTAACCGTAGACACGTGTTTCGGGCTCTCGGCCCTCATCAGTACGGTGGAGAAGTGCAAGGATGAACAACACTTGGTAGAAAACGACAAATCAACGGAGTCAACAAACAGAAGCCAGCCGCTCATTTGTGGTTTCGGTCAGCAGACCCTGAATTCCAGGGCAACAACCAACGTCACCACGGAGGCAGCTATAGCTACCTGCGTGACATCCGAGTCCAGGAATATAAATATGAAAGAGAGTAATATCGAGGGGACTGTTAAAAACAGAATGGAAGGAATTTAATAATTTAATGGACATAGCCCTTAGAGAGAAGTGTTAACCGTAGACACGTGTTTCGGGCTCTCGGCCCTCATCAGTACGGTGGAGAAGTGCAAGGATGAACAACACTTGGTAGAAAACGACAAATCAACAGAGTCAACAAACAGAAGCCAGCCGCTCATTTGTGGTTTCGGTCAGCAGACCCTGAATTCCAGGGCAACAACCAACGTCACCACGGAGGCAGCTATAGCTACCTGCGTGACATCCAAGTCCAGGAATATAAATATGAAAGAGAGTAATATCGATATTATGAACAAAAAATACCAAAATCAAATTAACTGTTCAAGATGTCCGCCTTCTGCAAGTATGCACGCTTCAGCCCTACTTGTCATTGACTCGCGTACACTTTGGAAAATTCCTGGAGTATTCCTTATTGCTTCACAGGGAACTATTACGCGGTTTCGCAATTCTTCCTCAGTTAGAATTGGTTGACTACACCAAAGTCTTAAGATGTCCCCAAAGAAAATAATCAAGAGTGTTTAAGTCTGGGAATCTAGCTGGCCATGACGCTGTTCCCCCACGACCTATCCAGCGATTATGAGAGTTTTGGTTAAAATAAAAAAAAATTGTCCTCACAACTATTTTTATTAAGACATTTGAAAAAGATACTAAGTCCCACCAGTCTAATAACTTCATATTACTCATTATGTCATTCGCACCTTAACTACGGCACTCTTCTCTGGGGAAACTCATCCCACGCGATTAGAGTGTTCCGGCTACAGATATAGGCCATCAGAATACTGGATGGAAGCGGCTACCGTGACCATTGTCGGCCTCTCTTTCTTGAATATAGGATTTTGCCAGTGCCGAGTATTTACATTTACCGAACACTACTGGAAATAGCTCATAACAAAGAAAATTACCGAACAAATGCAGATGTTCACAATCATGAAACAAGGTCATCCAGGCAACTATGACCAAATAGACACAAATTATGTATCACGAAACAAAATTCGCTTGATGTGAACCTTTATAATAAACTACCGACTGTAGTGAAATCGCTCAACTACATTGAATTTAAAAAATTTATAAATTCCTATCTCCTTGCTCACTGCTTTTATTCGATCGATGACTACATCGCTACACCCTATGACGCTGACACTAGAATGCTCATTCCCAACCACTGAGTGTCAACTCATTTTTAATCTCCAAGTGTCTTCACTTTTAGCTGTATATATTTTAACTTTAAATTTTTCACAAACTATGTTTATAAATCTGTGTGTATAGTATAAGTAATAGTAAATTAATACTGAATTTGACAACAATGACCCGCTACAAATGTAAAAATAACGTAGTCAAATAAATATCTATCTATCTATCTATCTATCTATCTATTCGCGTGTCTGAGCACTAAAATGAACAGGTGTACCATCGTGCATAAACCACTTGCGATTTCGCATTCAAATAGGAACAGCTTCCAACAGAATTGGTAAATTATCTTCATGAAATCGGCGATAATGATGTCCATTCAATCTGCCTGGTAATAAAAAGGTCCAATTTGGTAATCTCCAATAATTCCAGCCCAGACATTTGATGAGAACTGCTCCTGGTGATGAGATTCCACGAATGTATGCGTATTTTCCTCAGCCCAAAAATGATTATTATGGAAATTTCTGATCCTGTTTTTAGTAAAACTAGCTTCGTCCGTGAATAAAATTTTCCTGTCAAATAAAGGATTTTCGGTTACTTTTTGGAGAAACCATTGGCAGAAATTCACTGGTATAGTATTTCTTATCCCAATTGGAACGACATAGAAAGTTTCGAGAAGGAATTCTCTTCCACACGACTGAACTTTTTTATGATTGTACCAGGAACGCTTTGAAAGTAAAAACACTGGTAGTATATAAATTTTCCATTTGCCAAGCAGTGCATATGAACACTCCTCGTAGAGCTCTTATTTTTATTTCCCTTCCAATTGGGATTAGAATAACTATAACAGAATGTCTCGAGGAAGTAGAGCCTGAACCCGTTGAATGTGATAGGGATATAATAGATAATCATGAAGAATCCTCCATACTATAATATGGGCGATATTCAAATTATTGGCAACTTGCCTCGTACTTATTTCAGGATTTTCGTCAACTTAATTTAAAACAGCTACCTCAATTGCTGGAGTTCTTGCAGTCCGATGTGCCCCTTTGAAGTGAGGATTTGGCTCAAAACTTCCTGTTTCACATAACCTTCTGTGGGTGCTTGAAATCGTTCGAGCATCACGAACCATTCTATTTGGGAAGCGCTGGCTTCATATGCGTTCCCGTCAGCAAGCCCATACAAGTAATGCATGTCTGCTAATTCGGTAATTGTAAAATTTACTATTTTTTTTTAATAAACAACTTTATATAACGTAAATAATATCACGTATCTAGCTAAAGAAGTGTCAAAATTGTTTATGTTGAAAACAACGAAATGTGTTCTTAGCATACTAGATGTTTCTTGCCCACAAGATAATCCTACTACTCTTCAACGGCTGATTTCGCATAGGGACAAGCAAATGAATGCATTTTATTTTCTAACTCAAAAACCGTTTGCCGGACGAAAAAAAGACAGGAGACCAGTGGCGTATAATTATTTTGATCAAAAACATGGCAGGGCATGTTGACAGGGACGCCACTGATGAAAATTAAGAAATATTTTATCATGGAAAAAATATATTTTTATGCGTACTTTGCACGTACCAAAATTGAGAAAAAAAGCCCAAGAGGTTTCCGAGATATTAGGGAAGAACTGGTTTTCTTGTTAAATTTCAACATCCTGTATCTCAGAAATAAAGCGATTGCGGACCTTTGTTCATATGAAGAATTTTTCTTGAAATCACCCAAGGATTATCGTCCGTCAGGATCAGCATTCAATTATGAAACACCCAGTATATGATTCAGACAATTTATATATTTCCTCCTAACAACGTTTCGACGTGGTTTTTGTCATCTTCAGGTTGGAACAAAAATGTTATATTTATATTTTTACTTCTGCATTATACGAGTTCGGAGGTTGGAAAACATATATTTCAGTTAATTTAGTTTAGAAATTAATTGTTCGTCATTGAGGTTTCCAGTTCAAGAATTTATCTGTATATAATCACAAAATTGTTAACGGGTCGTAAGAATTAATGAGAAATGGTTTCAATATGGGAATCTGCAGGTTTTCTACACTTTATTGACGATTGTGAATCCTTATAATTCGTGTTTTTTCAACATTACACGTCCATGGAAGAATCTTTCTTGTTTTAAGATTTTTGCATCTGCAACGGAAATGATTAATGAGAAGTAATCTGCGTATAGGCCCTAATATTGAGCCCAGCGGAACGCCTCTAATCAAATTCCCAGTCACAAATTGGATAATTTTAGTTTTTCACCTTGTTTAAATTGTAAGGTGACTATTTGTTTTCGATATTCAGAAATGAAGAGTGGTGAACCTCGCAAACCCTATCGCAAACCCTATGTTTCCAATATTAATACGAGTTTTTTAAGTTACGCACTGGATATGGGAATTATTAATTCACTAATATAAACATGGTCCTTCGTATTGGTTATATTGAAAATTCAAAACAGCTTCTGAGGTATCGATGAAGATTATACGAGTTCCGGCTCTGTAAAAGACCTAATTTGGTGGGCGATGGTCCTTTGAGCATGGATCCAAGCCGCAACACGTTCGATCAACGGTGACCGAGATGCGTCAGATAAAAACAAATTTGTGTTTGTCTAATACCATGTGCCCTGTGATTATCTTAGACCGCTTCGGTGTGAAACAAATTAGGAATTGTCGTAGACAAATTATAGAACTACGCTTTTAATGTGTAGCTTTTCCTCTCTAGGATGCTCTTGGGTTTTTGTATTCGAGGATACGTCATCCATGCCAGTGACCCAAGGAATGATGTCCAACCGACAAAATTAAAACGATATTTTTATACCGAATAAATAGATTTTCATAAACCATTTATGAATTACTTGAGAAACGATATATTTGCTAGTTAACATACCACACCTTTTTTTTCATTCATTTCATATTAGAAAGAAATCTCCATACATTAATTACAGTAGGAACAAAGTACCATAGAATATGTATTCACAAATTATTTCATAAATCAATAAAACAATTACCAAAAGTAAAACAGGTACTATTAATGATAAAAATCATCAGACTTTTTTGTTTTTATTGTGCTTGTGCCTCTCCAAAAAAGATAATTGAAATAGTATGTCTCTGTCTTTCGATGAATACTATTGATGCTAAAAATTCCCTGCCTTTTTTTCAACTAGATTATATTATTGTATAGGAATAAAGGCACAAAGTCATCTCCACATTCATTGATAAAAATCATCAATTGATTGGCGAAACATGTTTCTAGTCTACCCCAGACTCATCTTCAGTCTAAAAACTCTGATGGATTGTTTTATCATATTATTGGTAAAAACGAAATTATGTGAGGGATGGAGTGAATCCAAACTGTATGATTATAGAGAAATATAAAATACCACCATATGTTTCTTATAGCGATGCAAAGAAAAGTTGAAACTAATAGTGCTCTTTTATATGTCACTCTATAATGATGAGGTTTGGATTCACTACATCCCCCACATGATTTAGCTATAATAACTAATCATCAGAATTTTTGGGCTGAAGATGAGTCTGGGATAGACTCGAAACTTGTTTTTATCAATCCTCCTTTATTCCTATGAAGTATTGATTCCTCTTTGTGATATTAAATATTTGTGCATATGAAATTATATAATATATCGACTGAAGCTGCTGATCTGTTAACAGAGCTCAATATATAGCAATCAATGACAAACTATCGAACCTAAAAAATTTGGATTCTAGAGTGCCTCAAGGATCTGTCCTGGGGCCCATACTTTTTCTCCTTTTTATAAATGATTCACCATGTGCTTCACCCTCTTCCAATTGCATACTATACGCCAATGATACCACAACAATGATATCCGGAAAAAGTATGCTTTTATTACTAGATACACTTGAAGACCAACAAGGAATGATAGAAATATGGTTAACGGTAAATAAAAGCTTTGTTGCTTGATAATTCCTTTTATGATTTTTAGAAATTTCTCAAGAATGACTTTTGCCGAATTAGTGCTTATTGAGGCATTCCTAGTTCTTCAGGATCGTATTTGTAATTGCATTAAGTATTTCTACAGAGTGGTCCAACGAAAAGTATGCACCTAGCTTTTCTCCTTTGTTTAGAATTGAAAGCAAAAATACTCGGACACGTGGAGTTTGCTTTTGAGGGGGACACATTTTAGACATATTTTTCAACCTGTGCCTTTAACGCCCTAGCGAGGGGGTGTCACTACCCTAAAATTTTAAATGGAAAGTGGGGTCGAGTGATATATCATTTGAACGGGCACAAAATTATCTTTCTAATGATACCCTGTTTATTGAAATTTATTCGAACAGTTAATGCGAAAACGGCTTTAAGAACAGTTACCCGATAATTTTGGTATTAATGAAAAATACAAATAAGTTTTGGTTATTAAGAATCAAAACATTTACAATTAGTAGTACTTACGTTTCAATGTTTGTTACTTGTAACAGTGCTTTGTAAAAAAAGTAAACAAGCTGTTAAATTGATTTATTAAAACGTTACTTCAACAAGTGTTGAAAATGTGACCCACTTGCTTCCATACAATAATACAGATTTTGTTCAAATCTATTTCTAACATTTTGTAGCATATCAGGTGTTATGCTTCTGCATTGTGCTGTAATCCGTTGGCGAAGATCTTCTATGGACTCGGGCTTCGTAGCAAAACATTTATTTTTCAAGTGTCCCCATAGAAAAAAGTCCAAAGGCGATAAATCAGGTGACCTGGCAGGCCATTCAATTGGGCCTCTCCTTCCAATCCACTGTCCGGGGAACCGGTTATCTAAAAATTCTCTTACAGGAGCAGCATAGTGCGGAGGTGCTCCATCTTGCTGGAAATGAAGCCGATCGGCATCATGATTTTGGTCGTCTTCTATTATCTGTGTTATGAAAGGATCAATTGCATCGTCAAGCATGTTTAGGTAGACTTCACCAGTTAAATTTCCAGGAATGAAAAGTGGTCCTATGATATGACTTCCTAATATGCCACACCAGACGTTTATTTTTTGAGGGAATTGGGTATGAACCTCACGGAATAAATGTGGGTTACTGTCATCCCAGTAACGGCAATTATGCCTATTCACAGCTCCATTCAGATAAAATGTACACTCATCGGTAAAACAAATGTTAAACAATAAGTGCGGATCTTCAATTAAACGCTGGCTCATTTGTTCACAAAATTGCAGCCTTCGATCAGGATCATCCTCATTTAGTTCCTGTACTAATTTAATTTTGTACGGATGAAATTTGTACGCTTTTAAAATCCGTATTATGGATGAACGGGAGACTCCTGAGGCTTCAGCTAGTTGACGGGTACTTTGAGTATGATCCAATTGAACATGCCCCAAAACAGCGACTTCCACAGCTTCATTTCTGATGGGGTTCTGCGGCTGGTGTTTCACATTACAAACAGATCCGGTATCGACAAACTTTCTAACTAACTTGGCAACATACGAATCATTAACATTTTTATCGGGATGACTGTCCTTAAACAAGCGAGCAGTTAGTCTAGCACAACTATTATTTTGAAAATAAAGTTTAACAATTTCAACTCGTTCTGGAATGGAATAAACCATTTTGTACAGTGAAATTAAAATAACTTCAAAAGCGACCAGACTGAATCAATGAAGGGACAGTTTTTTTCGACAAAAAAACGCAAACGATAAATGGGGATTTTTTGTGATGAAAAAAAATTACATTGAAATGTTGCTTTCGGTAAAATGAAGTAATTTAGAAATGATTGTAGTTATTCTGATTCCTAATAACCAAAACTTATTTGTATGTTTCATTAATATCTAAATTATCGGGTAAATGTTCTTAAAGCCGTTTTCGCATTAACTGTTCGAATAAATTTCAATAAATAGGGTATCATTAGAAAGATAATTTTGTGCCCGTTCAAATGATATATCACTCGACCCCACTTTCCATTTAAAATTTTAGGGTTGTGACGCCCCCTCGCTAGGGCGTTAAAGGCACAGGTTGAAAAATATGTCTAAAATGTGTCCCCCTCAAAAGCAAACTCCACGTGTCCGAGCATTTTTGCTTTCAATTCTAAACAAAGGAGAAAAGCTAGGTGCATACTTTTCGTTGGACCACTCTGTATGTTCTCAGTGTTTCTACCATTTATATTCTCATGACCTGTGTAAACACTTTTGCATTAGTACCAATACATGATTGACTTATTGGTAGTATCCAGTCAAAGTTGTCTACACACAAGGATCAATTTGGTGTTTCTAGTACTTCATCATCTACGCTCAAACACTTTCCGAAAGATATCATTTACTTCCACATTAATTGTGCAAATTTATTTTTCTCTTCCAAAAAATTGAAACAATACTGTTTACATTAATTGTGCTGATTTATTTTTCTCCCCCGAAGAATTTGCGACACTACTGCTTTCTCAACGTTCATCAAGAGTCTGGTGTGTTGAATTCAGTTTATTTCCTTCAAATGACAAATAACAAATTTGTATAGGAATTGTCAAGAAAATACTTAATGCTAGGGGGACAATGACAAACATATAAGACACAATGTAAAATAAAAATATACCAAAGACATTCAAGAAATAAAATACAGTTCATTCTGTGAATTCATAGTGGATCATATAAAAACTCATCAAGTGAATAAAAACATTTATCAAGCAGAAAAGACTTCAGACTTCTTTTGAAAGTTATAAGATCATTTTTGGATTTTATTTCTTCCGGTAGACGGTTGACGACTTTTGGGCCCATGAAATTTGGAGCATTTTGACTGAGTGTGAAAAAAATGCTTTCGACGAGTATTAATTTTATGGATATCACTGTTGAGTGTAAAGTCGTTTCTGTTGATGAAGATGTATATTGACAATTCGAAATGAATAGGCTAAATAAGAGTTAAAATTTTATGATTGTGAAAAAGTGTTCTGCAAGAGCTGCGTTTTGGGGTTTTGAATATGCATCTTAAAATGGTTTTTTTGTTTGATGAAAACATTGTTGCTCAGTGATGAGTTGCCCCACAAACAAACACCTAATAGTATTGAAAAGTTACGGATTGATCTCGAAAATCTTTGTTGGGATAATTAATTAATTACTTTATTAATTCGTTAAATCTCCATATAAAAAAGATATTTCCTCTGAAAATAACCAGGGATTGCAATGTACAAAAATCGCCTGTTTGTTGGGACAATGAAGAATTAGTTAACAATCGTCGGACACTCTCCAACGTGAAACTGATTCATTCAGGTGACCTGGAATGCATACACTTTCTTACGTAAGGATTACAGGAATTCCATCATCGAAACAAAAAAGGTTAGCGTATGAAACTTTTTTGAAAAATTCCTCGAACATCAGCAGAGACTCCTGGAGATTGATCAACTTCGAGTGTAACAGAAATCCATGGAAAAAAAAGGAGTCCACCATCACGAAATCTGAATTCAATGAATATTTCAGCAATATTGCTTAAAACTTGATTTTGTCTCTACCTGAGACGAATCACCATCCTACGGAATACTTGAAAAATCTCAAATCACCTGTAAATTATTTATCTTTTTTCCCTGTAACTCCCGAGGAAGTGATGGAAACAATTGTATCTTTGAAGGATTCAAGTTGTCCAGATTTCTATGAACTGAACAGCGCGGTGATTGAAGCTATAGCCGATATTATTGCTTCTCCACTTTCAATTTTAATTATTGATTGCTTATCTCTAGGAGTTTATCCAGATGCACTGAAGATTTCAGTTGTTTTGTCATTGCTAAAAAAGGTTATCCCCACCAAGTAGAAAATTTTCGCCCCATTTCCAAAATTCCAGTTATTGCGAAAATCATAGTCAAAACAAGGTTGATATCCTACCTGGAAACGAATTCCTTGCTGTGTCCTGAGCAATTTGGCTTTAGAAAAAATAAATCAACTACGAGAGCTATTCTGAGCGTTATTTCGAATGTAGTTGATGGACTCGAGAAGGGGGAGCATTCTTTTTTTACACTTTGAGATCTGACTAAAGCTTTTGATTGTGTATTCCATGATATATTACTTGAGAAACTTGATGGCATTCGTGGACTTCCATTGGAATTTTCAAGGTCTTATTTGCAT
The DNA here is from genome assembly GCA_018342105.1 of Gonioctena quinquepunctata. Lineage (NCBI taxonomy): Eukaryota > Metazoa > Arthropoda > Insecta > Coleoptera > Chrysomelidae > Gonioctena > Gonioctena quinquepunctata. The sequence continues at coordinate 80,730 of JAFIRS010000355.1, read as the reverse complement.
GGGCGATCTCAGTGTGTTTCGGTTGAAGGAGCCAAATCAGCATTAATGCAAATCGTCCAAGGGGTTCCACAAGGCTCTGTTTTGGGACAAACCCGATTCATTCTGTACATCAATGATTTATATTATCATATATTACCGAAAAAATGCATTATCTTTGCTGGCGACACCACACTGATAGATCGTAATAGTAAATTAGAGGAACTGATTGACTCTTCCAAACTCACCTTGCAAATGACAAATGAGTGGTTCTGTTCAAATAAGCTTATGCCCAATTCTGCTAAAAATCAGAATCCCATTGTATCTTCAAACTCCTCACTAACAGGTGGGGAAAGTGTCAACTTACTTGGTATATCCATTGATGACAAACTCAACTGGATGTGTCACGTGGAAAATCTGTCGAAGAAATGATCAAGCGTCACGTTCTTGATTCGCAGATTGAAAAACCTTGTTGGTGCAGATACTGTAAGAGCCAGCTATTTTGGACTTTTTCACAGTCATATGACTTACGGAATTGTCTTGTGGGGTAATTTGTCCAATTCAAACAAAATTTTTGTGTTACAAAAAAGGGTTATTCGAATAATATCAGGGGTGGGCTACAGATATCACTGCCATGCTCTATTTATTCATCACCAGATCATGCCTCTTCCTACCGCTTTCATATATTCCACTCTACTTGAAATACATAAGAAAATATCAGATTTTGCTCTTTCAGCAGACACGCATCAGCACCAAACAAGGTAAACCTCTTGAGAACACCAAGATATAGACTCTCTGTATCACAGAAAAATTCATTGAATATAAGCGTATATAATAAACTACCATTGAAACTAAGAAATATGAAATTTTATGATTTTGAGAGATCAGTGAAATCTTGTCTACTGATGAACTGTTTTCACTCCGTAGAGGACTTTTTGAACTATAATTTTAACGTGGATGATCTAGGCTTTCAATGTGTTTGTCGATTCAACGTTTATACCCCTTTCTGCATTGTTCACAATGACTGAGTTCTGAGTTAACCTTATTTTATTCCTGTGTTGTAGTGTGATGTATCACTGTGGGAAATTCAGTCTTACTCTTTTAACTTGTAACTTTTAACTGAAAAAATGTTTTTCCTTAAGGACCTGCTACAAATGTGTTTATATATATGGACGTAGTTAATAAATCTCTCTCTCTCTCTCTCTCTCTATTGTGATAATAAAAGCTCAAATACTGAATCCTGCGACACTCTTACCATGATAAAAATTATATCTATTGGAGTTCCACAATTTATGAAATATTTAGGACTTATTTCGAACTGAATCCCCGAAAGGTAGAACGTTGGCATTGCAATTTTTCATACGCTGGCTATTCGTTTCTCTTGGCTTACAGTTTTATAAGAATAAGAACTGTTTCGAAAATGTAGTGTGATATTGTAAATACACTTTAATCATAACCTGTTGAAATGAGTAATCAAATTACCACTCTTACACACCAATTACAATGTTTTCTCTTTGTTACAGAGAGCCGATGGATAGCCTCTTCATGGACCAACACTTCCTCAGATCATCTCTCCGACTATACTCCGGAGACCCCCTGGACGCAGAGAACAACAACGCCAGCTCTTTTTTCTCCTCGGCCATGGTAGAAAAAGCCAGAGCCCAGCTTCAAATGTGGGGCCGGGCTGGGTCCGTCTACAATCCCAGCGAACTACATGCTTTCCTTCTCAATACAACCCCTACTAGCCAGCAAGTTTTCCTCAGTCAACGGTCCTCGGTGCCTCTCGGCATCCCCAGCCAGCTGTGGCACCAAAGCGGCTCTCCCTGGCAATCCACGCTCCACGCCGGGCTACCTCCCGGTCTTCTCGGCCCCCCAAACTCCCACAGACACCAGATCACCCCTCCTCCGTCATCTACACCGAGTTCCTCGGGTTCTCCTTCCCCAACTTCCGTTAGTACTTCCTCCGATCTGAGGCTACCGAAGGCTATGTTTCCTTCTGCCTTGCACCATCGCTTCAGCCCTTACGCCTCGATGTCTCGTCCTACGGGGTCGTCGATAAGTCCCCCTTCGAGATCCAGTCACTGATCGGCGTTTGGAATGGCGACCTGATCTTTCGTGAGTAACCAAAGAGTCGAACGAGACGTTAAATATGGAATATTCTTGTAAATACATATTTATGGTGGGAGTAAGTTATTGAGGGGGGGTAATCGGTAGTGATATTTCGTTTGTATGTAATTGTAATTATGCATATTTTGTACAAGAGCAGTATTATTGTATATATTCATAATTGGTGTTGATGTTTCTCCGGAGGGTTGTGTCTTGCGATATTTCAATACCACGATATTCAATTCGAATCCTCGAATCTCCAAGATGCTACCAGGAAATAAAACTATTTTAGTGGAAAAATTACTAAAATGAGTGTTGAGGACATTGACTATTGTAGGTCAACTCTCTTGAGAATTTACGATGTTCCTTTTTCAATAGTTGAAATATAATTGTAGTTAATATTAGATAAGAAATGATCCAATAACATTACAGGTTCAGCTCATTTTGCGAAAAAGGAAGTATACAAAACATCAAAATGTATTTCTGATTTCCTTCAGTATGAAATTTGGAATTATATCATATGGGATCACAGGTTTAATTGGATTTCTTTCATGTTTTACTTATGCGGAGATGACTTGTTGTTGTGTATATATCAATGGAATGTAAAATATATATGGAGTAATAAATTGAATTATTTATATTTGCAGTGTTTTAATATACGTACCTCTCCTTTTATTTTTTAACCAACGAATAAAAAGGAGAAGGTTCTCTTGTCGACGTGTATTTTTGTATGTAAGACCACACATAACTTTTTACAAAGTAGTCCGATTTTGATGATTAATTTCAATGGATAGGGTACCTATACCTCGAAGTTGGTCCCATTTGGATTTGAAAAAAAAAACAACTCTTAGGGTAAGAAAAAAGGGGATGATTGTTGGTTCACCTACTGAATTTTTACTTCTTACTTTAGATGATTCTTTTTTATTGACCGACGAAACCAAAAAGGAGGAGGTTCTCTATTCGACCCGTATATTTTATTTTTTTCCATCATATTTTTTTATGTATGATCACACATAACTTTTTACTGAGGCGTCCGATTCGGATAATTTTTTTTTCAGTGGATAGGGTGTACTTCGAATTTGGTCCCATTTGAATTTAAAAGATGAAATCCACCCCTAAGGGTAGCGAAATGAAGGATATTGATCACTCACCCTCTGAATTCTGGTCCGTTAACCGATTCTATCAGGCATAACTTTGTACTGGGTTCTTCGATTTGGATGATTCTTTTTTTAATAGATAGGGTATACCTTATATTTGGATTTCGAAAGGAAGTAGCCACCCTAACGGGTGGAAAAATAGGGGATAATTGATTTTTCACTAGTAAACATTGGCACACACATAAGTAGTTGACAATGACAGATCGCTACTGACATTATTCTTGTTCCGTCAAAATCAGTATATTTTGTGAGAGGATGGAATGATATACAAAGTAATGAAATAAACTAACCAGAACAACAAAAATAATTTATATTACAACAAATAGTAAAAGTAGATAATCATATTATTTAACTGGTAATAGTTGAAGTAAGGTGGGTAAGTATTTTGGAAGTAATAAAAAACAAGTAGGTAGTAATTGGTAGATTTTAGCCACAAAAATTGAAAAATAAAACTTTTAACAAAAAATTGAACCGACGAAATACGGAACTGAAAGTAAAAAATAAAACTTCTTAACAAAAAATTAACCCAACGAAAAATCAACTGAAAAGCAAAATAAAATAAACCTTCTTAGTCTAAATGATAATCGAGCTCCTAAACTAATGTAAGTAACTGATTTTGAGTCGGCGCCAAGCAAACTAGCAATTGAATTGGGTGAAGCGTAAAATGATGGCAGCGAGATGCACGGCTGCGTTTTGATGACTTCTTTCATAGATAATGATCTTCGATGATTGTTTGTTTGGCGCCGACTCAAAATCAGTTACTTACATTAGTTTAGGAGCTCAATTATCATTTAGACTAAGAAGGTTTATTTTATTTTTTGCTTTTCAGTTGATTTTTTCGTCGGTTTAATTTTTTGTTGAAAAGTTTTTATTGTATATATAGGGTATGCTTGGAAGTTAATCCCATTTTGAAAAAAAATTACACCCCCAAGGGTATGATTTATTGATTTTCACCTGTGAACCGATTCTGTTGAAACTTGGCACACATATGTAGTTCTGATGACACTACAACATAGTGGAGGCCCTGAATTATTCTGATGACGGAAACGGAAAACAGTCGAGGGATCACCTCAACGGTTCACAGTAACTACCTTGTGTTTGGGGTAATATATACATATATAATTACAGGTTCTGACTAACTGACTCACTGATTGACTGATATACGATCAACGCCCAGATCAAACCGCTAGACCTAAGAGTAAAAATTTTGACAGCAATTTTTTTCAATATTCCATCCCTAAGAGGGTGAAAAGGTGGGTGAAAAGGGGAGGTGAAAGTGAAAGTACAATTGGTTTTCAAATTAGAGTGATGGAAATCAGTATTTGGGCTCTTCTTCACAAATAAAAATAATTAGTTTCAGGGTTTTTGAAAATTCAACCCTAAAGGGGTAAAATGGGAGTTGAAAGTCTGTATAGTTAGGATCATAAAAATTGGTATTTGGGGATCTTTGTTACAAATGAAAAATACGTGTTTCGGTGTTTTTGGAAATTCAACTCCTAAAGGGGTGAAATGGGGGTTATATTGGGATTGGAAGTTTGTATAGGAATCCCGTTAGTTTTCAAGTTGGGGTCATAAAAATTGATATTATTAAAAATTCCGTCCCCAAAGGGAGGAGTGAATTTGTAATAGTCGTCACAAAAAATATAAAGTTCAACGTGGACGGAGTCGCTGGTACCAGCTAGTTATAGAATATAACAACGAATAGTTGAAGGTGGGTAAGTATTTTGAAAGTAATCCAAATTAAGTAAGTAGCAGTTAGTAGATTTTGGTCACAAAAAATAAAAACTTTTCAACAAAAAATTTAACCAACGAAAAAAGAAACTGAAAAGCAAAAAATAAAATGAACCTTTCTAGTCTCAATAACTAAGCTCTCAAACTAATGTAAGTAACTAATTTTGAGTCGGCTGCAAACAAACAATATAACATAACAATGCAACGTGTAATCTCCAGCGACAAACAATAACATTCCAAAAAATGCGCTCTCCGCATGACCTCTCGCAACAACATGTGCCCTCACGTGTGTACCCGTTCGGGTAGCTGTCTTGCTGATATTGACTTCGAGAACACTCGGCAATTTCCGGCAAGGGACGCGCACTCCGCTGCCATCATTTTACGCTTTACGCAATTAATTTGCTTGTTTGTTTGTTTGCCGCCGACTCAAAATTAGTTAGTTACATTAGTTAAGGAGCTTAGTTATTGAAACTAAAAACGTTCATTAATTTTTTTGCTTTTCAGTTTGTTTTTTCGTCGGATTTATTTTTCGTTAAAAAGTTTTTTTCATTCAATGAATTCCATCTGGGTTGGTATATTTCGGAAGCAATCTCCGGAAATAGTTTGCATCATCATCCAGCATGGAACCCAAAAACTGAGACTATATACAGAGTAATCGGTTACAGCACTTTTTTTTCACACCAATAATGTTTCTCAACGAGTTTGCGTAATATGTAACTTTTTCGCAAGCATTCTACTTTTTCGTATAGTACTTCTAACGTTGACATCCGGTATAAAAATCTCCACCGCATATTGAAGAATTAACTCTAAAATTGATTAAATCATTCAAAATCGACAAAAAAACTGAAACTGTTTCATAACTTTTACTAAAATAAGTACCGCATTAAGAAGAGCAAACAATACGCGTCAAGAAACGTCGAATTTCTTCCCACCTGCCCAGGTCGAGTTTGAGGCATATATTTACCAAGAGTGGGAGTGCAGATAGTGCACTGTTTGAAAATTGGCAACACAGCTTCTGGCTGTTCTCAATTCTTTTGGATTCGGGTATTCTTTCGAGTCGATAGCTGGATGGAAGCAGTGGCGCCGTCAAAAGTTCGCACAAACTAAACGGCCGATTTATTTCATAATTTGTTTTTCTATGTTATTTTCTGAGGATGATGGAAATCAAGTTTTTGATGGCCATATGAATTATTTTTCAAATACTTAAAGCTAGAGTCGAAATGTCGACCACAAGCAAGGACGTACTCGATACAAAATTATATTTTTAATTGACGGCTTGTCTTAATTATTTTAGGCGAGTTAGTCCCTAACATGATCCAAACCTAATATAAAAGGGTTAAAAATCAATCAAATTAGTCATAACTATCAAATTACGAGGACAAATTTTAATTCGCGATGAAAGTGTAATATACGAGATTATTTACGTATTTTAAAATCCGTACCTGGAATCCCAAGCCTTTTTTCCTATTCAATTTCACACCTCGAACAATGGGCCATGATAACGGTATCGCATTAGCATTTATAATCAGTCTCTTAGATTATGGCAGAAATATGCTATAGACTAGGAGGAATCGCCGCATGAGTACCGAAAACTATTCATCCTCAATTTTTTCATGCGATCCTCTTCAAATTGCCCTACTGATGATATAAATGCATGTTGCCATGGGGCAACCCTGTGCCATATTGTTTAAACCGAAATTGTTTAAACAATTGCAAAGAATTGTTATTTTTCAACCGACAATTTTTTTTATATTTTTTTGAAATACAAATTAAAAAGATTCCATGACTTTCCACGATAAAGTTAATATTTTTAGAGATATGAATTTTTGAAGGTTCGAAAAATCTCAAATTTGGGTACTTTTGACCCATGAAAAATATATAAAAAAAATAAAATATAAATAATATTTTTTTTTATTCTCTATACAATAGTTAATAATATTATTAATAGATATTTAGAAAAATTTCATTGTTTATACCTGTTTTTTTATTGTTAATTTCGCGCGCTCACAAGTATGCGTCGCTAACCTTTAAGTATCGCCGTCTCTCTCTGACTCATGCGCTGCATCGGCCTCTTTGTGTCCTGAATTATTATTTATCATTTATCTTAAAAACTATTAACTTTATCAGGATTGTTGAGGAAAGCAATGTTATCAATAATGAAATTGTCTACAATTTGTTTCGAACAATTTTTTTTCTGGAATCAATTTTACAAAAGTTATTTAAGCATGAATCGGAACATGTAATTTTGTAAAATTGATTCCAGAAAAAAATGTGTTAAAAACAAATTGTAGACAATTTCATTAATAATAACATTGCTCTCCTTACTAATCTTGATAAAGTTAATAGTTTTTAAGATAAATGATAAATAATAATTCAGGTTACAGAGATGCCGATGCAGCGCATGAGTCAGAGAGACGGCGATACTTAAAGGTAAGCGCGCGAAATTGACAATAAAAAAACAGGGATGAACAATGAAATTTTTTTAAATATCCATTAAGAATATTGATAATAGTGTTGAAAAATTAAAAAAATATATTATTTATATATATATATATATATATATATATATATATATATATATATACAGAGTGGCCACTTTTTTAATGGGATTGTATTGGTAACTTTTAAACCATAAGAGTTAGAAGGTCGGTCAAATGGAGAAAAAGTTGCATTCATAGAAGCATTGTCAAGCAGTTCAAACAAATCGAGATTATCAGGGCCGGTTATTGAGATATCATAAGAAAAGTAAATTCTGTCATATTGATTTTTCTTTTTTTCCCACTTTATTTCGAATATTATCTAAAAATGCCACAGAAGTTTTTTATTCGACAGTAAATTATCCTCATTTTGACATAATCAGATTTTGTATCCAACGTTTCGTACGCTCTGGGCCACCCTCAACCTCATTTTTTTCAATACGGACCTGCATATTTTATGACACTTTTCGAAATAACTTTTAACGCTGAATTCAACGTATATCATACAATGTCATTCAAAGTTGATTTTCAGGTGATTTTGACCCTTATCCAAATTTCTTTGGGTGGGATCTGTATTACATTTAGGTACCTTTAGTTTAATTAACCACATGCAATACATTTCGATAAGAAAATCAATTTGGGTCAGAACATTGATATCGTTGATAGACTTGTTTTTTCTTACATACACACAACTCTAGGTTTATTGAATGTATTATTTTCAAGTAGTAGGCCGTGGATAAAAAAGAACATAACAAAAAATGTCATATTATTTGTCACTTCGTTTATTATTGTGTCACAAGAACTTGTTATTAAATACTTTTCTGAGCAATTTCAATTTAACTTATTCGATATGGTAAGATACACAAATGAAGAGAAGAGAGATATGTACGAAGTGTACATAAAACTAGAAATTCGTTCAAAGCACAACAAAGGTATGGTGAATTATATCCTGAAAGAACAACACCAAATATTAAAATATTTCGACGTTTATCTACAACGTTACTTGCACATAATTCATTCATCAAACTTAGAGGTCCTTATGTTCTACGAAACGAGCCTATCAATGACATCAATGTTCTGACCCAAATTCGAATGAATCCAGGAATAGGATCGAGAACTATGGCCAGTGAATGCAATTTATCAAAAAGTGCTGTTAATAAAATACTCAAGAGACACGGATACCATGACTATAAATACCAAGCCGTGCAAAAACTATATCGCAATGATCCTGAGAGAAGGTTGCAATTCTGTAATTGGTTTCAACGGAAGGTGCGGAACAACAACAATTTTGCGCACAATATCATTTGGGGAGACGAAACGACATTCACAAATTCTGTCATGTTCAATCGAAGGAACAAACATTTTTATGCCGCAGAAAATCCTCACTTAATTCATGAAGTTAGACATCAATATCGTTTTTCTTTGAACATATGGTGCGGTTTGTTGAATAATAAATTACTGGGACCCTATTTTATTGACGGCAACCTAACCGGAGCAAAATATGTAGAAATTATAGAAGAAATGTTGGATGATCTTCCTATACAGTATCGGCGTAATAGTCCATGGTTCCAACAAGACGGATGTGGTCCACACAACTCAAGAATAGTCACAGACTATCTAAATCGAACTTTTCCCGATTCATGGATTGGAACAAGAGGTCCAGTAGCATGGCCTGCTAGATCTCCGGATTTGAATCCGCTGGATTCTTATTTGTGGGGATATCTCAAAAATAAAATTTATGATACTACGAACCCGACAATAGAGATTCTTCGCGAGAAGATTGAGAATGTATTGGAAGGTATTCAAGAAGACGAAATAAGCAAATGTATAAGAAGTATGGGTTCCAGAACCACAAAGTGCATTTTACAAAATGGTGGACATTTCGAACACTTACTTCATTAATGTTCATCATTTACTTTCGAATAATCATTTGATTTTTCTTTCATTAAATGATAGTTTCGTTTAATTATTATGAATTAGGTTTTTCACCTCTTGAAATTTGTAAATAATTATTACTTGTTTCTTGCTTTGATTCTGTTACGTTCCATTCAGTTGAAGATGAGTAAGTTGATTTTCTTATCGAAATGTATTGCATGTTGTTATTTAAACTGAAGGTACCTAAATGTGATACAGATCCGACCCAAAGAAATTTGGATAAGGGTCAAAATCACCTGAAAATCTACTTTGAATGACATTGTATGATATATCGTTGAATTCAACGTTGAAAGTTATTTCGAAAAGTGTCATAAAATATACAGGTCCGTATTGAAAAAAATGAGGTTGAGGGTGGCCCAGAGCGTACGAAACGTTGGATACGAAATCTGATTATGTCAAATTGAGGATAATTTACTGTCGAATAAAAAACTCCCGTGACATTTTTTGATAATACTCGAAATAAAGTGGGAAAAAAAGAAAAATCAAAATGACAGAATTTACTTTTCTTATGATATCTCAATAACCGGCCATGATAATCTCGATTTGTTTGAACTGCTTGACAATGCTTCTATGAATGCAACTTTTTCTTCATTTGACCGACCTTCTAACTCTTATGGTTTAAAAGTTACCAATACAATCCCATTAAAAAAGTGGCCACTCTGTATATATATATTTTTTTTTAATATATTTTTCATGAGTCAAAAGTACCCAAATTTGAGATTTTTCAAACCTTTAAAAATTCATATCTCTAAAAATATTAACTTTATCGTGAAAGTGATGGGACCTTTTTAATTTGTATTTCAATTGCATTTTCGAATAAGTCATTATTGTGCTTCAATGATTTCTTGGTTATCAGGCAATATGTATTTATTTTCTATTTTCTTGTTATATATAAATTCAGTTGAATTAATGCAATGTTTTACGGGGAGAGTTGAGATGTCTCCAGTTTGTTCAGGTAGATTTTCAAAGGATCGATGAGGCTCCTACTATGGTTAGAGGAGGCTTCCATAAATACTTTTATATATTTTAAAATTTCGGTAAATATTAGAACAATGTTGCTATATTTATTTTTATTTTAAATGGTATTATCCAAACAGTTTTTTCTAGAAAATTCAGAAAGAGGATTGAATAATTTCGATATCACCTGCTACCAAATATTTATATCAGCAATTGTAACATATCACCTTATTTCCTCTGAGAAACCTTATGGTAAAGTTTAAAATGGAGGAGTTTGAAATGTTAAGCCAAAAAGGCAAACCGATATTAAATACCGACTATTATAAATTTACTTTCCATTAGAGTTTAGTAAACAATAAATGGTGGAAGTGTACGAGAAGAAACTGTAAAGCGTATTTAAAAAGTGACAGTGATAAAAATACTGTGATAGTGGAATCAGTGTTAGAACACAATCACGAACCAGGCAAGTACTGAGCAAACAAGTGGCAAGTGACGATTTATCGGAAAACCCTATAAAAGTGATAGGACATGCGATAAAATCGAACGCTCCAAATGAACCAGTAAAGCACATTTTCGAAGGCTTCAAAACGGAGAGGTGTGGTTTAAATTGTAAACTAATAGTTGCATTCAACTTGGATAGCAATGTTGGTCAAGTGAGGTTTCCTAAAAAGGTTTCCTGAAAAGGGACCAATTTTCATCAGAGGCAATCTTACAGGAGTTCTTTACAGAAATATTTTAGAAACTGAAATTGAACCTCGAATGAGACAAATTGTATTAAACAATCAGGAAGAGTTTGAAAATCGTGAAATCATATTTCAGCAGGATGGGGCACCTCTCCATTTCGATCGCATGGCTAGAGAGTTCCTCGATACAAACTTTCCTGGGCGATGGATAGGTCACAGGGAAAGTACAGAATGGCCACCAAGATCTCCGGATCTTACACCTCTAGATTTTTTGCTTTGGGGTATCTGAAGTCAAAAATCTACGCCACTGAATGCCAAACAATAGAAGAGTTGGAACGCAGAATAATAGATACATGTGAAGAAATAGAGGAACAGACTTTCATCAACGTGAGAAAAGCTATTTATAATAGGGCACTTTATTGTCAAGATTTAGGAGGAAGCCATATTGAACACTTGATGAAATATTTGTTAGGGTTGAATAAAAGTGTTATTCAAAAATAAATTATAATTTTTTAGCTAACTAATTTGTTTTGATTGTGAATTTACAGAACACATTCGTAGGCTTCGAAATTTTCCGGTAAGCGGTACAGTTTATCCTCAATAAACTCTCTTTACGCCTCTTATTAGTCGAATTCATTGAGAGATTCAACTACAAATTATTAACAACCCTTAGTTAGCAAAATGTTTTACCGGAAGTAACCAAAATCCATGCTTCATTTTAAGCCGGAATGTCACTTTTCAAACGTTAATATTTCGAAAATAATTGAATTTAGGCGTAAAGTCTATCAGAGAAAACTGTTGAGAATTATGAGCAGATTTCGAGAATGGAATAATATTCGGGGTGTTCTATTCAAAAAAATTATTGGAGATGGCGCTCAGCCGCCATTTTAAATCTTTTAGCTGTGATTTTTCCATGAAAAAGTAGGTTTTTATCTCCTATTCAAACCAATTTCTTTGCGATTTACCCGTGTTAACAGCTATTCAGTGTGCCTTTAAAGTCAATACGATTCAATATAGATTTTAAAATTGCTATTCATGAAGCAATATGGGAAGCATTTCTAGAAACCAGAAGAATAATGCCGAGAAAACTAAAGTAGGTGAATTTTTGTCAATTTTCAGCTAAATCACGAAAACTCCTCCACAGTTTCCAGAATTAGAGCTTGAAAATTAATTCCCTCCTTTTGGTAAGGTCAAACCTCTCTTCAATTCCTGAGTGAATGGGAGAAAATATTGGGAGGAAAATTGAAATTATTGAGTGGAATATTAAAATTGAAAGACGAAGTGTTCGAAGAGTTCAGTATCCTGGAGTCATCGAAATGTCGCTTTCTCCGAGATCTACAGAGATAGATGACTACGGTGAGTTAAAGTAGTTTAGGAATTTTCTAGGAAAATATTATATCTGCATTCCGAACCCATGTAATCATAAATCATAATTTGGCAACCGCTCGGCCAATGTCAATCACACATCGATAATGACAATGAAGGTTGTCAAAAGAAAATGTATGTCAATAAATTGATACTTCGAAATAGTAAGACTGCTTTTTGTAAGAGGGGCACAATTTGTAGGGGGTCGAAGAAATTATTTCATACATTTTAGTCGGTTTTGAAAAATATTTTTATTTTAGTATGATGAATAAAATTCTAATTATTATTATCAGGTACTGGGAACACTCCTCATATATAAACAAACTGTCTTCATCATTTAAGTATGACTCAGCTCTGACAGGCGCTCTCAGAGTGAAAGACCTACGCACCACCTCCATCTGTTAAAAAAGAGGTGTCAAAACAAGAGAACAGTCATTTTCATAATTATATACCCACCATTGAATATTTATTAATTTTTAACGGACCACTTAACATAACAAATAATCACACAGAAATTTCGTTACCTACATGTTTTCTCTCAGTAACACACTCTACATTTAATTTTCGTTAGAATAATGAATCGGTGAGTAGATTGTGAAGGCTGTAGGCCACTGGCACCAGTCAGCTGTGTCAAATTTTGAAATACAAGACACGCCTTAGTGAATAGGTATGTACGAGGGGCTAAGGACATCTAGAACTTATCCGAGGCTTCTTATGAAATGTAAAATATGCCCTATGGATAACTGTCAGAAGTGAGCAAATATTCATTCATGTTCATACAGTGTGCCAATTTTAAAAGTTGACAGAGGGAATATCTCGGAAATGAAAAAACATACCCGGTAATTTTTTTTCAGATAAAAAATTGACATCATAGGAAATCTAAAAACAAGAGCACTTGCAATTTCCAATTCAGAATAAAAATCTCGACATAGTAAAAAAATACCTTGTACAAAACAATTACTCAATATCATTAGTCAAAAAAATATTAAACGAAAATAATTAATAAAAAAACTTCTTGAAGACTTTTATTCAAATGCGCTAAAAAATAATTGCTTTGGATGTGTGACGTAGGTTATTCCGTGAATTATATATATTCAAAACTTGTCGCGCAAAGTTTTCAGTTGGAATACAAAAGCGACAAGACTTTGAATGTATAACTCACTAAATAACCTACGTCACATATCCAAAGCAATTATTTTTTACATTTGAATAAAAGCTTGTCTTTAAAAAGTTTTTTCAATTATAATTTTATTTTGGGCTTTTTGAAAAGTACCCCTCAATATATGCATTTTTGTTGAGACATCTTCAATATGAGGCCTATTTTCTGTAAGTTGTGAGATATTTAGTTTTTCAATGAGGAAGCTATCTAAAGATTAACTCGTCTGCCATCCTTTGTGGGATTCTGTAGCAAGAACTTTTTCAGGTACATTTTGAATGTTTTTTGTTGGTAATAGGTTTTATTCTTTCAGGGATGGTGTTGAACATTTCAGTACCAATATAGGAGTAGCTCCTCTGTGACAGTGATTTTTTCAATAATGGGTGTGTAAGTAGTTGAGTCATATACTGATGAGAGGGGTGAGGTGCTTTATCTATACTGAAATGATATGTTATACACGTATTAAAAAAGAAAAGCTGACGAATATCCATAATCTGTTATGTACTGTACAGATCCTCAGTAGAATATCTACGCGGTTTTGACATAACTTTCTTCAGGAATCTTTTTTGTAGAATTTCGAGTGGATTGATGTATGAACGCGCATACATCAATGTGCCCCATACCTGTATTCCGTATGTGAGATAACTCTCTACAAGGGCAAAATACAAGGTTTTCTAGTTTTCCGTTGTTAGATACTCTTCCATGTGTTTGAGAGCAAATATTATATTTTGTAATTTTTTTATCACGTAGATGATATGCCTATCCCACCTTAGATGCCGATCTAGATATACCCCTGGGTATTTTATTTCTTCCACTAATACCATGTGTCCTTCCGTTCATGTTCATATTGATCTCTTGCATATTCGTCATGCCGGCAGCATTACAGCTGAAAGGCAGAAAATTAGTATTTTTGAGATTCATGGTGGGGAGTTTGTGATCAAACCAGTCTTTTATTACCTTGAGGTCTTTCTCTACATTCCTCCTTAGATTTGAAGTAACAGCAGTGTCGTCTGCAAAACCTATTATTTCTCCACTTATTTTCAAGCTGAATAAGTCATTAAGGTATAGATTGAATAATGTTGGTCCCAAGACCGTTCCTTATTCATCTATTTTATCCCCCACTCTAACAACTTGCTTTCTTGAATAGCTTTCAAATAAATTTAGCACCATACCTCTGATACCCGAGTTCTCTAAGGCTTGAATTAATAAAGTGTGGCTCACAGTGTCAAAAGCCTTACTCAGACTAATAAATGGGCACAGGCTAGGCCTACCTCTTTCTAGAGATGTATGGATTTTTTTTGTTGGGTTGAATATGGCATCCACAGTTGAGGTTTTTTCTCTAAAACCGAATTGTTTATCAGACAAGTTAAATTTGATTGTGAATGAAGTTATTCTGTTTTTTTTAAGTTTTTCGAATATTTCTGCCAAGTGGCTAATGAGAGAAATTGGTCTATAGTTGCTTACGGATGTTCTGTCGCCACTAGAAGGCATCAGGCCAAATTCCCTTTTCAATGCTCTCATTTATTATGTATGCTAGTGGGGCAGAGATATGGCATGATATTTCTTTCGAAAGTTATGTCATCAATTCCAGGCGATTTACTGTTTTTGAGCTCATTTATCAAATTGTATATCTCATTTGCGTTCGTAGAGGCTAGTAGCATAGTATTGGGAAGGATCTTTGGTGTGCTCTCGAAGTGAGGGTCTCTTTCAATTTTGTCAGCAAGTATTTTCCCAAAACTCACAAAATTTCCATTGAATTCGTCTGCTTTTTTCTCATTGTTTGTTAGTAGAATTCCATTTTCATTCGCGATAGTGTCAATATTTATTTTTTTTTGTTTCCTCCCACAGAGTTTTTGTACCATGTCCCACAAATACTTTGTGTTTGATTGGTTTTTTCATCTGCTGCTCATAAAAGTTTTGTTTGTTTTTTTTTATTTGTTCGTGAGTCTATTTTTGTATAATTTATATTCGTTTTCTAGGGTTTGGTTTTCAGGATGGATCGTTAGTTCCTCGTGCATTTCATTTTCTTTGTTTATCATTCTCAACATACTATTTGTGAGCCACGGTGCAATAGCCAATCCCCCATAAAAAATTTACCGTCTTATGATCCTAACTAAAAAGTGTGAAATAAATAAAAGTAAATTCAAATAATAACTCAAGATTATTACAGTCTTATAATCCCAACTGAAAAGTGTAAAATAAAAAAAGGTAATTTAAAAAATCAAAAAACCCGAATGCGTAAAGTGTACTTTAAAAAAGATGGAAACAAGATGACCAGAAATTATTGTCAGAAAATTATGTTTTAAGCGATTAACTGATGCACTTAATACGATAAATAATCTCAAGCAGTCCGAGGCAATAATATATCTTCCTTGTTAAATTAAAGAAGATGTCTCCGACTGCGTGAGATTGTGTATAGTATTAAGTTCAATAGTTAACTGCTCAAAACATAATTTTCTGATCATCTTGTTCCCATTTTTTTTAAAGTACAATTTTTACGCAGTCGGGTTTTTTTATTTTTTAAATTAACTTTTTTGTTCTGTGTAATTGGGGCTCTTCAAACTGATTCCACCAAATTTGCAAAATGAAAAATTATTTCTCATATTCGGATTGACATCATCTTCTCATGATGCAAAGATAATTGATGAAACGTTTCAAATAACTCAAAGTTATTATTTCACTGTACGTATCTGCTGATGACCTTAATGATAATTTGATTGCTTAGTTTTAATTCTATACAGAAAATGAATTAGGAAACTGTTCGACTCCGGAGTACCCTCCTGTATATGTCCCTGCGGCAGAATTAGTAGTTTCACACGCATTTTAAGTGCGTAGCTGGCAAAAATCGGAATATACGATATCGGCAGGACAAAAAGGGGCCGCTGCCGCCCCTCATAATAACTTCGATACGTATGCATAAGCGATGGCAAAAAGGGAACAAGTTGACCGAATCATCAATTCGAAATGGTCGGTTCCCGTAGTTGGTATTTGGGAAAAGTGCAGTGGCGTACTGCCATTCAAGGATCTCAGAAATGTAATCACAAATTTATTATTCTTACAAAAAATCATTTCACGTTAAGAAAATTGATTTTTTCAATTATTCGTATTCTCTTTGGAAATAACTGTACAAATTTTGAGTTCCAATATACATAAGTGACGCGAAACTTCATATTTACTCTAAATGTAATATGAACTATAACTTATGGCTCACTCTTATGGTGGCCAAAAACAAATCAAAGACAGGCAAAAACCAACCTTGGAAAAATCCAGAGGCTTGCCTGTCTCTGTATCACGGGTGCAATGAATAGTACTCCAACAGCTGCAATGGAAATCATCCCAAACCTCGAACCCCTTGACTTACATGTCATTGGAGAGGCTAGGATGAGTGCATACAGACTGAAACAAACAAAAAACTGGAGAATCCGAACAACTGGACATACCAGAATCACTCATGTTATCAACATCGAAGAACTCGAAATGATTTCAGATTACATGCAACCCCTATACTCATTCGAAAAACCATTAGGAACACGAATTGATGGATCTGGATGGGCCCCGAGTATAGAATCACAATCAACTGCGGACATAGTCTGGTATACAGACGGTTCAAAGACATTCTATCTGACTGTCAAAGTGCTATCAAAGCACTCAACTCTATACAGATAAAGTCCAAACTGGTCTGGGACTGCCTCCAGAACCTCATCGAGCTGGCAAAACACAACAAGGTCACCTTGATGTGGGTGCCAGGTCATAGAGGCATTGAAGGCAACGTCAAAGCGGACCAGCTAGCTAGACAAGCATCTGAAACGCTATTCACAGGGCCAGAACCTGAACATGGGATTAGCAAAAACCGATGCAGTACCCTGATCGACGAGTGGATAAAAAGAAGACACCAACAATATTGGGATCAAACTGTCGGGCAAATACACAGCAAAGTCATGGTAGGGCATCCAAACCGGACCCTGACGGCTGACCTTCTGAACCTGAACAGAACGAAGGCTCGTATAATAATAGGTCTGTTGACTGGACACTGCGGCCTAAGAAAACACCTAAACACCATGGGAGTACGCAGGGAAACCTTGGAGTGTAGGCTGTGTGATGAAGAGCAGAAAACAGCCTCTCATATTATCTTCGATTGTGACGCCCTAAGTAGTAGGCGACCCAGAACCTTTGGAGAGATCAGCCCGGAAACAGGCATGAATCCGAAAAACCTTATTAACAGGCTTCTTAACCTAATTAAAGGCACAAACCTGTTTGAATGAGGAACCACTGACGACAGAGTGATACAATAGACCTCAGCTGGTCACAGTGTCAAGGGAAGCTAAGTGCCAACCCTGTCTCTGGCTCGTCAGCTTTCAACCAACCAACCAACCAATATGAACAGGGTGTTGGATTCGAATACAAAACAAAATTGGCAATTGGAGTGCTTTTCACGAAGGCGAATTGACACTTTGAACTGACAATTGTCAGTTTGAGGTGACAATTATCACTTTGAACTGACAATTGTCACTTTGAACTGACAATTGTACCTTTGAACTGACAATTGTCACTTTGAACTGACAATTGTCACTTTGAACTGACAATTGTTACTTTGAATTACAAGAATTATATTTATTTGGGAAAAAGACAGTGGCGTATCATTATTTTGATAAATAATATGGCAGGGCATGTTAACAGGGACGCCACTGATGAAAATTAAGAAATCCTTTTCCATGGAAAAAAAATATTTTTATGCGTTCTTTGCATGTACCAAAATTGAAATGGAAAGTCAAAGCGGTTTCATAGATACTGGGAAAAAACTGATTCTTTCGTTAAATTTCAACATCCTGTATCTCAGAAATAAAGCGATTGAGGACCTACGTTCATATGAAGAATTTTTCTTGAAATCATCAAAGGATTATCGCCCCTTAGGATCAGCATTCAATTATGAAACACCCTGTATAGCAGAAATAGGGTTGGACAAGAACTGATCTCTTTGGCACTCCATATTCAATATTTGCTATAATTGGGTCTGTACTACAGCGCACTAACTGCCTACGATTTGACTGAGTCTATATAATGGGATTACTCATTTGTATTTATTTAACTTCAATGGTATTTTGAATAGAACAATATACCTGAATAATAGAATACTAATTGATAATTACTAATCATAACTTCACATTTGGGGTCGACAAATTCAGGCAGCATGTAAAAATGAAATATCTCTGCAAGTTTCGGAATTGTACGTTTCCAGTACTCTTCGAACCGTTTAATTTCTTTTGGTGAATATTTCTTGAACAGTATGAATCACTAAGTCACGCCTATTCCGAGTAGAAATGAAATATGGTATCTTTATTTGCTTCACCCCAACAGTTGGATCCAAATGTCTGAGTATAAACATTTGATGTCTACTATCCCGTCATCGTTGACTAGATGATGAGTAATCTTAGGCCCGGTTGTTCAATCGAGGATGACCAAGTGATTTGGCTTAAACCAGGATCACCAATTTTGTTTCAGTTGTTCAATACGGGTTTATGAGATAAACCTAGTTTAACCGTGGTTTAAGTTAATCTCATGAATTCGGGGGTTTAAGG
This sequence comes from Gonioctena quinquepunctata, assembly GCA_018342105.1. Classification (NCBI taxonomy): domain Eukaryota; kingdom Metazoa; phylum Arthropoda; class Insecta; order Coleoptera; family Chrysomelidae; genus Gonioctena; species Gonioctena quinquepunctata. Next base: position 61,611 of record JAFIRS010000355.1, on the reverse strand, counting down.
AGATAATTTGTCGATTCTAACCTATTTGATTGTTTGACATTTCAATAGACATTGACTATTCTGAAAATTATTATTGTGTTGAATATTTTTGTTTCATACCCGACTGCAAAGATGTTCGTAGATATAACAGACGATTTTTTTGAAATTTTTGATATTATTGCCCCAAGAAGAAAGATAACCGTATTTAGACAATGTACCTACCGTAATTTCGGGTGACTTTAATCCAGCTGGGGGACTGGCTCATTTTCAGAAATAGACATTAATTATAAAAAATGTAAGCCTGTTTTTTTTATCGGATTGATTTTTCGTGATTCTATTGTATATATACCTGCAACACTGTATTCGATTTAGGAGTCATTTGCAACCAAATTCATCTTGCATAAAATTTGTCTGCAACTAGCAATGTTTTTTTACTCATTTATGATGATTAAAAATGAAATAACGTTTTCATGGGCAAATTTATTTTGCTTATTTTATCCGTCGGATTACTTTTAAATCACCCAAAATTTAAGCCATGGGTCAAAGCCAGCCCTCAATATGCGGGTGACTTTGCACACCATGTTTTTTTATATATCCACATACAAAGTCTGAACACATTAATAGCTAAAAAGGGAAACATTCTCAATTAAATATTGAATAGAAAGATTTTTCTGTGAATTGAAAATTCCACGATAAAAATTAAGTTATTTTTTGTGAATGTCTAACAGAAAACAACTACTTTCCCGGCTAAAGCCACGCTGGACATTGACTACATCTGATAGATATTCTGAAAGGACCCTAACTCAAAAGAAAAAATCTGAAATTGAAAATTTGCATTTTTATTCAGATAGTTATTATTTTTATTGATTTTCTATTCCAGTCTCAATTTGAAAGAGTGGTCAAAGATCAATATTTTGGTATATAATACCAAATTTTTTCAAATTAATTGTAGACATTCTTTGAATTCAAGTAAGTCAAAGTCACCTGAAATTACGGTACCTAGAAACCATTTGGAAGAATGGACAGAAGAATTATTTTTGAATAGATTTCGCTTGCCTAAAGAAATCGTCCGCAATTAACAGAAATACAAAAAATCACCCCTCACTACAAAGGCAAAATTGTAAGAAAAAATAAACTTCCAAATAAAAATCAAATCTTGATTTTTCATACCAAAAACGTTTGACATAAAAACCTAAAATTAAATCATCACAAATGCAAAATGAAAAACTACATGATCTATTCTCAGGAATCTCAAGCAAATGTTGATTTATTGATGGTTGATGAGTTATGTTTCAAAGATAATGTTTGTTTATATATCTCAATCATATGGGTTTTCTCTAGATTCTACTCCTCCCTTGTAGTTCCAAGGAAAGTTGGTGTTTTTCTTTCATGTGTATTAATTTCAACTTGTGTTCTTCGAATGATCGTTTTTGTAAATCTACAAAATCTGCTTTGGACAGAGCCCAAGTAGAAATTTTGTCCTTCATTGTTAAGATGCTATTCCTTTTTTTGGGACCTCCGCAGATGGTATTGTATTCATTACTTATTATAGCCCAAACTTCAATTTTTGCGAATTAGTAACCGTCCGTTTTTTACATTCTACAATATCTTGGAATTTTTTTACGAGTGAAATTATGAGTAATTTTTTTCTTAAGAGACGCCTAACAATTTATATAAAACACTTGGCTGTATTCGATCAATTTTTCTGTATACTTTTGACAAAATTACGAATTCTTAGGTTAAGTTTGATTCAATGTTGATGTTTCTGAACGGTCCGAATTAAGGTACAAGCGGAAAAATGTGTTGCCAACATATGAAAACGATGAGTTAAGGAATCCAGGATTAGTTTTTCATTGAAAAATGCATAACGTTCTAATCCATAGTTAATTAATAATCCGAGTTTAGATAATCAACGGTTTAAACTCGCATTGAACAACCGGGCCTTAATGAAGAGTATTCGCTATGTCTGACAAGACGTGAGACGAAGGATTCACATTTTTATAAATTTTTAAAGCAATATTCTCATTTTCCCTACCATAATTAATGAATTTTATGTTGCATAGTTGCTATCCCAACGTAGTATCTCCATCACTTTTTTAGAGAGGGCTTCACCTGAACCACATTTTATTTCCAAATAGAGATGCTGTTAGTCGCTCACTTTTTTCTGAATGGCACATATCACATTCATCTCGAGAATATCGTATTTTTTCATTTAGGGTAGTTGTCGTGCTACAAACAGTGTCAAGAATTAGGCTCGATTGTAGCGCGACGCGATACATCGGCAAACGTTGAATTAGAGGGATCTTTTTTAAGGGAACTGTGCACTCAGAAACGCAACTAGCATACGTGATACAGCAAATAAGCCATGACTGGACTGTTGGCAACGTCGCATGCCAACGATCGTTCGCATTTAGTTGTTCAAGATACTCTTATGAACAGGCAGACAACTATGGATATATTTCGCGCAAAAAATGGAAGGTTTGCTATAGCAAAAGTTGAAAAAATGAAAAATGTCTGAACTGTGTAAGGCTCGAAATACGAACGAAAAACAGTCTAATGAAAATTATGTATGTGAAGGAAATCGCATTGTTAATCTCAAAAAACTTGGGAAAATGTGTCGGAATTGCCACCAAGTTTTGAGTTTAGAGAATGTGCTGAAAGAAAAACATTTAGGAGTTGCATCAATTTTAAGTACCCGTTGTGATGAGTGCGAAATCCACAAAGCGATGTATGATGTAAAAAATTTGCAAAAATTAGTTCGTTTCATTGGTAAAGAGTCAGAATGATCAACATGCATGAAATCATATTGTAACGAACCTAGGCCAGACCTGTCGCCTCACGCGTTGCCATCGACAGCGATGATGTCATCCCCGGAGATATTCGAGAACAATCCAGTCACGCCGCGGCAGATAACAACGGCTTATATTGGAAATAACTGGAACATGCTGGGCACCAACCGCCAGAATTGGAAAAAAAGAGAATGCTGTATCGGAGATAAATAGGCCGCCCTCAAGAGGGAGTGGAGTTTTTTCGGCGAGTCGATAACATCGAGCTATACAGTGGCGTAGCCAGTAATATAAATTAGTTGTCAATTTAAGTGTGAAATAAATTAGTAAAACCAAGTTAAGTTTATTTACGTTACAATATAAAGAATGTATTTCAGAGCGACTTGAGAAACGAAAGAAATTCTTGTAATTTACCTAATTTAAACGCCTTAAAAAATGTTATATCACGAGATTTATTGAAAAAAATTGCGCAACGAAATATAACATACGATTTTTTTTAAAAAAATTATCACGTCACCTAACTGAAAAATTGAAGAATAGAAAACCTAGAGTTACCAAAAATAGGAAAGCATTAACTAAAATCATTGATGATTCAAAAATAAATGTTTAGTCAATCAAGTGATTATTTAGTATAATAGTTAAAAATAAATACATTGTTGTTTATATTTTTTGTAGATTTATACGTTATATTTTATCAGCCTGTTAGAAATCAGAACAATTTTTGTTTATGTCCACAATTGTTATTCATAAATATGTGCATTCCAAAACACAGTTCAATTCAAAACAGCAAGACCCTCGCGCTCTCGCTTATTTGAATCACGAGCGCTCGCTTGTGGCGTTGCCACGATTCTCAGACTTCTTCCTCTTGCACTTCTCACACGCAATAATTTAAAAACTTCTTATGGCAATAACTAAATAACTGTATGGCTACGCGGGTTTAATTTTTTCTATAAAATTTGTTACTTACCTTTTAATAATATACTAGTTTTATATCTCGCTTTCGGTGTGGTAAATCATTCCAAATATTTATTATGATTCAGGTAATAATGTTAACTAAAAGTGGTAAAAATATAAACGCAATCTGATTGGAAGTGGATTTCACGACAACTACTTCAATAATTTTTTGAATATTAATTACATTTCATTTCCAGATCAGTTGTTACTTCAGGTTGTATCTCTCATAAAAGATCTTTAGTAATCGCACAAAATTTACAAAAAACACTATTTCCATTTGGCACATCTTTGACGTTTCCAGGCACATAGCCAGATGAACAAAGTGGTAGAATACGCGATTCATTATAGTGCTTTATTATGACTTATGCAAGGAAAAGTGGATATTTTTTGACATGATGTAGTTCCGTAGGCGGTATAAAGACAAAATGAGATCCAAATATATTGCTGATCGTTGGGCGAGTTTTGTAAACTTTTTCTTCAACGAAGCCCCATAAAAAAAATCCAATGGAGTCAATTCCAGGGATCTGGGGGAAAACTCGATCAATGCACTATTTCGCCCTATCCACCGATTAGGAACATTTTCTTCCAACCAATCTCTCACAATCCTGCTATTGTGGATGGAACAGCCATCTAATTGAAATAGAAGATGAGCCTCTCATCCATAGCGTTGTATTTTGATAATTAACTGTTCCATAGGTTGTGAATGTTGCCTCGTCACTGAACAAAGTTTGTTCAGAAAATTCCTATTATTCAGATATTTACCTTGAGCCCATAAACTATACACCATCCCCTTTTCATTATCGCCTTCTTCTAAGGTGTGAAGAAACTTTGGTTTAAAGGGCTTCATCTTATTATATTTCCTAAGATTTCTCTTTATTGTTTCACGCGTTAAGTTAATGTCCAAACTTTCAATTCTCACACTTGTTTTCGGATTATTATTAAAATAATTTCGAATTCGATCAGAATTATTTCGTCTCTGTCTTTGTACAATATTACTATTCTTCAGAATATGTTCACAAACAGCTCCATACTGATTGAAAATTTGGTTTATTCGGCCAACTGTAGCTCTGCTAATATTTCGACGCTCCGGATGCATGTTATTGAAAATTCTACATACTTCCCTTTCGGATCTGTCGTTACCACGAAGTCTAACTATTTCAATTTTCTCCTGAAGAGTCAAATCATCAGCCATACTTCTATATAAGTGTAGGTACTTGAGGAGTTATAAACTTCACATTAACACTGACAAATTTGTGCCTTTTCGTCTATTGTTCTGATGACTTGTCATCTATATAGCAACTAAAGTTACAAAGCCTCCTAATAAAAATAATATTTTTGAAATGTGGTCCCCAAACATGTTTGAATGAAACCAAGATTGATATTTGGAATAACTGTCAACCACCAAAGAGGAACTCCGTGAATAAGACAAGCTTGCACAGATATTACCCCAAACCAATGATCGAATCTTATGGTTAGTTAGCATTAAAAATGGTAGAATAAATGTATCGAATTGAATCGGGATTTGGTTGAAAAGTACGAGAATTAATGTGTAGGCACTGTCATTTCAATCCATTCCATTGTTGTAATTCATTTATGTTATCAATATTGGTTAGTATTGATTATTGAATATTGATAACTATTTGATGTAAAGATGTACATTTAATTTCTTTGGCAAAAACCTGCAGTGCTCTGATGGACATAACTATCTCCTATACTATGGAGTTACGTTTGGAAGAAACATAATTTGACGCCATTTTGAATAACTGCTGTTTACAAACTCGACTGCTAACGACCTGAAAGAGCATTTTGAACGATATTTTTCACAAGATTGTGATTTATATGACGACTATTCGAAATATTTTGATAAAGTGATATGAATTTTACTTATGCCATATTTATGTTGAAAAAATTATTTTATCTTGAAATTTTCATCACACCCATTTGAAAGCATCACAAATATAGTGAGATCGTCAAATTTAATTAAAAAAAATGGCTAGTATGTTTTTTGGATTTTTGACCTTGAAAAAAATTCGAAGTAGGCCGTGAAATTTTTATTTGTATTTCTATTTATGGCGTTCAACTAGAACTATTATGCTCTATCTACTGAAAAAAAAAAACTTCTGAATCGGATAATAAATAACAGTTTTAGAGAGGTGGCCCGCTTTCAAATGGGGATATATATATATATATATATATATATATATATATATATTTCATTTAAATATTTTCATTGTGCTTCCAGAAATATTTCGTTGCTCTATAAAAATCGAAAATAAGGCTGTCATCTCAATGTGCTTTCACGTTTTGTGCTAAAGATTTACACCCGCAATAAAGTTGAATGGCCAAAACCGCAGGCTAAGGTGCATTGTTGCTCTCACAATTCATTTACGATTTACAACTGTAAGCCTCAAAAAAGGCAAATATTTACACCCCTTTTCAATGCAGAGCCCTTCATGGATTCTTCGGAAATTATTCCAGCCCCTTACACCGACTGAAAAGAATGGAATGACTTTTACTGGAATTGCTGTTATAAATTTCTCTTGACAGCCGGAGGAAATCGCTGGAACTAATTTAATATGCGCTGTCAGATTTTTCAAAAAAGCTTTTACACGTTTTAAAAGGTATGTATATTGTATCGCCGATGTTTATATGTCTATTGCCTTTCAGTGGGTCATGATGATTTGCACATTTCGTTCCGTTCGAACTGATTTCAATGAGATTTTGGGTAACTAGGTACAGGTCAGATTCACGGTATAATCGGAGATACTGTTTATCCTCGAAAACCACTGAAAGTCAAACAGTCATTGTGGAGGAAACAAAAAGAATTTTGCGATAAAAGTGAAAATTGATGATTTCAGTATTTTTAATAAAGCATGAGATTTCGGAATCAAAAATACAAAATAAATGAAATATGATTCTCAGATATTTTTCAGGGGTTTGATGCTTCTTATTGCCATCAAGACAATCCTTATTGAAATCAAGAAAATTCGGAATTCTTTTATGTACCTGTGGAACAACTAACATAATATAAAAAGTCATTTCGACTCATTTCCAACGAAATAGTTCACTTTCAAGTACTAATAATAACTCTAAATGTATAAATAAGGTTGTAAAAACTATTCATTTCGAATTGTATTTGAATGAATAGCGTCTTGGATTTGAGGAAAAAATTTTCCTTGCTACTTCAATGGAATATAAAAATCCTCGATTAGCTTGAAAATATTTTTAGGGTGTTTTATATAATCAGATGTGCAATCATCTGCGATTCAAAGATAAACTCTAGTCACTATCTTCCATGTTGAATGTTGAAAAAGGAAAGTTGCATATTGAGTAGAAATATTTTTCTGAAAATTAAAAAATCTACCATAAAATTTGAGTTATTTTTGTATTATATAACAGAAAACATCTACTTTCCCTGCTGGACATCTGATAGATCGTCGCTTCAGCCGAAAAAGTAGTTATTTCCTGTTAGATATTACAAAATAAAACTTCTTTTTTATCGTGGATTTTTCAATTTACAGAAAAATATTTTTATTCGATTCAGATTATTTCCCTTTTCAACATAAATACTTTCCAAGAGGTTATCTTGGTTCATCTTTCAGTCGCAGATAATACTAATTTATTTCCCAAAAATATATACGTACAATGCACTTTTTCTAAAAAATAATAAAGAAAAATGGAAGGGAAAAACCCACAGAAATCTGTAAGGATTTGGACGTGGGCATAATTACAAATTTGCTTTCAATATAATTGTGAGAAAGTTCATAAAAGACTACAATTATATGATGTAATCCTAATAATTTCCTATATAATATTTTTTTATAAGGTATTTCTCTGTTTCTTTCTGCTTAAAGTGGTAATGTGGGGACGATGCGTGATACATTCGAATGTGTAAAAGGGAAACATTCTCAGTTGCATATTGAATAGAAATATTTTTCTGAAAATTAAAAAATCTACCATAAAAATTAAGTTATTTTTGTAATATATAACAGAAAACATCTACTTTACCTACTAAAGCCATGCTGAACATCTGATAGATCGTCGCTTTAGCCGAGAAAGTAGTTATTTTCTGTTAGATATTACAAAATATAACTTCTTTTTCACCGTGGATTTTTCAATTCGCAGGAAAATCTTCTTATTCAATATTCAATTCAGATTGTTGCCCTTTTCAACATAAATACCTTCCAAGAGGTTATCTTGAACGATAAATGACACGGACTAAAGTTCATCTTTCAGTCGCAATTATTATTAATTTTTTTCCCAAGAACATGTACGTGCAATGTACTTTTTATACATAATAATAAAAATAAATGGAAGGGGAAAACCCACAGAAATCTGTAAGGAATTGGACGGCATAAATACAAATTCCTTCCAATATAATTGTGAGAAAGTACATAAAAGAATACAATTATAGATTCAAAAATGAGTGTAATCCTAATAATTTCCTATGTAATAATAATTTTTTATTAGGTATTTCTATGTTTCTTTTTGCTTGAAGGGGTAATGTTGATGTTGAAAAGGAAACATTCTCAGTTGCATATTGAATAGAAATTATTTTCTGAAAATTAAAAAATCTACCATAAAAATTCAGTTATTTTTGTAATTATATAACAGAAAACATTTTTTTCTTGACATGTTTTTTGGGTAACCTTCCACAGTCTGAGAATGAAAATATAATCAGGAAAATTTATACAAGTGTAGAAAGGACAAAAAACATGTCGAAAAACGTTGTTCCTCCACAAAAAACCACATTCATTCAATAGAAAACATCTACTTTCCCTGCTAAAGCCATGCTGGACATTGAACTAACTATATCTGATAGATCGTCGCTTCAGAGTAGTTATTTCCTGTTAGATATTACAAAATATAACTTCTTTTTTATCGTGGATTTTTCAATCCACAGAAAAATATTTATATCAATTTTCAATTCAGATTGTTTCTCTTTTCAACATAAATACCTTCCAAGAGGTTATCTTGAACGATGAAAGACACAGACTAAAGTTCATCTTTCAGTCGCAGATAATATTAATTTATTTCCCAAGAACATGTACTTTTTCTACACAATAATAAGAATAAATGAAAGGGGAAAACTCACATCAATCTGTAAAGATTTGGCCTAAATACAAATTTGATTTCAATATAATTGTGAGAAAGAACATAAAAGAATACAATTATCGATTCAATGAGTGTAATCCTAATAATTTCCTATATATTTTTTTTTAATAGGTACCTATTTCTCTGTTTCTTTATGCTCAAAGTGGTAATTTGTTGATGATGCGTGATACAATACTGATGATAATATAAGTGATAATTTCTTATTGTTTTATATATTAGTAATATTGTGTACAGTTTCCCCCGGTGTATTCAAAATTAATTTTTTCAAATATATTTTTAATATTATTTGATTGGGTTTATTTCTAATGTATCCTGGAATTTGGATGTGTTGTGCTATGAAATCGACAAGTTTTTCATTTGTTTTGATAGTTTCAGTTTTCTTGTATCGTGTGTTATGTTCGTGGTTTATTACAAGTTCATTTCTTTTTTATATTTTGGAGAGAGCATTTTTGTACAATATATTTGGTTGATATTCATGAGACTGCTTCCTTTGAAAAGTAGATTTTTTGTAGGTAAGTACGTTTTTTGCTGAACTTAATTTTTATGACTATTTGATTTCTCATTATGAGATTTTTCTCCACCCCACCCAGCCATATTATATTGTAGAATAAAATAAACCAGCGGGAATTAAATTGTGCGCAACTGTGATTTATTGAGAATTTTTTTCAACTGTTTGAATTTATACACTAGTGTCGTCAAACCATGTTTTTATTTTCAGTTAGTCGTTCTCTGCAGATTCTCTAACGTTTTCCCATGATGTTCCTGAATACATATCACTGTGATTTGTTGAAAATATAAACAGGATGTTCATAAAATCAGATGTGGAATCATCTGCGACTGAAAGATAAACTTTAGTCACTATCTTCCATTTTAATCGTGAATTTTTCAATTCATAGAAAAATCTTTCTATCAATATTCAATTGAGAATGTTTCCCTTTTCAACATATCACTGTATTGTCTGCAGATGAGGAAATACTACCAGTGCTATCCAAATTCAGTAGTTCATTGGTATCAATTGAAAATAGAATTGGATTCAATACAGTGCCTTGCGGTATACCGAACTCTACTACCTTTGGTCTACTCAAGTAATTATTTATCTGGACGTATTGTAATCTGTCACTGAGATAGGATTCCAGTAAAGTCATTGCTATTCTTCTGAATCCAAGGTTCTCCAACACGTCAATCATTATTTCATTACTAACGGTATCGAAAGCCTTATCGATCAAGATCTAGAAAAACACTTAATGAGGGTAAACTCTTATCTAGACAGCTATAAATATTTTTCGCGTACCCTGTTTGAATCCAGAAATTAGTTTATATCTGTCTAAGAAATTAAGCATTTTTTCACAATTTTTTTCTTATAGTAATCTGCTTTGGCTCTACTGATTATTTCATAGTATTTTTTTGTATAATTTATATTAATTTTCTTTATACTTATTTTCCGCATCATTTCGATAAATTACAAAAAGTTCTTGTTTTAATTTGTTGAAAATATGGACAGGATGTTCATAAAATCAGATGTGGAATCATCTGCGACTGAAAGATAAACTTTAGTCACTATCTTTCATCGTCAAGATAACCTCTTGTGGGGTACCCATGTTGAAAAGGGAAACATTCTCAATTGAATATTGAATAGAAAGATTTTTCTGTGAATTGAAAAATCCACGATAAATTAAGTTATTTTTTGTGAATGTCTATTCAACTGAGAATGTTTCCCTTTTCAACATGTTCTTGTTTTACTTTTGCAGATTTCATAAGACCTTTCGTTACCAGGATATTTCCTTTTCCGTAACATTCTTGAAAATAGTGTCATGTAAATGCTTCATTCATTGCGTTCGATATTTTTTTTATTAAGATGTCTGCCTTCTTGTCAATATCATTTATTTCGAAGAAATCCTGCCAATGTTCATTAAATTCAAAGATGCTCTTTGTTTTTGTTACAGGTGAGATGAGGGACAAATTTTCCAATTGGATATTGGCCAATATAGAATAATGGTATATCATCCATGACAGGTTATACATGTCAAAAGACACTGATTTCAAAGTGTCACTATTCCTAACATAACGGAATGAAAAATCAAATAACTATCTGAATAATAATGAAAATTTTCACTTTCAGATTTTTTCTCTCGAGTAGGGCCCTTTACAATATCTATCAGATGTAGTTCGATGTCCAGCGTGGCTTTAGTCGGGGAAGTAGTTGTTTTCTGTTGGACATTAAAACAAAATACTTTTTATCGTTGATTTATGTATTTTCAGAAACTACTCTGTATTCAATTGAAAATGTTTCCCTTTTCAACATAAAAATCCTCATTTATCCTGTCATAAGATGAGACTATAATCGCCATTGATACGCAAAAGTTGCCATTTTTCCATAGTAAACAAGAAATATCACTATTAAAAAATATATTTTTGTCGCGCTAATTTCAGGTCGACGAGTTTGTACCTATTTTGGAATTATTGGAACTACAAATACATCACTAGAATACAATATTATTGGATAATGATTAATTGGTGAGTTGGAAAAATTGTTTCTCACGGTTAATTTCATATGCAATTTCTATTTTATTAATCAAATTATTCTCAGTACATCGTGTCCACTTTTCAATATGATCGTATTTGTGACTGAAGAAGATTGGAAATATCAGTCCAGGTTCTGGTGATATTGTGAACAAACCTAAAATTGTGATTCTTTCTTATTTCTGTTATTTCAAAAAATATCGAAACTGTTTAAAATATTCCGTATTAGATTTTGGATCCTCTGGATGCCCTGAACCAACTTTTTTATACTGTCCTGTATATTTTTAGTTTTTCGTGACTATTTTCAGTAGTAACATCCTAGGACATTGATAATAGACGAGATAATTTTATGATAATCGAAAGCTCGTTCATTGGTAACAGCCCGAAGCCAAAGGCTGAGGGCTGTTGAGAAATTTGTCATAAAATTATGAGGCATTTGTCAATGTCCGAGGTATATTCAGCGGACAATGAAACATTTATTTATTTAATAAAAGTACAGTTAGTGAAAGTACAATTATTAAAATTTCACTTAACATTAGATTCGTTGCTGTTCCCTACTATAGAAGATCTATTACCACGCATAGTATTTATGATCTTGTTGTGGTGTTCTTGATCGAGATTTAAGTATGGTATTATATAATTTTGATTGCTATGACCAGTAATTTTTAACCGACGAAACCAAAAAGGAGGAGGTTCTCTAGTCGACCCGTATATTTTTTTCCATCATTTTTTTTAATGTATGATCACGCATAACTTTTTACTGATACGTCCGATTCAGATAATTCTTTTTTCAGTGGATAGGGTGTTCCTTCGAATTCGGTCTTTGGTCCCATTTGAATTTAAAAGATGAAATCCACCCCTAAGGGTAGCAAAATGAAGGATATTGATCACTCACCCTCTGAATTCTGGTCCGCTAACCGATTCTATCAGGCATAACTTTGTACTGGGTTCTTCGATTTGGATGATTCTTTTTTTAATAGATAGGGTATACCTTATATTTGGATTTCGGAAGGAATTAGCCACCCTTACGGGTAGAAAAATAGAGGATAATTGATTTTTCACTAGTGAACATTAGCACACACTTACGTAGTTGACAATGACAGATCGCTACTGACATTATTCTTGTTTCGTCAAAATCAGTATATTTTATGAGGGGATGGAATGATATACAAAGTAATAAAATTAACTAACCAGAACAACGAGAATAATTTATATTACAACAAATAGTAAAAGTAGATAATCATATTATTCAACTGGTAATAGTTGAAGTAAGGTGGGTAAGTAAGTATTCTGGAAGTAATCAAAAAACATGTAGGTAGTGATTGGTAGATTTTAGCTACAAAAAATTGAAAAATAAAAATTTTTAACAAAAAATTAAACCGACGAAATACGGAACTAAAAAGTAAAAAAAAAAACTTTTGAACAAAAAATTAAACCGACGAAAAAATCAACTGAAAAGCAAAAAATAAAATGAACCTTCTCAGTATAAATGATAATTGAGCTTCTAAACTAATGTAAGTAACTGATTTTGAGTCGGCGCCAAACAAACTAGCAATTGGATTAGGTGAAGCGTAAAATCATGGCAGCGAGATGCACGGCTGCGTTTTGATGACTTCTTTTATTGTTAATGATCTTCGATAATTGTTTGTTTGGCGCCGACTCAAAATCAGTTACTTACATTAGTTTAGGAGCTCAATTATCATTTAGACTAAAGGTTTATTTTATTTTTGCTCTTCAGTTGATTTTTTCGCGGTTTAATTTTTTGGTAAAAAGTTTTTCACAATTGTTGTTCTTCTACACCACTTTTCGCCAATTCGCTAACAGCAGTTGATCTATTCGAGTGATTTGTTATCTTTTTGTCCTTTACATTCAAGCCAATTGCCTCAGCAGCAGATTTAGTCTATCCATGTATTGTATTTCTTCCAACAGGTACATTATCGTACCATTTGTCGATTTGGTTTTAAGAAAAGTCGTGGTGAGGTAATATTGTCGCCTCGTTTTGATATCAGTTTATGAAAAAGACGTACAGGGCAACTTTGTCTTTCACTATTTGTAACGAATTTTTCGTTACGTCCTTACACATAACCAATTTCTCATAACTTTTCCGGTTACCTTTACGGTAGTACGGGTCAGTAGTCACTGCGCTCAGGTCGTGAAGAATGTACGTTCATTATTGTCCCTAGAAAATGGTATTTTGACAGTGTGACCGTGACATTTCATTTTCGTGTCGATCGCGTTTATCGAGCGTTTGGTTTTTTCCAAGTTTTTTTAAATAGGAAAGAAACCGAGAATGAAAAACAGGTGAACTGTGATTTCGTCGAACCGAAAGGATAATCGTTCTCTTTCTTGAATAGAACGTCGAGATAGGCAGATGTACTGAGTGAGTTGGCTTTGATTTGTACAATCTATAGATGAAATAAGTTTCACTGCTGGAGTTTAGAGTAATATTATTCTCTTTATCTTTTAATTAATGTTGTAGCTGATTAGCATTCTCTTGTTTTTTCTTATGCTTGTAATATTAGAATTCTTGGATATACCGCATGGTAATTTTTGAAGGTTAAAGATAGATATTTCGGCCATTTTGACAAATCATTCATAGTACATATTGTGGCTAACGTAACATCTGTTCCGAATATTGGGAACTGATTTTTTTCATTGGAAATCAGTTCTACGCTTTTGCATTTTTTTAGGTACCAGTTAATTGGTAATTTGAATGGACTAGAGCTTATGTACCTTCATACATTCACCGGTTTTTTTCAAGGATTACAATTGAAGTGAAGGGCGTATTTGATTGTTCGGAGTGACTAATAGGACGGCTCTCTGGTAAGCAATTTTCTTTATTTCATAACTATATGTTTATGAGAGTAATTTTCTTTTCTCTTGAGAAAGAATTGCTTATCGAGAGAGTTGTACCTCTGGCCTAACGGTCTCAGAACACTCGATTCAATATATGCCTCAAGCGTAAAGTTGATTTCCGTTTAATAAATTTCTTATATCTATTACTCCATTCAATTCCCAGTGTAGCTTATTTGATTTTTGATCGTTGCAGAGTCAATTCACTTCAGTTACTACCTTATCGCCAAGAGCAGGGAGATTCATTCTAATTTTTGAGAATTACCTGTTTATCGATTTGAAAAGGGAATTGCCGCCCTATTTCAAAATTATCTTTATCTAAGAGAGTTGTGCCCACTGAAAGACGTGAGGTCTCCTCTTCAGTTATCTTTAAAAATTCTTCAATTAAAAGAATTATTTAACATTATCTTTATCTAAGAGAGTCGTGCCCACTGAAAGACGTGTGGTCTCCCTCTTCGGTTTATCTCTGGAAATTCTTCTATAAAAAGAATTATTTCACTTTATCTTTATCTAAGAGAGTCGTGCTCACTGAAAGACGTGTGTCTCTCTCTTCTTATCTTGGCTGAAGAGTATACTTTTACTCTGACTATTATCGTTGTTCAGAAACCCTATTTTTTTATGTAGCCTACTAGAGTATTTTGGTTATAACGCTATATTTTCCTTTGGCACTTGCTTTAAAATAGTATATTTTTGCACTGGCAACATTTAAATATTTTGCTTTGAAATAGTAGATTTTTTCTCTGGCAATTTTATAGTGTTTTGCTTTAAAATACTATATTTTTTCTCTGGTAAAATTTCAAGGAAATTTTTATATTTCTTTTGGAATACCTTTCATTACATTTTTTACCCTTCTGGTACATAGAATCACCTTATCAAAACTTACCTGTTTCAAAATTTAACTGAATTTGAACATCACGTTTTGGGTGAGGTTTGTTTTGTTTGGTTTTAAATTTTGTTCATTTTTAATTTTTTTTAATTATTAAAATTAACTTATAAATTTAACTCCAGAATAGCAGATTGGATTGCTATTTATTATCTTTGTTCTTTCACTGTAACTTTCCAGTCTTTTATATAGATTGAGATTTTTATTGTATGCTATCATTTGCATCTATCTTTTGACTCTCGATTAAAATTTGAAACATAAAACTTGAGGTTCAAAGGATATCCTTCGTTCTCCCCTTTTTGTACATATTTTGATTCCTATCATTTTCTTCGCATGATATATACCACGGAGGGAACCCATCTACGGAGACGGAAGGACTAGTAGCCTGGGAGGTCTTACAGCACATCAATATCAGCACTGGTCCGTGAAGATCAACTCAATTCACGCCGATAAGGGGGTCTAAAACCAACTATAGAACCACCCGACCATCTTAATCGTAACCGCTGAAACCAAGTTCCTCCTAGAACCGCTGGGACCAGCTTCAGAAACTAGCCTTCCTCTATCTCGTTCAAGATCTCCGAAGGTATATTCGTGACCAACAACTGGAGGAATCATAGGTGTAAATGTTCGAATTTTGATCAGAGTCAAAATTACTGGTTCCTTTTTTATGTAATTTTTCCATTTTTTTTAAGAGAAGTTAAATACTTTTCTAGTATTTGTAAAAAAAATTTATCTTGTTCAGAATTCCAACTGGAATAAATTTGTTAAGTTGATTTATTGCATATTTATTTGCCTTCCCATACAAGCTAGGTAACATTTATTTAATTTTATTTATCTTTGACTTTTGTCTTTAGCAAGTCTGGCGCCCAACTCTTGAACTAGTCAAGTTAATTAATGTATAATTTTTTTAGTGGCCAAATTTGATTAACTAGGAAAAGTCATTAATTGAACCTTACTCACGGCCTAACCGTATCCATCTGAGCAGCCTATCGGCAAAGTGATTTCACCTTGAAATTTGAATCATATAATTTAAAATCTGGGGTTCAAAAGTAAGGGGTGTTGCATATTCTAAACCAACCATTTACTACTTGTACAGCTTTTAGAACCACCTTGGCACGTTTTACTGAACACCGGATTGTATTCAATGCGATTTGTTGGAGAGTCATCGTTATTTTTCTCGATTTGAAAAAAATCCACCAGACAAGCAACTGCCTCTCCTCCTCGCCACGATAATTCTACAGCAGCAATATGGTAAAATGTAGGCATAAAACCTTCAGGAGTATTTTCATCCCATATCAATATTATTCTGTCAACTTCAGACAAATTTAACGAAACTGAATTGGACTTACGTTTACATGGATCTGCTTGTAGTATCTTACTGATTACATCGCGGGCATCTCGGGCTGGTTTAAATACTATATTGTTAAACGGGTCAATCATAATATTATAGTCATTATAGCACTTTTCTTGCAAAAGTTTGCACGAAACGTTCCACATTGTCTTCACCGTTGCTTCTTTAAATTCGGTCCCGTCTTTCTTTCTCATATTGACCGCCCAATCTTTTAGTATCAACGCCAATTCTTCTAAGCTTCTATGTTCATTTAATTCATATTCTCGTTCGCAGCAAAATTCCATAAATATTCCCCAAATATATTTGGGACTGTAGGTTGTATTTCTGGGAATGTTTTCTTTGATTAGCAGCGCATTTATACTTTAAACATTCGCATTGCCGAAACGTGACATTTTGAAATTTATTTGGAATGAAGTTGTCAAACTCAATCGTGTTGTCATAGTGATTGATAATTGCACCGAATGCAATTATCAGTATAATGTTGACATGATTGGGTGAAATTGTTTCATATGACACAAAATGACACAATTTATTGGTGTATCAAACAGGATAATTAGGGAACGATTTCTACATAATTCGACCAGCACGTAGACCTTCCTGAGCTCCACAAATTACAGTTCAGTTTATCATTTTTTTGACAAGCTTTCATTTAGTTTATCCTGACTCGGAGTCTGTCTGTCTGTAATCAAAACTTGCAAGTTAAATTTGACCCCCTTCTAGTTGCCTGATTAACGAGAAATTTGGCAGTTGTTCATAGTTCCCGTGACAATGCATTATGTTATTATTTTGGAGAAAAAACAAAATGGCGGCTCTAAAATGGCGGACGGGATTTGTGTTTATGGTCCGATTCGACTCTAAATTGGTATGTGGGGTTTTCGTGGTCAAAGATTAAGAATTTGTTTGTCAAAATTCATAAAATAAAAATGGCAGCTTCAAAATGGCCGACGATCTCTGTGATTATGGTTCGATTCGATTCAAAATAGGTATGTGCGGGTTTTCGGGGTAGAGAATTATGATTTTTCCTTAAAAATTCATGAAATCAAAATGGAGGCTCCAATATGGCGGATGATCTCTGTGATTATAGGTCCGATTATTTTCAAAATTGGTATGTGGAAGTTTTCGGGGTCGGAGATTATGAATTCATAAATTCAAGATGGTGGCTCCAAGATGGTGGACATGTTTTGTGATAATGGACCGTTTCCATTCAAAATTGGTATGTCGGGGTTTTTGGGGTCGTATATTATGAATTTAGTCAAAGATTATTGATTTTTTGTCAGAATTCATAATTTGAAGATGGCAGCTTCAGGATAGCGGACGAGTTAGTCTTTAGATGGTCTCATCAATAAAGACCTAGACGGCTCAAAACTTACAGAAAAAGGCCTCATAATGACGATGCTTTAAAAAAGTGTAGAGATTAAGGCGTACTTACTTAAAAGCACAAAATATAATAATCAATAAAAAAAACTTTTTAAAGATAAGTTTTATTCAAATGCATTAAAAAGTAAAAAATTATTGGATGTGCGACGTAGGTTATTCCGTTCTAGATTTAAAAGCTTGTCGCTTTTGTATCGAACTGAAAACTTTGCGCGACAAGCTCTCGTCGCACATCCAAAGCAATTATTATTTACTTTTTAGGGTTTTTTTTATTAATAATTTTTTGACAAAAAGAACTCAGCAGTCTTTCTCTTTCTCAAACTGATATCTGTTTGGAATTTTAGAGTTGAATCAAATCGAAGGAAAGCCAGTTAGGTTATACTTTTTTATTTTAAATTGAGTTACAATACATAAAAATATTAGGTTTTGGAAGATTTGGAACCTAGAACTTTTGATCTTAGAGTTTCAGAATTACACAGAAACAAAAATACTGTTTGTGTTTTACAATGATAAGTCAACTTGATTGATGATAATTTCAGATTAATTTTGAGTTAGTCTTTGATAATTTTTCGGAGTAAAAGTATTGGCAAAGTGAAACTTGTTGTATTATATGAGGCTTTACTGGTGCCACTGTATAAATTCACCAACTCGAGTTCAGTCCCGAACACCCCTATTCTCATGACCAACATGGCGTAAAATAGAGGGTGTTATTCTGATTTATTGTAATAGCAGTTCTGGTTCATTTTAAATTGAGATTTCACCCAGTAGGTCGGAGCTAGGCCATGTGCTGATTGCATCACAGTATTCGCAGCGTCAATAACCGGAAAATTGAATTCGAGGTCATCAGAGAATCGGATGTTATCGATTATTCGCAAATTGGTCTTCCAGTTCGACTTCTTGATTTTTGGGGGACATGAACAAGAAGTATAAGCATAACTACCTCGACCATGGAATCAATAACTGTGTCCACTATGATTTAAGATAGATTTCATGGGAATACCTATTGCGGATGTCACCACTTAACGACTTTTGGGTATACGAGTATACGAGGTTAGTCTGAAAAGTTTCCGACTTATACATGAAGATGGCGGCGCTAGAGAATGTGTTTGCGAACCTTGAAAGGTACTCACCGAAATTGCGGCCATTTTGAACACGCAGTTGTTTGACAAACAATCGTTAGAGTGAATATTTGATTTTGAAAGAAAATATGCTTACGCAAAGACGAGACGAGACGAGTTGTACGCTGTGTACGGGTTCCAACTTGGGAGTCGATGAACGTTTGGGACGTCCAAAAACTGCAACCACTGGCGATAACGTCGCTCAAGTTCACCAAGACCGTCGAATTGAAGTGAGAGAGATGGCAGAGGATTTGAATATGTCCAAAGAACGTTTTTTCATATATTCCAAGAAGAACTAGGCATGAGAAAGCTGAAACCGTATACCGACACGCTAGATTGTACTTGTCTCAGGATATTTGTGGCTGAGCTACAGTGAAGATGGGGAGGTTCGTTAAGTAGTAACTGAAATTATTAAAATTGAAAATGGACGCCAGGTAAAGCTATTCTTCTCCAAATATCCAATAATAGTCTGTTTCAAACCTCAATTTACCAAAAAATGAATACGAAGTACGACTCTGAGGAATTTATTGATTCACTATACAAACGACAAAAGATCAAAAATGAACTGTTGAATCTAAGCGAAATATCAAATATTGTTTTTCAAACACAACAATAGCATTCGAGCTCCGAGTACCAATCGAATTACAAATGCATCTGAATATTAAATATTGAAATATCAAATATCAAACTATCAAATTATCAAACTGTAGAATTTTGAAATAGCAAAGTATCAAAGTTTTAAATTATTGATGTACCTATCAAAAATATCAAATTATCAAGTATCGAACTATCAAATATCAAAACATCAATTATCAAAATATCAAATTATTGATATATCACAATTAGCAAATTATCAAGTTCTCGACTAGACTACATGTGGACAGCTGCGCAATGATGGTGGCAATCATGGCTCATTCTGTGGTCGTCCATCATGGCCGATGGTGTGTAGGTGCCTTTAGATACACCAGAGATGAACTTTGATATTTTCAGCCAGGCGATGATCGCAAATATACCGATGGTCAGCCATTCAAAGTTCGATGCCGCGAAGAGTATTTACGAAATCAGCCAGCAAGTCTAAGCTTGGCTGAGCTAATTTGTAACGTTCATAATGAATACCAGCGGCTCGAACGGCGGCACAACTTGAAATCAATTAGTGCAACACTTCACTGGATAATCCACCGCTATTATATTCTGCTGATGCCTGCGAGGCTCCACCATTCAGTCTGAGTGATTCTGTATGATATCCCTGCCAGTTGCATGATAAACACTGATAGTCCAGGGGAAGGTGAATTCTGTATGAAATAATTGATACGTGTAAGAGAGGTGCACTGATAAAAAATCTTTTTCCGAAAATCGAAACTGAAATATTGATATTTTTGATAACATTTTCGAAAGAAAAAGTCAATATCCTTGCATTCAGTTTCTGCCAGGCAACGGAAAATAACTATGTATTAGGAACTATTAATTTTTTGAATTCGCGCCACTTGACTTGCGCGTGCACTACAACAAACCATTACATTATACCTACATTGTCAGGACACCAACTATAGCATGGAAACAATTTCAATTACAATTGATAAACGTAAATCAACTTCGACATAGTTTATCCCCAACTACTTTTAGAGTATTACTTTACTCTGCAGAATTGTTCATGCATTTCAATAACAAGATAGCTTTGCCCGCGTTTCTTTGTTTTTTTTTCAAGTATCTAAGAATCCTAACCTCATTTTTATTAATCAGAAATATTAAAGTAAAAATAAATAAACATGGATTAACAACACTTTAAAATAACAAAAATTGCCTAGACCGGGATTAGAACCCCAGTGGCAGGCGGGCATCTTACCAATGAGCTACCGACGCTCATACAGGGTGTTTCATAATTGAATGCTGGTCCTAAAGGGCGGTAATCCTTGGATGATTTTAAGAAAAATTCTTCATATTTCTGAGACCGCTTTGGATTTTTTCTTCAATTTTGGTACATAGAAAGTACGCATAAAAATATTTTTTTTCCATGAAAAGGATTTCTTAATTTTCATCAATGGCGCTTCTGTTAACATGCCCTGCCATATTTCTGATCAAAATAATGATAGGCCACTGTCTTTTTTCCAAATAAATATTATTTTTGTAATTGTCCTCTATCTTCTCATAAAAATGGTTACTTTTCTTTTTATTCGTCCGGTGGACGGTTTTTGAGTTGGGAAATAAAATGCATTCATTTGCTTGTCCCTATGCGAAATCAGCCATTGGAGAGTAGTAGGATTATCTGGTGGGCAAGAAACATCTAGTATGCTAAGAACACATTTCGTTGTTATCAACATGAACAATTTTGACACTTCTATAGCTAGATACGTGATATTATTGACTTTATAAAATCTTGTTTATTAAAAAAAACATGGTGAATTTGACAAAAACCGAATTAGCAGACATGCATTACTTGTATGGGCTTGCTGACGGGAACGCATATGAAGCCAGGCGACTATCAAGAGCGCTTTCCAAATAGAATGGTTCCTGATACTCGAACGATTTCAAGCACCCACAGAAGGTTAATGTGAAACAGGAAGTTTTGAGCCAAATCATCACTTGAAAAGAGCATATTGGATTGCAAGAACTCCAGCAATTGAGGTAGCTGTTTTAAATTCAGTTGGCGAAAATCCTGAAATAAGTACGAGACAAGTAGCCAATAATTTGAATATCGCCCATATTCTAGTATGGAGGATTCTTCATGATTATTTATCATATCCCTATCACATTCAACGGGTTCAGGCTCTACTTCCTCGAGACTTTCCATTTCTGCCAATGGTTTCTCCAAAAAGTTACCGAAAATACTTTATTTGACACGGAAATTTTATTCACGGACGAAGCTAGTTTTACTAAAAACAGTATAATTTTTTTTCATAATAATCATTTTTGGGCCGAGGAAAACCCACATGCAATCGTGGAATCTCATCACCAGGAGCAGTTCTCATTAAATGTATGGGGTGGAATTATTGGAGATTACCAAATTGGACCCTTTTAATTTTTTTATTTTGTTTTTCCTTCTTTATTTAACGTCGGCCTATTTCTGCTACCAAGGCTAAACACCGACGGCGGTGAGCAGACTCCCCCCAACCCGAAATTTTGCCGAATCCTCTGTTGTTTCAGAGGTAGGGTTCTTTAACGAGCTCAACATCCATGAACTCGGGACCGACATCTTAACGTCTCCTCCGAAGGACGGCATATCTATCTTCTTATCTCGTGCTCATTGATAAGACACCTGCAGCTGCGAATATGCTACTACGCTACAGTTGTTAGGACATTTAACGTGGAACTTCCTTGTCCGGTGGTCACGCATTCAAGTACTAACCATGCCCGACGTTGCTTAACGCAGATTAAATGGACATAGTTATCGCCGATTTCTTGAAGATAATTTGCCAATTCTGTTGGAAGATGTTCCTATTCTAATGCGAAATCGCATGTGGTTTATGCACGATAGTGCACATGCTCATTTTAGCGCTCTGGCACGTGAACATTTAAACCAAAACTTTCATAATCGCTGGATAGGTCTTGGGGAAACAGAGTCATGGCCAGCTAGATCCCCAGACTTAAACAGTCTTGAATATTTTCTTTTCAGGACATCTTGAGACTTTGGTGTACAGTCAACCAATTCTAACTGAGGAAGAATTGCGAAACCGCGTAAGAGTTTCCTGTGAAGCAATAAGGAATACTCCAGGAATTTTCCAAAGAGTACGCGAGTCAACGAGGAGGAGGGCTGAAGCGTGCATACTTGCAGGAGGCGAAGATTTTGAATATTTAATTTGATGTTGGTATTTTTTGTTCATAATACCTATGTTTTTAAAAATAAAAAATTTATTTTTATGCGTACTCATTACAAAAACTAAATAATAGTTACCATACAATTATAAAAAACCTTGCCCAGATCCTCTGGTTACCACAATTGTGACATTAAGACTAAGAGAAAAAATCGAATAGGGACAAGCAAATGAATGTATTTTATTTTCTAAATCGAAAACCGTCCGCCGGACGGAAAAAAGGCAATCGACCATTTCTATGAGAACATAGGGGACAATTACAAAAATAATATTTGTTTGGAAAAAAGACAGTGGCGTATCATTATTTTGAACAAAAATTTGACAGGACATGTTAACAGGGACGCCACTGATGAAAATTAAGAGATCCTTTATCATGGAAAAAATGTATTTTCATCGCCCTTCAGGATCAGCATTCAAGTATGAAACACCATGTATATCTTTCAAGTAGCTGATAGCGACTGATAAAAAACGAGGGCATTACCGAATTTTTTCTCTCTCTCTCTCTCTCTCTCTGGCCAATTACCTATATTCCACGCGATTTGTTGAAACGTTGCATTCATATCAGAACTTCAAATATTACTCTCTTCGCGCGCAAAGAAGGAGTTTCCCTTCATTGACCTATAATTGAAATATGGTGTCTGCTAAAATGTCACCAAAGACATTGCTATCAGCATCATTGATGGATTGATGAATGCGTGTACGTCAGGTGAATCATCTATCCCGTGTGTCAATAGCTCATTAATCACGCGAAATCGTTGATCATTGAGTTGTGAAGACGAATCGTACACCTCACAGACTTTGAACAATGATGCGCCGTAATTTGCAGAAGCATTGTTAAGTCATCTGATTAACTCGACCTACCTCAATCGGTTGTCAGTTGTATCCGTTTCGAAAATAGCAATTTCCTTTTCAACCGTCACACATCGACTGATCGGAACAGAATAGGCGTACATAGCCCTCTTGCAGGCATGCAGAAGTTGATTTGTAAGTACATATTGGATCTTAGTTCCTTAGATATAATGTTATTTTCTCGAGGTCGATATTGAAAAAATACCCTAGAACAGAAAATTTACAAAACTAATATTTTGCAGTCGCAGAATTGCGGAGATTTCGTCAATTTAAAATTGTGGAAGATTCTACAGATAGAACACGGCTTGTTTCGAACGAGTTTCAAAACACGCCCGCTGAGATAAAGAGTGCGGGTAGCGCTGTTAGACAGTAGCCAACCTGCCTTTGAGTGGCGCGAGTGTGAATTTGATCAGGGCTGTCCAACTGCAAGTGCCCCAAGGGCCGCTTTAAAAAAAATGCGGTTTGGAGGGCCGCATTATGAAATACTTCGTATGCAACTTTATCAGTATGGTATACAAAGAAAAAACGCATTTGTATATTTATTTTAATTTATTCAAAAAATATCAAATTACAAAATAAATTCAGTGGAAATTTGAGGTTGTTGGTTTTCACTGACTAATGCATCAATATTAACTTTAATATTTAATGTTGATAAACGAAGCAACTGAGTAAGTGACTCATCAGAGAGGAAACATCTATAGGTATTTTGACTTTATAAATTTAATTTTGGGAAAGCTGCTTTCGCAAAGATACGTGCTTCCCAGCATTGAGCCCAGTATAAGCCCTAAGTTTCGCAAGTTGGGCTATCGTTCTTCTGTCTGGTAGCAACTCGGAAAACTCCAATGCAGTTTCAGTTCTTCCTTGGTAAAAAGGATCTGATTGCAAATCACACAATAATAACATAAAATGAAAAAAGAAATGAAAGCAAAAAACATTGATTTATACAGATGACTAAAATAAAATGAGAAATAAGAATGAACCAATCAAATCGCAGCTTTATATTAGCTTCACTTGTCTGTTTGTTTGTAACCGACTCCTTTGGGCGCGATTTTGACCCTCTTTCAGACGTCCGAATGGTTTGAAATTTGGCAGGTATACATAATTCCAATGCATGACAATGCATTAAGAAATTTTTGTGTGAAAAAAAGATAGAATGGCGGCTCTAATATGGCGTACGAGTTTTGTGATTATGGTCCGATTCGCTTCAAAATTGGTATCTGGAGGTTTTCGTGGTCGTAGATTATGATTCCTCTGTCAAAATTGGAAAGTTCAAGATGGCGGCTCCAAAATGGCGGCCAAGTTTTGTGATTATGGTCTGATTCTATTCAAAATTGGTATGTGGGGTTTTTGTGGTCGAATATTATGATTCTTTGTGAAAATTGGAAAATTCAAGATGGCGGCTTTAAAATGGCGGCCGAGATTTGTGATTGTGGTCTGATTCTATTCAAAATTGGTATGTGGGGGTTTTTGGGGTCGGAGACTATGATTACCTAATTTGATGAGATTGCAAAAAAAATTTTTTTTTTCTTATTTTATATTTTTTTAGTCTGGTTTTCTATGAAAGCGTGTTTTTTAGTTTTTTTGAACTACTTTTGACAATAGCTTATGTGTTTTGTGCAAGTCCAGTAAATTTCACTTTTTCGTTACCGACCGTGGCTACAGTACATAACCTCCATATTGATTTGTTATTTTATTTCTATTTTGAATTTTTGAAATTTTATCATTCATTTCCTATTAGAAAATATTATCAGTAACATGGATGAAGGAATGCTGATAGAGCAGGTATCCAGATTAGGTTGATTGTAAACTCGGAATATTTAGAACAGAAAAGATTTGGGTCATGCGAATTATCAGTTTCCAAACAAAATAAAATAAAATAATAACACAAAAAGATGAAAGTTGACCATCTTTTGTTCCTATTCTTATTTCATCTCATTTCTTGTATAAACGCTTTCATAGTGTTGGGCATGTTTATCTTTCTTATTTTGTTCCTTATTTTCATTCTATTTGGTATATAAAGAAATTACTTTCCCTTTTTAGTGCATTTGTATAAGAGGTCTTAATTTTTTTTATAATTTTTATCTCAAAAACAAATCCCCACCCAACAAAACTAAGAATCAAAAAATTCAAGAAAAATCTGTTTTGCAGAAAAACGCTGTCGGGTCCATTTTGGTGAATTTTATCCTATCGCAACTGGGTTATACATCATGCTTTATTGGCACCTAATCCCTGTTATTCATCCGAGGCCATAAAGCGACACAAACCGCGTTTGACATAAGAATAAATTCAATTTACAGATATGGCTTGTCCCGGTGGCAACATATCTTTCCCGTATCCCATCCCATTTCCATTTGGCAACACGTGGCTTCGTGCAGTCAGCATTTTACAGGGTTCGCGGTTATTACAATAAAACGTCCACTTCTCCCGCGCCGGTTTTCCCCGAAAATGCCTCCCTAATGTTGTACTGGGCGAGCTCATAAATAACGTCGATGTGCGAAAGCGAGCAACTCTCCCTAAAATTGCATTCAAATTATCCATGAAATGGAAAATATAGTAGATTACAACATTTTTATTTAACGATGCGAATTTATTGTCCAACTTTTCGTCTGCTGGAAATGCGCTTCATGAAAGTTTATGTTTCTCGGAATTTTTCTCCGCATAATGAGGGTAATTTATGTCTCTTGGGGTGGAAGAATTTCGTGCTCTTTCGAACAGGACTCAGAGTGCAGACATCGTTTTTTTGTACTTGATGTCGGGCATGATTGTTCACTGAAATGTATCTCCAGAGCAAATTTTCAAAACCAATGAACGAATTTTTCACTCTCCGATATTTTATAGAAGATACTTTGAAAAACACTTTTGAAAACTTCTAGAGGTTTTCATAATATTATGAGATCCCAGACATGTATCCGGCAATTTTCCCGTAATACACAGAAACAATGAAAACTTTTTAACAAAAAATTAAACCGTCGAAAAAATCAACTAAAAAGCAAAAAATAAAATAAACCTCCTTAGTCTAAATGATAATTGAGCACCTAAACTAATGTATGTAACTGATTTTGAGTCGGCGCCAAACAAACAACTATCGAAGATCATTATCTATGAGAGAAGTCATCAAAACGCAGCCGTGCATCTCGCTGCCATCATTTTACGCTTCACCTAATTCAATTGCTAGTTTGTTTGGCGCCGACTCAAAATCAGTTACTTACATTAGTTTAGGAGCTCAATTATCATTAGACTAAGAAGGTTATTTTATTTTCTTTCAGTGATTTTTCGTAGGTTTAATTTGTTAAAAGTTTTATTTTACTTTTCAGTTCCGTATTTCGTCGGTTTAATTTTTTGTTAAAAGTTTTTATTTTCAATTTTTGTGGCTAAAATCTACCAATTACTACCTACTTGTTTTTTGATTACTTCCAAAATACTTACTTACCCACCTTACTTCAACTATTACCAGTTGAATAATATGATTATCTACTTTTACTATTTGTTGTAATATAAATTATTTTCGTTGTTCTGGTTAGTTTATTTCATTACTTTGTATATCATTCCATCCTCTCATAAAATATACTGATTTTGACGGAACAAGAATAATGTCAGTAGCGATCTGTTATTGTCAACTACGGATGTGTGTGCCAATGTTCACTAGTGAAAAATCAATTACCCCCTATTTTTCCACCCGTAAGGGTGGCCAATTCCTTTCGAAATCCAAACATAAGGTATACCCTATCTATTAAAACAATAATCATCCAAATCGAAGAACCCAGTACAAAGTTATGCCTGATAGAATCGGTTAACGGACCAGAATTCAGAGGGTGAGTGATCAATATCCTTCATTCTGCTACCCTTAGGGGTGGATTTCATCTTTTAAATTCAAATTCTTCTTTTTTTTTTTTTTTTTTTTTTTTTGGGCTAGTCCTGTTTGTATCCCACAATGAATGGAACCAAATTCGAAGTACACCCTATCCACTGAAAAAAGAATTATCGGAATCGGACGAATCAGTAAAAAGTTATGCGTGATCAAACATAAAAAAAAAATATGGAAAAAAAATATACGGGTCGACTAGAGAAGCTCCTCTTTTTGGTTTCGTCGGTTGAAAAGTGGCCTGATTGTAATAAAAACAAGCATTACGACAATGTATTTGGACATAATTTTTTAACCGATGCCCTATGTGACCACTACAGTGTTCAGTTGTTGATTGCCTGATGAAGAGGTGTTTATATGTTCACTAAAAGGACATCGCTTAAGGATCACCCATGCAGCATCATAGTGACGAAATCTGATACTACAATTTCAATTCGGTGCTTATTATGTAATCACCTCTAAATCTACCACTAAACAGTAGGAATAACTGAAATTTTATATTTGCATGTTTGTAGCCACCTAATTCCCATCTATGGTAGCCACTCCACAGTTCTATAATTTGTTAGTGTCAATTGAGTTGTCTGAAACATTATGGCCACTAAGCAGAATAGCCTTGAAAGTTTTAAAACTTGAAAGTGGGAAATAACTCTTGCGGTAACCATCCTGTACCACTAAGAAGTCACAATCATTTTCAATAGAGTATGATAGTTTGGGTGAATTAAGCAACTTTCATCAAAGCGTCAATGTGGCAGGCACTTGATTGTGATATGTGGTGACGTTCTTCCTATCTTCATAAGTGATTGTGACAGTTTGCATTTAATAAAAGTCAACACAAAGTTACAATTACCTTTAGAATTCACCATCAAGTGACATTGGTTTGGTCCACGCGATGACGAAAGCTAACCTAACTTTTCTCAAATTATTTTCAAAAAGAAATGGGTTATGCGTTTTCAATAGACAATTTTTCTTGATTTTGTATTAAAAAGGTTAATTTAAATGTATCGGATCTCTGACTTGTGCGCCTGCTCAATATTCATACCTTAATTGTTAATTTCTTTTTGCATAAAATCATCATTTCCATTACTTGTTACTTGATAATTGTTACTTGATACTAATTATCAATTGGAGCTGCGTTAATCCACCATACTTGATAGATGTCCTTTTTTAACAACTGATGGTCAGGTACCCGCAATTTCGAGGTTATAACTTTGAAGTGGCAAGTTATAATAGCCGAGACGTGTTTGCCACTTTCGAAGGTATAAGACCTATTTTAGTTTTCAGGTTATAACTTTGAAGTGGTGATTCTTGGGCCTGCGACATGAGTGCCACTTTCAAATAGTAAAAAAATTAATAATTCAGTTCCACTGGCCACTTTATGATGAAGGGAACTTCAGAGTGGTATATTTTCAGTTTTGCCACTTTCAAGTTATATTCTCCAAAAGTCACCATATTTACAGGAATATGCTGGGTCGCCATTATGAGAGAAATTAACGAAACATTCAATAGATTCATTTGTCAGTACTGCACCAAACGTAGGTAGTTATTTTTTACGTTTCAAATAACCAAGATTGAAAAAAAATTTTTTGAGGGATTCAAGTACATAATTTCAGGGGCGAGTTATTTCCAAAATTATAATATTTTTCCCAAATAAAGTGTATTCAAATGGCGCGTGCTCACAATCGGGCTACAACACAGTAAACTTTCTATCGTTTTAATTTTATCCCGGTCAGAAGTATTCAAATCCAATAAACTTTCATACGTATTTTTATGTTATTGTAACGTAAATAAACTTAACTTGGTTCTACTAATTTATTTCACACTTAATCTACAATTTAATTTATATTACTACTCCACTGTATAGCTCGATGGTATGCGCTCGTTCAGACTGTCCGTGAGACTTGAGGGCTGTCTATTTATCTCCGATACAGCATTCTCGATGTTTCGAATTCTTTCCGTTGGCGACCGGCGTGTTCCAATTGTTTCCAATATTGACCGTTGCATTACGCGGAAGAGGGACTGGATGGTTCTCGAATATCTCCGGGGATGATCTCATCGCTGTCGATGGCGACGCGGGAGGCGACAGGTCCGGCCTAGGTTCGTTACATTGCCCCCTTCTTAAAGACATTTCGTCCCGAAATTTCATCCTTGGAGTGTGACGATATCTGCATGACTCCCCATATCTGCACCGTGAAGTTCGATGGAAGTAACACTCCACGGTCTTCATGATCGGTCGTGGAAGAGGGTTACAGCAAACCAAAATCTTGACGCCGCTGGATCTGAATATCGCCTCCAGCATACTTCTTATGACTCTCCAGTCCAACCCATCAATACCACAGGATAATTTTGGAATTGCTAGATCCACCAGATTCTGGTCCACCATAGTATCTCTTAGTTTGGTGAGACTCTTCCAGACATCTTCATAAGACGGTTTATCTTGGGAATGCCTCTTGGTGACTAGGTAGTAGATGTTTCTCTGGCCTTTCTTCAACTGTAGCACCCCACCAACTTCTGGATTCTGCTCCCGCAGTGTTTGGAGTTGACCAAATTTCTTGGAGAACACTACGGCGCTGCCCTGGACATTCGAAGATCTTCTGCCACACAGTGCGCTAGTGCGTAGTCAGCAGGCACCTCGAAAAGGTCTCGTGACTCCTCTCTAGTAACCCCATGTAGAACTTTCTGCCCGTTTGAATACAAGGACATAAACTTCTCGAACGTCATATCATCCTCCGGTGGCTTGAGGGTGCGAACTTGGTCATGGTTTCCAGCGTAAGGGGCCAACCTGTTGAAATGGACGACCCTTGGTTTCCCTCGGGGTGGCTTATGGATTCGGTACACAAGGTCGTTTATCCTTTTCACGATCTTATACGGGCCTTCCACGAGTTCCGCAACTTTGGTGATAGTCCACGACGACGTTTGGGGTTGTACAGCCAAACCAGGTCATCAACCTTAAATCCTCCGGCGTCGGCCTTGATGTCATAGGTCTTCTTCATTTTATCGCTGGCACTCTGGATGTTCAACCGGACTCGTTCGTGGATGTCGTCCATTATCTGCCGAAGTTTGCTGACGTAGTCCTCTCCCGCAGTGTCTTGTCCTGGCGGTATCCCAAACTTCAGGTCACAAGGCAGTCGCAGTTCTCGGCCCATTATAATACTAGCAGGAGTTTGACCGGTTGACTCGTGTACTGCGGATCGATAGGCCATCAGGAACAAATGAAGATACTGGTCCCAGTCTCTTTGATGGTCAGAGACAACCTTGGACAAGTGGCGGTTGATCGTCCTGTTCATCCGTTCCACCATTCCATCGGACTGCGGATGTAGGGCCGTGGTTCTTGTCTTGCGGATGTTCAGCAGTAGACATATTTCTTGGAAAAGGTTGGATTCGAAATTTCTGCCTTGATCCGAGTGCAGCTCCATTGGAATACCGAATCGACATATCCACTCTTTCACCAAGACGTCGGCGACGGTGATGGCTTCCTGGTTGGGCAGGGCATAGGCTTCCGCCCACTTACTGAAGTAGTCCATTGCCACAAGGATGTATTTATTCCCGTGCTCAGATACGGGAAACGGGCCGGCGATGTCAATGGCGATTCTCTCGAACGGGCTGCCTACGTTGTACTGACGCATCGGGGCCTTGGGTCGTATTCGAGGTCCATTGCTAGCAGCGCATACACGCACTTCCTGCACCAGTCCTGGACGTCAGCTTGACAATTGGCCCAGTAAAACCGTTGCCTCACTTTCTGCAGGGTCTTCGTCACTCCCAGATGTCCTCCGGCGACTCCATCATGGATTTCCCGCAGCACTTCCTCTCTTCTGTTCCTGGGAACAATTATTTGGCGTCTGTCTTCCCCACCAATATCGGCCTCCAACACACGTTTCAGGATCCCATTGTCCAGAATAAGAGAGTTCCATTGTGCCCAATAGGACTTAACAGCCGGCGAGTAACCTGCGACTTCCTGCCATGATGGTCTTCGATTGCCCTTCTTCCAGCTGACGACTAAGCCAAGGTCGGGGTCTCTCTCTTGGTCTTTCTGGATCTTGCTGTCATTCCAGTTGTCATCCATTGCCGCGGTTCTACAAAGTGTTGCTTCTTTCTCTTCTGCTCGTCGGCAATGTGAGCAATCATCTGGACATGGTCTTCGCGACAAGGCATCTGCATTCTTATGGCTAGTTCCGGCTCGATGTTCGATCTCGAAATCGAATTCTTGGAGTCTCTCGATCCAACGTGCTACTTGACCCTCAGGATTTTTGAACTGTAAGAGCCATTTGAGAGCTGCATGGTCAGTTCTCAACAGGAATCTTCTTCCATACACGTACTTGTAGAAGTGTTCCACTCCTTTACAACAGCTAACAGCTCTCGCCTGGTGACACAGTAATTGCGCTCTGGTTTGCTAAGCGTCTTGCTGAAATAACCAATGACCTTCTCCTGTCCCTCCTGGATCTGAGATAGGACAGCTCCAAGTCCCACGTTGCTGGCGTCCGTATCCAAAATGAATTTCCCTTTGGGTAGGGGATAGCTCAGTATAGGTGCGTTGATCAAAGCTCCTTTCAGCTTCTTGAATGAATCTTGACATTCTTCGGACCACTGGAACTTTGTTTGGCCTTCCGTGAGCCTGGTCAGTGGTTTAGCGATGTTGGCGAATCCCAGCACATATCGGCGATAGTATGTGCATAAACCAAGGAAACTTCGAAGTTGGTGAATGTCTTTTGGGATGGGCCAATCCTTAACAGCTTTGATCTTCTGGTCATCCACTGCTACTCCTTTTCCAGAGACAACGTGGCCGAGGTATCGTACTTCTTTTTGGAACAGATGGCATTTCTTAGGGCTCAGCTTCAATCCGGAGTTCCTCAGTCGCAGGAATACTTCCTCCAAGTTTTTCACGTGGTCCTCAAACGATCTGCCGACCACAATTATGTCGTCGAGATACACTAGACACGTGTTCCATGAGAGTCCTTTCAGCACTGTCTCCATCAATCTTTCGAATGTGGCGGGAGCATTACAGAGCCCGAATGGCATAACGGTGAACTGCCACAATCCTGAGCCGATGGTAAAAGCAGTCTTTCTCGATCTTCCTGAGCGAGTTCTACTTGCCAGTATCCACTCTTCAGATCAAGGGTCGAGAAAATCGTGGAACCAGCCAACGTGTCTAGGGTGTCATCTATTCTCGGGAGAGGGTAACTGTCCTTCTTCGTGACATTATTAAGTTGGCGATAGTCTACACAAAAGCGTGTCGATCCGTCCTTTTTCTTCACCAGTACGACTGGAGAGGACCAGGGACTGTCAGATGGCTCGATAACTCCTTCTTTTCCCATATCGCTGACTATTTTGTCAGCCTCTTCCTTCTTGGCAGAGGAAGTCTTCTTGCTGATTGCCGGATCGGTCGGGCACCCCAGTATCAATCTTGTGCTGGACCACATTAGTTCGACCCCTTTTCCTTGTCCGGTATCGAAGATGTCTTGGTACTTTTGACTAAATCTCTTAGTTTGGGCTGTTGAGCTGGTTTTATGTCTTTGGAAGAGATGGCAACTAATTTTTCTAGTTCTGTGGGCAAGTTGTTGGGTTGGCTAATCGTACCTCGTACGCCCGGATCACAGATGAAACTGACGAGCAGTGCCCTAAAATTGTTCCTTTCTTTAAGGTCACTGGAAAGTAATTGACATTCATGACCCTTACCGGTACAAATTTTCAGCACGTAACAGGGTTTTCCCTTGGGCAATCCCTCGTCCAATTTTCTCTTCATGCGCGTTTGGGCTCGAACATCATCGACGTCTCCACTGCTCGCACTCCCGTTCAGGCGAGCCTTCAGGATTGTTTCAGCCCTTTCAGGTGACGCTTATATCTTCAGCCAACAGCACACGGATCAACTCTTCACTTCTCCCATGAAGTACCAGCTCTTCTCCGTTGACACGTAGGACGCCGTCTTTGAAATCAATTCAAACCCTCTGGAATTCATGATGTCCATTCCGATGATTGCATCGTCTTCGATGTCCGCTACAAGTGCCTGATGTTTCACTTTAGTGCTGCCCAAAATTATTTCAATCGGTAGCTCGCCATATACAGTAGCTGGCTCCCTGTTGCTGTGCGTAGCTTCCAAGTTGTCGGTTCAATTCGTTCCGGTGTTCTGGCAAAGGAAGGTCGAGAATTGTCCTAGTCGCACCTGTATCTAGCAGCATGGTGCAAGGCTCGTTATTGATGAGACCGTCTACGAAAACACCTCTGTTCTGTCGTTGCAGGGTAGCGACATATGCGTTGTTAACCAGGGCTTGCTGGACACAGGCCGACGATTGCCCTTCTCGTCGACCTTCTTTAGTTTTCCTGCATCGGAGTCGTGTTTTCGAATGTTGGACATTTGCTACGCACATGTCCAATTTTGCTACAATTCCAGCATCTTATCTGTCTTTTCTCAGGGAACACTTCCTTAATCACTTTCCTTATGGCGGCTTCCAAATTAGCAGGCTCCTGTGAGTCTTCCTCAATCATTCGGACTTTACTCTGGCTTTGCAAGATTGTTTCGCTGCCTCGAATTCCAAAGCGCGTGCCAGTGCGTCTACGAGATGTGTTGGACGGGCTAGTGTCAACGCTTGTCTGGTTTCTTGGTCACGGAGTCCATCCAGGAATGCTTGAACCGCTAGTCGCTCCATTACATTTTCTGGTGTGGCTGGATATGCGAGACGAACCAAGCGTGCAATGTCAGTTTCGAATTCTTGTAAGGATTCGCCCGATTTTGGTAGCGATTTTTCAGCTGGGAGTGGTATACGTGTTCCAAATGGGCGTGGCCATATCGTAATTCTAGATGTTTAATCAGCTGATCATAGTCCTCCTGTTCTTGGGCGGTGAGAGTTTGTAGAATATTTGTCGCTTCTCCACGTAATGCAAGTGTCAGTGCTACAGCTCTTTCCCCTGCATTCCATCCGTTTGCTTTGGCCGCTGCTTCAAACTGCCGGCGGTAATTTGCCCATGGAGTTTTCCATCGAACTGAGGCGGCTTCATGGAAAGCTTCCTATTTCTGAAATGACCTTGACATCTTTTATACCCTCTTGAACTTTATCCACGTTCAAACTCAAGTCCAGCATTGCATTTTCGTTAACCATCTCTGTGGAGGACGCATTATTAATTTGTTTTCCAGCTTACTGATCGTTTCCTTTATTTTGTCCATTTCTGCCTCGATTCCGTCTTTGATTCCATCGCTGATTATTTCCTTCATCTTGTCCATCTCTGCCTCGACCCCATCTTTGATTTTATCGACCTCCGTGTCATTTTCTCCTAATTTTATCTATCTCTGTCTCAACAGTTCCCATTCTTTCTTCTAGGAAATTAGCCACACCACAAAATTCTTTTTTAGGCCTTCTGTGTTTTTCCAGGAACTTCTCTTCCAGGCTTCTTGAATTTTCTAGAAGCTTCTCTTCCAGATTTCTAGAATTTTCTTGAAGCTTCTCTTCCAGATTTCTAGAATTTTCTTCAAGCTTCTCTTCCAGATTTCTAGCATTTTCTTCCAAGCTTCTTGAATTTTCTTCCAAAGTCCTCGAATTTTGTTGCAGCTCTTCTTTCAAGGATTCTATTATCGGACTCAAATCACCTCCGGGAACTTCGAAAAAAATGTTTCGGGTCCTCACCTTCTTGTATAAGTCCTTCTGCAAGTCTTTCCTGGAGTACTTGCTTTTACCCGTTGTTTCCAGTTCCCTTTCCTCCAATTCCTGTTTCAATTCCGCTACCTTCAAGTCCGCAAGGCGCACTTTTCTTGAACACATTTTGTCTTTGACGAGGTATCAGTCTGTTTCACACGAAAAGTTTATCAGTTTGTTAAAAATTCACTTCGCGAATTCTTTTCCACGGGCCACCAGTCTATTGTCTGTTTCACGCGAAGAGTGTATCAGTTTATATTCCCACGCACAATTGTCCACTTCGCGAAAACCGGGCCACTGTCTATTTTCTGTTTCACGCGAACGGTGTATCAGTTTATATTCCCACGCACAATTGTCCACTTCGCGAAAACCGGGCCACTGTCTATTTTGGGCGTACAAAAAGGTCTATCAATTTATTTTTCTGACTATCCACTCCACGATCACTTGTTTATTTTCAAAATCTCACTTCCGACACCAATTGTAGCGTAAATAAACTTAACTTGGTTCTACTAATTTATTTCACACTTAATCTACAATTTAATTTATATTACTACTCCACTGTATAGCTCGATGGTATGCGCTCGTTCAGACTGTCCGTGAGACTTGAGGGCTGTCTATTTATCTCCGATACAGCATTCTCGATGTTTCGAATTCTTTCCGTTGGCGACCGGCGTGTTCCAATTGTTTCCAATATTGACCGTTGCATTACGCGGAAGAGGGACTGGATGGTTCTCGAATATCTCCGGGGATGATCTCATCGCTGTCGATGGCGACGCGGGAGGCGACAGGTCCGGCCTAGGTTCGTTACATTATATATGCTGCTAATACCTATGACATTAATCAAGCAATGGATAAGAAAAAAGCGTGCTTAGGAATTTTTATAGATTTAGCGAAAGCTTTTGATACTGTTTGTCACAGATGGTTGTTGAAAAAACTGGAATATTTGGGGTTTCGTAGGTCTACCTATAATTAACTGAAATCTTTTTGAACTAACCGCAAACAAAGTGTTCAAGTAGGACACGATGTAAGCAATGAAATGGATATAACATTTGGCGTCCCTCAAGGGACCGTGCTAGGTCCAGTTCTGTTCATAATTTATATGAACGAAATACTTACTAAAGAAAATTCCAGGACTATAATTTCGTTCGCTGACGATACGGCGTTTATATTTACTGGGGAATAATGGCAACAAGCTGAAACAGCTGAAAACGATCTAAAAAATATATTCAAATGGTTCAGATGTATTGTCCTAAAAGTAAACGTAGAGAAAACTAAAGTTATCCCATTCACGTCATACGAAAATAATTCACCCCATTACGATACCCCCACGTTGATCAATGTGGATGTCCCATTAGAGAGGTCGGTGAAATATCTAGGAATTCATATTGATTCGTTTCTTAGGTGGGACATACACATTGTTAATGTACTAAAGAAAACCCGTGGACTGACATACAGATTCTGGCAGTTCAAGAAATTTTTAGGGTTCACATATCTCGAAATCCTGTACCATGCTTAAGTAGAATCCATCAGTCAGTACGGTATAATTGGCTGGGGAGGCATTCTAAGTTGTCATCTAAAACCATTAGAGGTACTTCAAAAATGGTTCATCAAAATAATATTGGGAAAACCGAAAACTTACTCAACTGAACAACTGTTCTCTGAATCCAGACTACTCGACATGAGACAATTGTTCTGTAAAACGATTATTCAATTCGTTTCTGGGAATAAAACTTATATCTCACTATTGAAGAAAGATTTGATATTAATTTTATTGCAAAACTGTTTTATTCACTGTCGGAATTTTTAATGTAACTTCAACTAACTAGAATATTTAGTTTGTTAGTTTTTTCATTTTAATGTGTTTTCCTGTATTTTACTTTTAGGTTCAGTTATTGACAATTTCCATACAATGTAACTTTCAAACGGAAATAAAGATTATTATATTATATTCTTATACTTATAGTAAATGTACCATTTTCGCGCAAACGTTGGTGAAGACGACCAAATATTGTGTGACGTCCTGGATACAACTCAGCATACAATCGTCGAGCTTGCCGACCATTTCCATTACTTCGACTATAGACAAAATGCATGTCTGACAATTCCGCATTTGTATAATTTTTCATTCTTTTCGATAAAAAAAAATATTTACTTATTATCATTAATGTTACACCAAACTCAAAGCTTAGAAATGAAGAGAAGCTAATTCGACATTTCGTCGAAATATTCGTATTTAACAGAATGTTGACAGTAGCCTACTAGCATCGCTACTAGATAATGTATTAAAGTAATGACAAATACGCGATAAGATGTTTTATTTTTTTGCATTAAAACGGCGCCCTATACGAAAAAAAGACTGGAGAGATTTTTTATCACAAATTGAACAAAAAATTCAAAAATGATTTTTTATTCGAAATATCCCAGTGGCGTACCATTTTTTTCTTAAAAAAAATGAGATAATTACCCGTATGCGCCCCAATGATGAACATAAAATTCTCAATTGCATGTCAAAAAATGCGCATTCACTACCGCTTAAAACTCACAAAATTTCATTCGCATTTCTCGCTCGGTTTCAGAGCAATAAATAAATAGTCAGTTTTTAAGAAAAACTTTAACACCCCTCGTATCTCGGAAAACGAAGCATTTGCAAACAAAAGTTATATAGCAAACTATCATTATTTTTTTATGCAGAATCACCCCCTGAAGTTTGTCGCACTTATTCACTAACACCTTGTATCTAATTCTCCACAATTTTTCAAAACGGGGGTCGATATTCAGTTAAGAGAAATTCCAACATCTGTGCCAACTTCTCCAAACCTTTTTGGGTCCAAAATTCGAAATGAATTTCATTCGAGTGCAATTTTACAAACAAACGAACACATACTAATTACATATCATTAAAACTAATAACCTCTGAAAAAACTTCATGGTTCTTGTTAAAATACAGGAAATTTACAAGTTTTTGTTGGAGGTGATCAAATAATAATTACCTACATGCCGGCATGAAAGTCGGAGTACCCAGTCGCTCATGGATGCATAGGGGGGTTTTCTTACTCATTTCTTCAGTCAGCGAGACCAATGGAGGTTAAATCGAAATGAGTGTTGGGTGAACTAATTTCGAACAGTTGGGTGTGTTTTGACGTTATTTTCGACAAAAAATTATTGAGAATTGAAAAACCTAATTTTCTCGTTACAAATGGAATGCCTCTTTGAGGATGCGATAAAGATGAATGAACCCAGGAGCGTATCCGAAATCACTGCTTGTTGAGATGATAGTTTGGAGACAATCTGAATAAAGATTATTGAAATAATGAAAAAATTACCATGTTTTTTAAAAACGAATGATAAGTAAAAAATAATTTCTCCCAACCGCATGCAGATTTATAACCTCATACAGATTCCTAATCCCATACAGATTGCCCAGAAAATTTGTCACAGATGCGACAACTTTTTGTACACACTCCATAAAATGACTACTTTGGATACTAAAAAAAGTCCGCAAAATGCTACTTTAGCGGACTTGTACTTAAAGTCGTCCTGGCAACATTTTAGCGAACTGAAATTTGTTTATTCAGAAAATAATTAATATCCTAAAAACGTTTCAGGAGACGAAATGAACTATAGATTATTCTTAATGAGAAGTCAATCGTATTTTGTCTGTGAAGATTGTAAGGACAAATATGGAGAAACAGTTGGACTTTTTCTAGACCCTTGTTTTTGTGCAAACCATGAATCGATGATCTAATTACTTTTTAACATTATTTTGCTTGTTTTGTGACAGAATAAACTAAAAATAAAAAAAACATTGTCGAAATTATTATTTTTGGACTGGCTCATAAATGGTCTATCGAAGTGAAATTCATATAAAAGACCAGTGTCTCATATATGAGTCGGGTTGAAAAGTCTTTTCAAATGTCCTTTCTCTACATCCGATTTTTACTACATCGATCTACAGTGCAAATAATGTAATTTTATCCCAAAATTAAATAATTTTTCTTGTGGTCACTCGGTATCTAAAATTTTAAGATCTTGGTAGCGAAGGTGTTAATTAAATTTTGTCAATAATATTGTCCACAATGTCAGATGAATTATAATAATGTCCACCAACTATACAGTTATTAGTTATTCCTAATATTTTTTGTTTTTTTTAAACAGGAGGTGAGGGAATTATTTCTATTAGCAGACTTTGTAATTACTTATATTTCAAAAGAAACAAAATGAACAGCATTGTAGATATTACAATAAGTGAAACTAATATTATCATAAACTATTCACCAATATTTCACTATTTTCAATAATTATTTAAAAATTAATAAATTGCCAAACCCATTAAATTAATATTAGCCATAACATTTACTTTATGTGAGAGTACCTTCTACAATTTATTACTAAGTATGGATTTTCGTCCTTGAATTTTTAGAATTTTGATGAAAAAATTTGTTCACTCATTTTATTATGAATATTAGTACCATAGTGAACTATCGGAGCTCTATGATTCAGATTGACAACCGTTTAATTCAGATAATAAATTGTATTTTTAGAGAGGTGCTCCACTTTTAAATGGGTTACTCCGTATATGTACCGTTATATTTATTTTGTTGTATCCATATCTATACTCATAACTATGTGTTGTCCGATCTACATAATACGTAGCGAAAAAGACCAATAAAATACAGGGTGTTAGTGAATAAGTGCGACCAACTTCAGGGGGTGATTATGCATGAAAAAATAATGACAGTTTTAATATAACTTTTATCAGCAAATGCTTTGTTTTCCAAGATACGGGGTGTTGAAGTTTTTCTTAAAAAGTGACTATTTATTTATTGCTCTGAAATCAATCGAGATATGCAAATGAAATTTGATGAGTTTTTGAGATGTGATGTAGTTATTGCGCATTTTTTGACATGCAATTAAGAATTTCATGTTCATTGGCGCGCATACGAGTAATGATCCCAATTGTTTTTAAGAAAAAAATGGTATGCCACTCAGATACTCCAAATTAAAAAAAACATTTTTGAATTCCTCGTTCAATTTGTGACAAAAAATATCAGCTGCTTTTTTTTCGTATGGGTCGCCGTTTTTATGCAAAAAAATAAAACATCTTAACGCGTATTTGTCATTACTTTAATACATGATCTAGTAGCGATGCTAGTAGGCCACTGTCACCATTCTGTTAAATACGAATATTTCAACAAAATGTCAAATTAGCGTTTTTTCATTTTTAATCTTTTAGTTTGGTATAACAATAATGATAATAAGTAATTAATGTTTCTTTTATCGAAAAGAATGGAAAATTATACAAATGCGGAATTGTCAGACATGCATTTTGTCTATGGTCGAAGTAATGGAAATGGTCGGCAAGCTCGACGATTGTATGCTGAGTAGTATCCAGGCCGTAGGGTACCCCATCACACACTATTTGCTCGTCTTCACCAACGTTTGCGCGAAAATGGTACATTTAAGAAACAAACTGCTGACTGCGGGCGACCTCAACTAGAAGAAGCAGTTCTCGAGTTAATTGCGGAGTCACCTGAACCAAGTACTCGAAAAATTGCCAACATACTGAATGTAAGCAACCTCACTGCATTTAAATGCTCAAAGAACAGCAGTTGTATCCGTTTCATATTCAACGTGTGCAAGCTCTACTACCTAGAGACTTTTTTCCGCTCCTAGTTTTTTGCCATTGGATTCCTCATCAAATGGCTCAAATTCCTAATTTCTTAAATGGCGTTTTGTTTACTGACGAGACTAATTTTGGACGAGACTGTTTACGAAATTTCCATAACAATCATCTCTGGGCTGAGGAAAATCCACATGGAATCTTTGAAGCTCATTTTCAGCATCAGTTTTCAGTAAATGTATGGCTTGGGGCACTTGATGATCATTTAATCGGTCCATATTTCCTAACAGGCGACTCTTACTTTAATTTCCTATAGAAGGGGGTACCTGTTATTTTTGAAGAAATTCCTCTACAGCTGAGACAAAACTTCTGGTTCATGCATGATGGTGCACCAGTCCATTCAAGCATTTTTGTACGTAATCACTTAGATACAGTATATACAAATCGTTGGATAGGTAGGGGAGGTACTGAACATTGGCCTGCTCGATTTCCAGATTTAAATCCTCTAGATTTTTGCATTTGGGGTTTTCTTACGTCATTAGTTTATTCCACTCCCGTCGAAAATGTTGAAGACCTGAGGAATCAAATTAAAGCCGGCTGTGAGACAATAAGATATACACCAGGAATATTTGCGCGAATACGACAAATCAATGAGGCGAAGAGTTGAATCTTGTATCACGTCTGAGGGAGGTCATTTCGAACATTTGTTGTAGCTTTGCGCCTATTTATTTATTAGTGTTATTTTCTGTTATTGTTCTGGTTTAACGTTATTGCATTAGATAGTTCTTGATAATGTATTGAAGAAATGAAAAATACGCGTTA
This sequence comes from Gonioctena quinquepunctata, assembly GCA_018342105.1. NCBI lineage: Eukaryota > Metazoa > Arthropoda > Insecta > Coleoptera > Chrysomelidae > Gonioctena > Gonioctena quinquepunctata. Next base: position 20,097 of record JAFIRS010000355.1, on the reverse strand, counting down.
AGATGTTTTATTTTTTTGCATGAAAACGGCGCCCCATACGAAAAAAAGGCACGAGAGATTTTTTGTCGCACATTGAACGAAGAATTCAAAAATTTTAAATATTTCATAACGTACCATTTTTCTCCTAAAAAAAATTGAGATCATTACTCGTATGCGCGCCAATGATGAACATAAAATTCTTAATTGCATGTCAAAAAATGCGCAATCACTACTTCTTAAAACTCACCAAACTCGCATATCTCGGCCGGTTGCAGAGCAATAAATAAATAGACCAAAGTTATATAGCAAACTGTCATAATTTTTTCATGCAGAATCACTCCCTGAAGTTTGTCGAACTTATTCACTAACACCCTGTATATCCATCCCAATATCTTGCTGAGGCTGAGTAGACACTGCCATATAAAAACTCAGCAATTTCTACCAAATCTCAATTTGCATATATTATACAATTTTTCTTTATCACCACGTTGGATCAGAAGTTTTTCGATTCTGTCCTATTCACATCTGAGAGAATTTATGGTCAAACGAGACTAACGTAACCAGTAGTAAATTTCAAATGAGCATAAAAACTCGACAAGAGGCAGGTGTCACATATAAAATTATACACTTTATAAATGCTTTATATTTGAAAACAACTTAATTGCAATTCTTGAAAATAATTCTTCGGCTTCTATAAATCTAACTCCTTGAAAGGAACAAGTTTCTGCTTCTGTGGCTATAAATCAAGTTTTAAATTATGGTGACTTACAGTTTACACCTAGTGGAGATTATTGTTTTTGAAACATAATACTTTTATTATTAAAGAAGAAATATACACACCATATAAATCCAAAAATTAATTGCCCACTGTTCGAAAGTCACGAACTTCTGTTTTGTTTTTTGAATACTCTTCTTCTGGCTCTACAGGACGCCATGGACGAAATTAACTCATTGTTTCTTGAAATGTTGCTGTGGTTGAAACATTTTATGGGCTGAAAAAAAAATCAGGTAGTTATTTTCCCGTAATAAATCACGGTATTGAATTCAGGATATTTACTAGAGTTTTTCTCATACGTACCCAGCCGTTTGATCTTTCAATCAATCATTGCTCAGATTGTCATAGAGCATATATTGGTCAAACATCAAGGAAACTAAATGGTCCAATTATTTCGCACAAAAGCGACAAACGGAGAAAATAGTTGTTTGATTGAAAAAAATTATATTGTTCGTCTGAGTAAAATATACGCCTCCGTATTGAAACTTGAGGATGATAATTTCCGATTGTTTTGAAAATTTAGTTCACCTTAGAATTAGAGTTAGCAATGCCAAAACTGCAAACCAAAATAATTCACGTCTTCCTGCATGTTAGGATTTTTTTTATATATAGTGTTTACTGGTATTTATTTTTCGTTCTGTACTATAAATAGGCGAAAACTCAGTGTCTAGTCGACGCGTATATTCTTTTTTTATCATTTTTTTTATGGATGATCACGCATAACTTTTTACTGAGACGTCCGATTCCGATAATTCTTCAGTGGATAGGGTGTACTTCGAAGTTGGTCCCATTTCAATTTAAAAAATGATATCCACCCCTAAGGGTAGCAAAATGAAGGATATTGATCACTCACCCTCTGAATTTTGGTCCGTTAATTTTAATAGATAGGGTATACCTCATTTTTGGATTTCGAATGAAATTATCCACCCTTACGGGTAGAAAATAGGGGTTGAATGATTTTTCACTTGTGAACATTGGCACACACATATGTAGTTGACAATGACAGATCGCTACTGTCATTATTTTTGTTCCACATCCGTCACAATAATTATATTCTATGAGAGGATGGAATGATATACAAAGTAATGAAATAAACTAACCAGAACAACAAAAATAATTTATATTACAACAAATAGTAAGAGTAGATAATCATATTATTCAACTGGTAGGTAGTAATTAGTAGATTTCAGCCATAAAAAATTGAAAAATAATAATTTTTTAACAAAAAATTAAACCGACGAAATACGGAACTGAAAAGTAAAAAATAAAATAAACTTTCTTAGTCTCAATAACTAAGCTCCTAAACTAATGTAAGTAACTAATTTTGAGTCGGCGCCAAACGAACAATCAACGAAGATCATTAAATTACTTCGAAAAAATCATCAGAATGTCAACTCGATGCCATCATTTTGCGCCTTACCCAATTCATTTGCTTGTTCGTTTGGCGCTGACTCGAAATTAGTTACTTACATTAGTTTAGGAGCTTAGTTATTGAGACTAAGGTTTATTTTATTTTTCAGTTCCGTATTTCGTCGGTTTAATTTTTTGTTGCAAAGTTTTTTTGCAAATTCACATTGGTGAGTGTAACCTATCAAAATTTGGGAAATGGAAAGGGGGTGAGAAAAAGACGATAAAAAACCTCTGCCAGAAGACAAATTCTGTCCAAACATTTTCAAAGTGAGAAAATAATGCAGAAAAATTGGTTGAGTCTAACACATCAAAATATGGGGAGTGATATGGAGGATGATAAAAGGTGTAAAGGAACTTCGTTCCTGAGGGGGGTCCCCCGACCGCACACGAATTTTTTTAATATTTGCCATTGTACTGTTTCCACTTACATTTTCTAGCAAAGACATTATTTTTCGCAAAGACATGTTCTACGACAAATAGCATCACTTGTAATTCCGTGTTATCTGCATAGACATTATAACTGATGGACTGGCCGTCACGTGACTTTAACACACTACCTGGCGAACTATATAAAAGAGAGATGTTGTGAAGGATAGAAATAAGTCAAGGCAGAAGAAACAAATTAGCTATGGCATTGCATTGGAAAAACCTATTTTTGTTTTTTTTTCTAGGGAAATATTGACTACTTTGAATGAGATGAGTTTTGAAAAAGTTCAAGGAATCACAGTGAGGAACTTTATGCGACATATTTTCCTGATATCTTTCAGAAACAAAATAATTCCATTGAGCCTCCATCTGAATGAAAAGTTTTTATTTCTCTTCCAAAGTTCTCAGAAAGTTCAGGACTGAAAAAAATTATTGATAATTACATTTAGATTCGATATCATGAAGTTAGAAGTGCAATTGAACTAAATTGGGATTTCAAAATTTGTTATCAATAATGCCTACATTGTAAACGTTTAGGTAATCTATATAATTTCGTGTCTGTAGAAAAAAAGGCCCAATTATTTTTGGGAAATACTGAAGAAAATAGTACGTGTTATTGAGAATGAAAGTGATATTTTTTCTATCGAGCGTGACGGAGATCGACGGACAATCCGCTGTGAAAGTATACCTTTAACCCGGCGGAGTAAAAGTATGCTGCCGTTACTCTAACGGAGTAAACATTTCATGTATATTTATAACATCTGAAGAAAACATTATTCAATTTGAAAACATATATATTTCCGCATTTTTTATTAAAAAATTGAAATTTTTGAATCAAATAAATTACATTATACTTTCATGAATATTATTAACCAACATTAGTTCAAGCAATTGCTCGGGACAAAACATCAAATTCTACCCCCGAATCAAACAAAATCCTACCACCCACCTATGAAACTATAATAATAAATCTATTAACTTCAGCTACAATATAAATAGAGGCATAAAAATAAAACTGAGTTATATAAACAAGAGAAGTCACATAAAATGTGTCTTCAGAAACCTGTGAAAATGTGTAAAAAAAAATTCACAAATCACTTCCTACACTCCATGTTCACTCACCTATGAAATTTCACATCCAGCCCTTTTTTGTATATAACTAACAATTGTAGGCTGCACACGAAGAAGGCATAGGTCAAACAGTTCAGGAAACTGGATAAATTTATAAAACACTTGCAAAACACCATACGAAAACACATCTAAACAATATACGAAACCAATGTTTTACCTGAACTCATTCTGTCCTTTTTCACTGGTTCTGATATCAATGGTCTCTTTCTCACAACCAGTCCATATTATTTCATGTCTATGGTTATCTGCAACCCGCTTAGTATGGTGAAGGGGTTACTTGTGCAATTTTTGATAAAAAATATATTGATGAAGATTTTTTCATCTCCACTTTATACCTCTGCATATGCGTCCGTTTGTATATGATTATGTATGTATATGAGTATACCGGGTAACAATGGGACTATATCTCCTTCACTTACCTACCGATTTGAATGAAATTTTTTACATAGATATGAGACACAATTTCGAATTGACAGACATATGAAAACAAAATTGCCTATTTTTGGTTTCGCCAGAATAGCCACCAACTTCGATATTTCAAATGAAACACCCTGTATGTTTGATGTTTTTCGGATTCTACGGCTCAAATTGCATACGACGGTGTTGCCAAATTTTTATTTTAAAATTGAAAATCTATACTAATTTACATTAGTAACTCATAGTAGGTAATAGTCATTTCATCGATAAGATCTATAACAAATCCTACACCAGGAATTGAAATTTTCTGAACGAATTTTTAACGAAAAAATAGTTTTTGTCAAATGGTACCTACCGAGGGTCACCTTGCCATTCGATAGAGAATCTAATTACCAATTCAACGATATACATTATGTACCACTTTCTTTTTGTTCAAAACGTAGAAAGCCATCTAACATGAAAACTTGAATTGGGTCTTGGTAAATTGTTATGCTTGCGAATAGAGTAATGGGAAGGAGTAGTATTAAAATTATACAGATGTTTTTTTAATTAAGCATACTGTTTCAAGGATGAAAATGGCGAAAACAGTATCTATTTTGAGGGATACAAATAAAAACTTTTTAACAAAAAATTAAACCGACGAAAAAATCAACTGAAAAGCAAAAACTAAAACAAACCTTCTTAGTCTAACTGATAATTGAGCTCCTAAACTGATGTAAGTTACTGATTTTGAGTCGGCGCCAAACAAACAATTATCGAAGATCATTATCTATGAAAGAAGTCATCAAAACGCAGCCGTGCATCTCGCTGCCATCATTTTACGCTTCACCTAATTCAATTGCTAGTTTGTTTGGCGCCGACTCAAAATCAGTTACTTACATTTGTTTAGGAGCTCAATAATCATTTAGACTAAGAAGGTTTATTTTATTTTTTGCTCTTCAGTTGATTTTTTCGTCGGTTTAATTTTTTGTTAAAAAGTTTTTATTTTTTTCTTTTCAGTTCCGTATTTCGTCGGTTTAATTTTTTGTTAAAAAGTTTTATTTTTCAATTTTTTGTGGCTGAAATCTACCAACTACTACCTACTTGTTTTTTGATTACTTCCAAAATACTTACTTACCCGCCTTACTTCAACTATTACCAGTTAAATAATATGAATATCTACTTTTACTATTTGTTGTAATATAAATTATTTTCGTTGTTCTGGTTAGTTTATTTCATTACTTTATATATCATTCCATCCTCTCATAAAATATACTGATTTTGACGAAACAAGAATAATGTCAGTAGCAATCTGTCATTGTCAACTACGTATGTGTGTGCCAGTGTTCACTAGTGAAAAATCAATTATCCCCTATTTTTCTACCCGTAAGGGTGGCTAATTCCTGTCGAAATCCAAATATAAGGTATACACTACCTATTAAAAGAAGAATCATCCAAATCGAAGAACCCAGTACAAAGTTATGCCTGATAGAATCGGTTAACGGACCAGAATTCAGAGGGTAAGTGATCAATATCCTTCATTTCGCTACCCTTAGGGGTAGATTTCATCTTTTAAATTCAAATGGGAACAAAGTCGAAGTACACCCTATCCACTGACAGAAGAATTATCGGAATCGGACGCCTCAGTAAAAAGTTATGCGTGATCATACATAAAAAAATATGATGGAAAAACATAAAATATACGGAATAGAGAACCTTTTCCTTTTTGGTTTCGTCGGTTAAAAATGAAATCAATCTGAGAAAATTGGTAGGTAACATGACATCTATTCATTCTTTCAAACTTTACTTCAGAATCGTAACAATGAATTACCAAAAATAATCGACTAGACAATATGTAATGAGCATAAACCCATTACAGAAAAGATAACTTTAATATAATCAAACTGTTTGAATAAATCTAACGACTGAAACAGTGAAACATTCAACGTACAAATTATTACTCACAATACCATTCTCCTGTTTTCAATAGAAGAGTTGTACAACCATCGAAAAGTCATTTTATTTATCAATGACCAATGATATGTTCGAAGTGTTGCCCGTTTTTCCTAACATATAGACTAGTTCTATTTATTGTGACCTCATCACATTTATTAGTTCATAAGCAGGAATTTCCTAAAATGCGCACTCAACTCTATCTCTCAAGTCCTCCAAAGAAGTTGGTGTCCTCGAGTATACTTTGGATAGGGGTTAAATCGGGCGATCTGGCCGGCCATCTGATTGGACCATTTGTTCTCTGCCCATAGGTATCACTAAGATATTGCCGAACAATATTAGCATTATGTGGTCCTGCACCATCCTGCTGATGTTATCAGGTAAATCGTTGATACTATTTTGAATATCGTTCTCTGAGAATTGTAGATATCTTTGGTCCGTCAAAGGCCCGTCGAAAAGAATTGGTCCAATGATTCCTACCCAGACGTTGAATCCAAATCTTTCTTGAAAATTACCTTCTTTCAGCAACCTAGGATTTTCTTGAGCCCAATACCTGGTATTATTCCTATCGAACATACCATTATGCGTAAACCTAGACTCATCTGTAAACAGTATCTTCGAGACAAAACCATTATTCAAGTCATGATGACGCAAAAGCCAATTACCATAAGTTAGTCTCCGTTCTGGGTCATTTTCATATAGATGCTGATGCAAACTGTACTTATAGGAGCGATATTTATGTTTGTCAATACTATTCTGGCACTTTCCCTGTTGATCCCATATTCAATTTCCAATTCTCGCACTGAGGAAGATGGACAAAAATGAAAATATGCTAAAACATTGGTTTCCGCTTCTTCACTTCGATGAAGTGTATGTGGTTTTGATCAGCTGGTTATTTCCTTAGCATCATTGGCAATTTCTTGAAATAGGTCCTCGATGGGTGCCGTCTTAACGGATAACGAACAGCATATAGCACACTAGCAATGACAGCGTTCTTCTGACATTCTCCGTATATTAATATTATATCGATTTGTTCGTTTCGAGATTGACAAGTGAAATTGGTATTTTACTTTTGACATGACATTAATAACCTACTGTTTTCCACCTTTCATTTCATCAAACCTAAGCGGATAACCCATTGGAATTTGTAGGCATCGAATAAAATATTGTACAAATTCAATAATTGATCGTTTTTAGTTTTGAACAAAAAGAAAGTGGTACATAATGTATATCTTTGAATTGGTAATTAAATTCTCTATCGAGTGGCAAGATAGCCTTCGGTAGGTACTATTTGAAAAAATTTCAATTCCTGCTGTAGGTTATTGATCTCATCGATGAAATGACTATTACTATGAGTTACTGATGTAAATTAGTATAGATTTTGCCTTATCAAGGCCTCCTGGGTTAAACAAAAATTGGGAAAATATTTTTTTCAATTGTGAAATGAAAATTTGGCAACACTGTCGTGCGTAATTTGAGCCGTAGAATCAGGAAAACATCAAACATACAGGGTGTTCTATTTGAAAAATCGAAGTTGGTGGCTATCTGCCGAAACCGGAAATCGGCCATTTGATTTATTTCATATGTCTGTCAATCCGAAATTGTGTCTCATATCTATGTATAAAATTTCATACAAATCGGTTGATAAGTGAAGGAGAGTCCATAGTCCAATTGTCATTTGGTATACGTGGTATGCCTATGCATAATATAGTCGTATCTATTTGTATTCAATATAGCCTACAATTGTATAGTTTCTTCTTACTATGTCAGGGAAAAAGCGGTGCTAACTAATATATCAGTTTGTAACCTGGCTAATTGTATTCCATTCGTTTTCAAGGGTTATTCATTTTATTTCAAATATTTTTATAAATTTTTAATAACTCATTTTGAAATTTTCATATAAAATTACTCAGGAACGCTGTTTTTGTTACTAAGTTTTCAAAAAAAATCCGGGGAAGACCCCAGACTCCCCGTTTCAATGGGAGGTATTCCATGGGGGCACCACGATAATAATTGCTAGTATTTGGAAAATGTCTATGGCGGGCCCTGGATACACTGGTTAAACGAATGTATAGTTTACAGCAGTGTAATGGCTCCTAAAATTTCATATTTTTAAAAATTGTTTTCAACCGCCAACATAGTTGCAAAGCAACCCTCGGAAGAGACTTGTGTGGGTTAAGAAGACGGGGACCTTAGCTTTTTAAGTGTCATCCGAAGCAATAAATTTTAGATGTATGTACCGCAAGTTAGTTACTGTATTCTTATGTATACACTTTTACCCATGTAATTTAGCTTTGTCTTTGAGAATAATATTCTTCCGACAATAAAGTATATCTTGATTGATTGTTTGATTTGATGGAGAGTGAATATCAAATATAACAAACATGGAATAAATATTTATGGATAAGAGTAATATGCGAACCATAGAGAAACTAAAAATGAAGAGAGTTGTCAAACCTGCAGCAAAAGTTGGCACCACGTTTAGACAGTGGCGACATATCTCGCAACTGGCCGAACTAAGTTAGTACAGTTGGTAAAACAGATTTATCTTCAGTTACTGATTGAGATAAGGCGGGTTTTTTAAATGTGTTACTTTTATATGATTGATATGGTATATATTTTATAAGCGATCGATTTGCCATTCCTGTATTTCATATGGATGGTTGTATCATATGAAATACAGGAATGGCAAATCGATCACTAATAAAATATATACAGTAATCGATTCGTAGAATCTGTTAGTTCGCTCGTGGTTAAAATGAAGTTTCAAAATGAATCTTTGTTTCATGATATCATGAACAAAATTAAAGTTCTTATGAAACAAGAATAATGCATTTTATTGTATCTAGGACAAGGTACAACTACAGACAAAATAATGATAAAACTCTGAAACACAAAATTAAAAATATTCTTCAGTCTTATCATCAAATCAACCAAAATGAAAACAAATCACATTTACAACAAACCTTCAATAATGTAACGTAAATAAACTTAACTTGGTTTAACTAATTTATTTAACACTTAATCTACAACTTAATTTATATTACTACGCCACTGTATAGCTCGATGGTATGGGCTCGTTCAGACTGTTTTACTCCACTTGAGGTTTGCCTATTTATCTCCGATACAGCATTCTCGATGTTTCGAATTCTTTCAGTTGGCGACCGGCGTGTTCCAATTGTTTCCAATATTGACCGTTGTTTTCCGCGGCAGAGCGCACTGGATGGTTCTCGAATATCTCCGGGGATGATCTCATCGCTGTCGATGGCAACGTGTGAGGCGACAGGTCCGGCCTAGGTTCGTTACATTGCCCCCTTCTTAAAGACATTTTGTCCCGAAATTTCATCCTTGGAGTGTGACGATATCTGCATGACTCCCCATATCTGCACCGTGAAGTTCGATGGAAGTAACACTCCACGGTCTTCATGATCGGTCGTGGAAGAGGGTTACAACAAACCAAAATCCTGACGCCGCTGGATCTGAATATCGCCTCCAGCATACTTCTTATGACTCTCCAGTCCAACCCATCAATACCACAGGATAGTTTTGGAATTGCTAGATCCGCCAGATTCTGGTCCACCATAGTATCTCTTAGTTTGGTGAGACTCTTCCAGACATCTTCATAGGACGGTTTATCTTGGGAATGCCTCTTGGTAACTAGGTAGTAGATGTTTCTCTGGCCTTTCTTCAACTGTAGCACCCCACCAACTTCTGGATTCTGCTCCCGCAGTGTTTGGAGTTGACCAAATTTCTTGGAGAACACTACGGCGATGCCCTGGACATTCGAAGATCTTCTGCCACACAGTGCGCTAGTGCGTAGTCAGCAGGCACCTCGAAAAGGTCTCGTGACTCCTCTCTAGTAACCCCATGTAGAACTTTCTGCCCGTTTGAATACAAGGACATAAACTTCTCGAACGTCATATCATCCTCCGGTGGCTTGAGGGTGCGAACTTGGTCATGGTTTCCAGCGTAAGGGGCCAACCTGTTGAAATGGACGACCCTTGGTTTCCCACGGGGTGGCTTATGGATTCGGTACACAAGGTCGTTTATCCTTTTCACGATTTTATACGGGCCTTCCCACGAGTTCCGCAACTTTGGTGATAGTCCACGACGACGTTTGGGGTTGTACAGCCAAACCAGGTCATCAACCTTAAATCCTCCAGCGTCGGCCTTGATGTCATAGGTCTTCTTCATTTTATCGCTGGCACTCTGGATGTTCAACCGGACTCGTTCGTGGATGTCGTCCATTCTCTGCCGAAGTTTGCTGACGAGTCCTCTCCCGCAGTGTCTTGTCCTGGCGGTATCCCAAACTTCAGGTCACAAGGCAGTCGCAGTTCTCGGCCCATTATAATACTAGCAGGAGTTTGACCGGTTGACTCGTGTACTGCGGATCGATAGGCCATCAGGAACAAATGAAGATACTGGTCCCAGTCTCTTTGATGGTCAGAGACAACCTTGGACAAGTGGCGGTTGATCGTCCTGTTCATCCGTTCCACCATTCCATCGGACTGCGGATGTAGGGCCGTGGTTCTTGTCTTGCGGATGTTCAGCAGTAGACATATTTCTTGGAAAAGGTTGGATTCGAAATTTCTGCCTTGATCCGAGTGCAGCTCCATTGGAATACCGAATCGACATATCCACTCTTTCACCAAGACGTCGGCGACGGTGATGGCTTCCTGGTTGGGCAGGGCATAGGCTTCCGCCCACTTACTGAAGTAGTCCATTGCCACAAGGATGTATTTATTCCCGTGGTCGGATACGGAAAACGGGCCGGCGATGTCAATGGCGATTCTCTCGAACGGGCTGCCTACGTTGTACTGACGCATCGGGGCCTTGGGTCGTATTCGAGGTCCATTGCTAGCAGCGCATACAGCGCACTTCCTGCACCAGTCCTGGACGTCAGCTTGACAATTGGCCCAGTAAAACCGTTGCCTCACTTTCTGCAGGGTCTTCGTCACTCCCAGATGTCCTCCGGCGACTCCATCATGGATTTCCCGCAGCACTTCTCTCTTCTGTTCCTGGGAACAATTATTTGGCGTCTGTCTTCCCCACCAATATCGGCCTCCAGCACACGTTTCAGGATCCCATTGTCCAGAATAAGAGAGTTCCATTGTGCCCAATAGGACTTAACAGCCGGCGAGTAACCTGCGACTTCCTGCCATGATGGTCTTCGATTGCCCTTCTTCCAGCTGACGACTAAGCCAAGGTCGGGGTCTCTCTCTTGGTCTTTCTGGATCTTGCTGTCATTCCAGTTGTCATCCATTGCCGCGGTTCTACAAAGTGTTGCTTCTTTCTCTTCTGCTCGTCGGCAATGTGAGCAATCATCTGGACATGGTCTTCGCGACAAGGCATCTGCATTCTTATGGCTAGTTCCGGCTCGATGTTCGATCTCGAAATCGAATTCTTGGAGTCTCTCGATCCAACGTGCTACTTGAACCTCAGGATTTTTGAACTGTAAGAGCCATTTGAGAGCTGCATGGTCAGTTCTCAACAGGAATCTTCTTCCATACACGTACTTGTAGAAGTGTTCCACTCCCTTTACAACAGCTAACAGCTCTCGCCTGGTGACACAGTAATTGCGCTCTGGTTTGCTAAGCGTCTTGCTGAAATAACCAATGACCTTCTCCTGTCCCTCCTGGATCTGAGATAGGACAGCTCCAAGTCCCACGTTGCTGGCGTCCGTATCCAAAATGAATTTCCCTTTGGGTGGGGGATAGCTCAGTATAGGTGCGTTGATCAAAGCTCCTTTCAGCTTCCGGAATGAATCTTGACATTCTTCGGACCACTGGAACTTTGTTTGGCCTTCCGTGAGCCTGGTCAGTGGTTTAGCGATGTTGGCGAATCAGCACATATCGGCGATAGTATGTGCATAATCCAAGGAAACTTCGAAGTTGGTGAATGTCTTTTGGGATGGGCTAATCCTTAACAGCTTTGATCTTCTGGTCATCTACTGCTACTCCTTCCCAGAGACAACGTGGCCGAGGTATCGTACTTCTTTTGGAACAGATGGCATTTCTTAGGGCTCAGCTTCAATCGGAGTTCCTCAATCGCAGGAATACTTCCTCCAAGTTTTCAGTGGTCCTCGAACGATCTGCCGACCACAATTATGTCGTCGAGATACACCAGACACGTGTTCCATGAGAGTCCTTCAGCACTGTCTCCATCAATCTTTCGAATGTGGCGGGAGCATTACAGAGCCCGAATGGCATAACGGTGAACTGCCACAATCCGAGCCGATGGTAAAGCAGTCTTTTCTCGATCTTCCTGAGCGAGTTCTACTTGCCAGTATCCACTCTTCAGATCAAGGGTCGAGAAAATCGTGGAACCAGCCAACGTGTCTAGGGTGTCATCTATTCTCGGGAGAGGGTAACTGTCCTCCTTCGTGACATTATTAAGTTGGCGATAGTCTACACAAAAGCGTGTCGATCCATCCTTTTTCTTCACCAGTACGACGGGAGAGGACCAGGGACTGTCAGATGGTTCGATAACTCCTTCTTTTCCCATATCGCTGACTATTTTGTCAGCCTCTTCCTTCTTGGCAAGAGGAAGTCTTCTTGCTGATTGCCGGATCGGTCGGGCACCCCCAGTATCAATCTTGTGCTGGACCACATTAGTTCGACCCCCTTTTCCTTGTCCGGTATCGAAGATGCCTTGGTACTTTTTGACTAAATCTCTTAGTTTGGGCTGTTGAGCTGGTTTTATGTCTTTGGAAGAGATGGCAACTAATTTTTCTAGTTCTGTGGGCAAGTTGTTGGGTTGGCTAATCGTATTTCGTACGCCCCGGATCACAGATGAAACTGACGAGCAGTGTCCTAAAATTGTTCCTTCCTTTAAGGTCACTGGAAAGTAATTGACATTCATGACCCTTACCGGTACAAATTTTTCAGCACGTAACAGGGTTTTCCCTAGGGCAATCCCTCGTCCAATTTTCTCATCATGAAGTTTCGGCTCGAACATCATCACGTCTCCACTGCTCGCACTCCCGTCCAGGCGAGCCTCCAGGATGGTTTCAGCCCTCTCAGGTACGCTTACATCTTCAGCCAACAGCACACGGATCAACTCTTCACTTCTCCCATGAAGTACCAGCTCTTCTCCGTTGACACGTAGGACGCCGTCTTTGAAATCCAATTCAAACCCTCTGGAATTCATGATGTCCATTCCGATGATTGCATCGTCTTCGATGTCCGCTACAAGTGCCTGATGTTTCACTTTAGTGCTGCCCAAAATTATTTCAATCGGTAGCTCGCCATATACAGTAGCTGGCTCCCCTGTTGCTGTGCGTAGCTTCCAAGTTGTCGGTTCAATTCGTTCCGGTGTTCTGGCAAGGAAGGTCCGAGAATTGTCCTAGTCGCACCTGTATCTAGCAGCATGGTGCAAGGCTCGTTATTGATGAGACCGTCTACGAAAACACCTCTGTTCTGTCGTTTCAGGATAGCGACATATGCGTTGTTAACCGGGGCTTGCTGGACACAGGCCGACGATTGCCTTCTCGTCGACCTTCTTTAGTTTTCCTGCATCAGGTCGTGTTTTCGAATGTTGGACATTTGCTACGCACATGTCAATTTTGCCACAATTCAGCATCTTATCTGTCTTTTCTCGGCAAAACTTCCTTCATCACTTTTCTTATGGCAGCTTCAAGTCAGCATGCTCCTGTGAGTCTTCTTCAATACTTCGAACTTTACTTTGGTTTTGCAGGATTGCTTTGCTGCCTCAAATTCCAAAGCGCGTGCCAGTGCGTCTACGAGATGTGTTGGACGAGCTAGTGTCAACGCTTGTCTGGTTTCTTGGTTACGGAGTCCATCAAGAATGCCTGAACCGCTAATCGCTCCATTACATTCTCCCGGTGTGGCTGGATATGCGAGACGAACCAAGCGTGCAATGTCAGCTTCGAATTCTTGTAAGGATTCGCCCGATTTCTGGCAGCGATTTTTCAGTTGGGAGTGGTATACGTGTTCCAAATGGGCGTGGCCATATCGTAATTCTAGATGTTTAATCAGCTGATCATAGTCCTCCTGTTCTTGGGCGGTGAGAGTTTGTAGAATATTTGTCGCTTCTCCACGTAATGCAAGTGTCAGTGCTACAGCTCTTTCCCTGCATTCCATCCGTTTGCTTTGGCCGCTGCTTCAAACTGCCGGCGGTAATTTGCCCATGGAGTTTTCCGTCGAACTGAGGCGGCTTCATGGAAAGCTTCCCTATTTCTGAAATGACCTTGACATCTTTTATACCCTCTTGAACTTTATTCACGTTCAAACTCAAGTCCAGCATTGCATTTTCGTTAACCATCTCTGTGGAGGACGCACTATTAATTTGTTTTCCAGCTTACTGATCGTTTCCTTTATTTTGTCCATTTCTGCCTCGATTCCGTCTTTGATTTCATCGCTGATTATTTCCTTCATCTTGTCCATCTCTGCCTCGACCCCATCTTTGATTTTATCTACCTCCGTGTTCATTTGCTCCCTAATTTTATCTATCTCTGTCTCAACGGTTCCCATTCTTTCTTCTAGAAAATTAGCCACACCACACAATTCTTTTTTAGGCCTTCTGTGTTTTCCAGGAACTTCTCTTCCAGGCTTCTTGAATTTTCTAGAAGCTTCTCTTCCAGGTTTCTTGAATTTTCTTGAAGCTTTTCTTCCAGATTTCTAGAATTTTCTTCAAGCTTCTCTTCCAGATTTCTAGCATTTTCTTCCAGGCTTCTTGAATTTTCTAGAAGCTTCTCTTCCAGATTTCTAGAATTTTCTTGAAGCTTCTCTTCCAGATTTCTAGCATTTTCTTCCAGACTTCTTGAATTTTCTAGAAGCTTCTCTTCCAGATTTCTAGAATTTTCTTGAAGCTTCTCTTCCAGATTTCTAGAAAGCTTCTCTTCCAGATTTCTAGAATTTTGTTGCAGTTCTTCTTTCACGGATTTAGTAGTTTCTTCGAGTTTATTCATTACCAAACTTAAATCACCTCCAGGAACTTCGAATAAAATGTTTCGGGTCCTCACCTTCTTGTATAAGTCCTTCTGCAAGTCTTTCCTGGAGTACTTGCTTTTTACCTGTTGTTTCCAGTTCCCTTTCCTCCAATTCCTGTTTCAATTCCGCTACCTTCAAATCCGCAAGGCCACTTTTCTTGAACACATTTTGTCTTTGACGAGGTATCAGTCTGTTTTACACGAAAAGTTATCAGTTTGTTAAAATTCACTTCGCGAATTCTTTTCCACGGGCCACCAGTCTATTGTCTGTTTCACGCGAAGAGTGTATCAGTTTATATTCCCACGCACAATTGTCCACTTCGCGAAAACCGGGCCACTGTCTATTTTCTGTTTCACGCGAACAGCGTATCAGTTTATATTCCCACGCACAATTGTCCACTTCGCGAAAACCAGGCCACTGTCTATTTTGGGCGTACAGAAAGGTCTATCAATTTATTTTTCTGACTATCCACTCCACGATCACTTGTTTATTTTCAAAATCTCACTTCCGACACCAATTGTAACGTAAATAAACTTAACTTGGTTTAACTAATTTATTTAACACTTAATCTACAACTTAATTTATATTACTACGCCACTGTATAGCTCGATGGTATGGGCTCGTTCAGACTGTTTTACTCCACTTGAGGTTTGCCTATTTATCTCCGATACAGCATTCTCGATGTTTCGAATTCTTTCAGTTGGCGACCGGCGTGTTCCAATTGTTTCCAATATTGACCGTTGTTTTCCGCGGCAGAGCGCACTGGATGGTTCTCGAATATCTCCGGGGATGATCTCATCGCTGTCGATGGCAACGTGTGAGGCGACAGGTCCGGCCTAGGTTCGTTACAATAATTTTATTCATTTATTAGCACAAAGGAGAACGAGTAGGTATAACAAATACAAATACTTGATGATAATCTCTGTACTTCATCAAATGGTGATAGGAAATGGAAACTGATGAACGGAAATAAGTAACAATTTGTGAAAACATTTCTGCAACCGATGGATGGAAATAAGTATCAGTTTTTGAAAACCAGCTTATATTTTACCTTGTAAAAAAATATTTCCAGGAATTTCAGCGTCAACTCGAATAACAAAACATTCTATTTTCGACGTTGGGTTCCTAATTCAAGTGCATAGTATAATTTCATAATTTCTGTCATTAATTTTTCGATGACAATAACAGTAGAATTATTCTGAAATTATTGTGTGGTTTGTCATAATAAAAAATACATGTGTAAACAATAAACTTCCATTTTCTGAAAAATGTCGAAATTGGAAAATTATCATGTCATCAGTCGTCTGTGGATTGCGAGCAGCGCCTCCATGCGCGACTGGCCGTACCAAAAACCTGGTGGTCAGGGTCGCCAATGTTTCAAACAGTCTCTTTATTTTTAATTTGTCCATGATGCGAACACTGTAGAACGTAGAACTGACTTGCAAACAATGTGAATGGCATCTGTAAGTTAGTCATGATCATTACTTTGGTGCCGGCAACTTAATCAGAAATACCAGAATACGAATCAATTATGATACTCTGTCTTCTCGCAAAACCGACATTTTTTCATAAAATATTGTAGAATGAATTCCTGTGAAAAACCGAAAAGCCATCTATATCACATCAAGCGGATCCGGTGTCAGCTAACGATGTGTCACAAAAACATGTTAGAAGCTTACGAGAAAATGATTTAGTGGAACGGGATTCACAGTTCATCTGTCACGAAATACATCATTTTCCTCCCAAATCACTTCTTCGTCTGCCGTCCCGTTCCTATTGTTTGGAAGTCCATGCTCTGTCTCTATCCGAATAGATGAAATAGAAAGAAGACGATGTGTGTGGCCAGAATAGTTTGGTGTTAAAGAAATTATGCTACATTGCCTCTAAATACGGGAATATTTCATCGGCGAATCCAGTGGCAGGGGCTCTCGAGTTATTCAACGAAACAACAAATAAAAATGTTGATAATTCAATACCTGCGGAAAATGTGTATATACAGTGCGGTTTTTATAACACGGTCATGACACTAAAAAGAACGAAGCAACATGAGTATGATGTTGGTGTGTGAGATTAATTGATAAGATTAAAGGTAGAAGAGTAAAGGGTTAAAAAGTGTGAGAATAAAATTCTTCCAAGCTATAATAAGGTCGATCACATAGTAATAAATGCACAGCCTTTTTGAAATGATCAGTGTAAGTAATATCCCTTATATAATCTGGTAAATGGTTGAACATCTTGCAGCCATTGAAGATGAATGAGTCCTTCACTAAGGACGAATTTGGTCTAAGTAAATTGATACTGTTTCTTGCGAATAGAGTAATGGGAAGGTAGTATTAAAATTATACAAATGTTTTTTTAATCAAGCATAGTGTTTCAAGGATGAAAATGCGAAAACAGTATGTATTTTAAGGGATACAAATAATGGTTTACAGGGATCATGTGCCTTTGCGTAGATAAATATCTAATTGCCCGTTTTGTAGTATCATAGTGCTTTGTAAAGAGATTGTTATTGCATACTCCCCAAAATGGAATTCCGTATCTTAGGTGGGACTCTATCAAGATAGTAACTTGTTTTGCTCGAGCTCTTTTTTTACAAGTCTCACAAAAAAAAACATCAGAGGCTAATTTCATTTAAATTGAGAACATGTTCAAATTTCAATTTATTGTCGATGAATATTCCCAGAAATTTAGTGTTATCGCGGCTCTCGATAGAACCATTATCAATTTAATATTGCTTAGTTCACACCTGAAGATATAATGTTGGTTTCGTTACATTCAAAATAAGACGATTAGAATTACACCATTGTTTTATTAATTTTATGTCAGTAAGATTTTTTCTTGCAGAGAGTTTGCATTTTGTCTTGCCATAAAATGGTTGTGTCATCGGCAAAACTGAATTTTCCTGATATGTTTATGCTGAGCAGATCATTAATATATAACAAAAAAAGGGTGGGGCCCAATATAGATCCTGAAGTACACCAAATAACAGGTGCACTATCTGACAGGGTAGTGGTTTTACTATATGGTAGCGATCGGTTAAATAAGACTTCATCCAGTCGTTAACTACACCTCTAAAGCCGTAGTGGTGAAGCTAGCTAACAGTATCTCGTGATCAACACAGTCAAATGCCTTTGAAATAACAAAATACTGCCCAACAGCTTCATTACTATTGACATTTGTGTAAACTCCTGAAGAAAGAAAAATGGCATAACTGGTATTTTTTTCCTGAAAACCGTACTGATTTGGAGAAATTATGGAATATTTTTCAGATAATTTTGTTATTCTATTTGACTAACTTTTCAATGATTTTAGCTAGAGTAGGTATAAGAGAATTGGTCGGAAGTTAGTTGGCTCGTCATAATAACCTACTTTATGTATAAGTATGACAATTGATGTTTTAGGAAATCAGGTAAAATCCTCTGCGAAATGAATAATTAATTAGTGTGGCCAATACATCAAGAGCCTGATCTGGCAGATTTTCGAAAATTTCCATAGGAATTTTATCTATTCCATGGGTTTTTATTTTTAATTGATTTTATAAGTTCTTTCAGTTCCTAGTATCAGTATCATAAAGTAAGAACGATTGAGGAATAGGATTTGTAAAAATGGTCCATAAGGTTAATATTTCTTGATAAGTCTTCATTAATGAGCCAGTAATAGTGCAGTAATGATTGTTCAGTTCATTGGGAGATAGAGTTATTTCGGATTTATTTTGCTGTTTTGCCCCTTTAATCATTTATGATGTTCCAGCTGTTTAAGATTTGTTATCAGATTCGTTTATTTTATTTTTTTAATGATTTTCCTTTGCCGTTTTGATCAAGTTTTATAAAATCCTCCGATATTTACAAAAAAATGTGGAAAAAAAAGTTGCATTTGTGTATTTTCTGATGTAATGCAAACATCTAAGATTTTTAAGACTTTTATTCCCAATGTCAACCACGGTTTTTTTTTTCTTCTTGAGTTTATGTACGGAAAAGGGTTTATTGAACAGTGTTGCAAGAAAGTTCATGAAAAGTTTCGATGGTTTAGAGTTGAAGCTTCTTTGAATTTATCGAAATGTGTTTTCTTTTTATAATCGACTATACTTGTTTGCTTTTGGTGAGTATATGAACTTGAAAGTGCTCCTTTTCAGCCCCGGTAGACAAAACCTTTTACAACCGAGCATGAATTTAAATAATCTGCATATTGCCATACATAGTGATTTTGCTTGCTGAGTGGATAGATGGCGAGTAGAGTTCTTAACATGCATGTTTAGATCAAAAAAATAATTAAATTTTTTTAAAGACCTTTTATACCATGAATCTTCATTGAAGTTTATATTCAGATCCCATTGAAATGGAAGATGTTTTTTTGATTCATTCAATATAGTTCAAGCGGTTAAAAAAAATTCACATCACTGGGGGGGTTATAAATGCCAAAAAAAGATTTAATTTCTTGCTGTTGAAAGAAATTGGTTTTTTTTTTCAATAATCATTAAACTTTTCTACATCTAAAAAAACAAGCTTTCAATTGCACAGTTTTTTTTAAGTATCTTCCCCATGGAAAATCTTTTTGTGGTGGAAACTACAGTGTAATTTTAGTAATGTCCCAGGACATTGATAAAGAAGGATAATTTTATGACCCTCAAATGTTCCTTTGGAACGACGAAGCCGGAAATTTTTCATAAAAATTTTTGCTTTTAATGTCCGGGGGGCCGCATTTTTTTTACAAAAAAAGTATAATCAAACCAAGAAACATTTATTTATTTTTTAAAATACAGTTTAAAAACAATTATTAAAAAATTAACATTAGATTCGTTGCTTTTTCTCTATATAGAAAATCTATTACCCCATAACATGATCTTGTTGTGGTTTCTTGATCCGATTTAATATGGTTTCATAAATTTTGATTGCTATGACCGAATTTTTTAGCTTGTTGTTTTTCACCCCTTTTGCCAATTTTTAACACGTTGAACAATTTTTTTTACTTCCTTATAAAATCAATTTTCTAACTTTTCGGGTTTTCTTTCGGTGGGAGGGCAGTAGTCACTCTAGTTGAACAGTAAAACAGCGCCGTTATTATCATTTTGAACACGGG